>BCKW01000001.1:1692944-2206495 GCA_001600755.1 Ogataea methanolica
CTTAAGAGTGTATCTTTAAGCGAGGAGTATAACTTCTCAGAAGACTGACTCTTCTAGAAGGTAAAAAGGTTCTAACTAACATACGTAAAGATAAGAAATACATAATTAATAAAGACCAAAAACCCTTCTGGTTGTTGGAAACGATGTCGAGAAACTCTTCTCGACAATAATGCTAAGGTAGGGTAAATTACTAAGGATAAGCGGCTTAGTAATCAGAGTACTAGAGTGATCTCTATTACAAACAACTAAAATCAGATTACACCTTTCAGTTACCGTAATATGCTGTATCATATCTAGAATAAATGCAAACATATACATCAACTGTATAAGTTATGATAGACACCAGTTGATAGAAACAGTACGATTATTGAAGATAAATTTGGGATCTGCAGAAGCTTTTTAGAAGTTGTAAGACATACCTTAGTTTCTTGACAAGTTGTTATGTAAGAAAAGTTATGCTAATTGATTTGAAGCTGAAGAAAGATGAAAATACTTTTAAAAAGAAAAAAAGAAGATAAGCAAAAGAAGATAAGCAAAAGAAGATAAGCAAAAGAAGATCAAACAAGACAAGAAAAAAAGAGGGAAATACTGAATTAATTGGTCTCATAGACGCCAGAATCACTAGAAATAATAACAATAATGGAAGTGGGATCAATTTCGGAATCTGTGGAGGCACTCCCGAACGCCACATAGGGACAATATATCCCCTTTTTCCCTCCTAGGAGAAAGATTCTAGAATATTGCATTAGAGTTTTACTGGCATTAAATAGCTTAAAGACTACACCTATACATAACAGGGAATAGGGTTGAACAGCCTTTTTATATAACAGACCAAAACCAAAAAACAAAAATAGAGAAACATGAGGTTACGCAGGCCGTGAAAACAAACTCCAGCTTCATCACCACCAGCATTTGGTATTTACCATCACATCTCTAGTGTAGCATTCGCTTGGCATTCTTCATTGCTGTCTAAAGAACCACTTTCAAGACCTATTCAACCAAAGCAACCAATTGACCCCTGAGTTGGAAAGAGAACATGTATCCTCTAGGCTTTTCACGGCTGTGCTTATCTGCCGTCTAGACGATCTCGACATCGACCCCACCACCAGGCTGCCCAGATCAACCGTTTGGTGGTATTCGAACCTCTTTATATCATTCACTACACTCTGATGAGTATTGATGATTAAGGCTCAATATACGTTTATACGTTATAAGAGGAGGAGAATTCCCGACCGTTGAGACATCCCCAACACAAGTTCATTTGTTTTATATGAGTATATGACATACGAATTTTTCTGTTGGCGATGAATAGATACTGAGTAATCAATAAGGAAAGCCGATTTATTGCATACAAGTTTTGGGAAACTATTCAAATATAGGTGTAAGTCATTTGGAATCATAACATATACGAAAAAGAAAGATTTGGCTTGTGAACAAATAACGAGTGATAAAATTGATTGGCCAACCTTCTTTATATGGGGAAGATATGTACCTTAAGAGCACTTAGATATAAATATATGATTAATACTGTCCAAAATATAAAATTTGAGAATGATTATAAGGAGACAGAAAGCAAAAAGCCTAACACTAGATAAGAATAAATTAAGAAATAAAGCGAACCAGATCCGAGAAATGGCCTCAAAGAAACACAAAACAAAGTAGAGTCAAACAGATGATATAATTAAACCTTTTCATTACCGCCTTCATATTTATGAATGTCATCCCCGCTAGAGATCAGAGCCTCAATTACTTCGCCTTCAACTGATTCATCAACCAGGTTTTTACCATCAATATTACTCCTTGGACCTTGATAAATCTTGTGGGCATATATAAAGTACCAACATATACACAAGAACATAGAACCCCAGTAGACGACAACGGTCCAGTTCATCGCATCTGGTGTGTTATCTGCACCTCTGTATTGTGGGAAGTTTAAGATTGGGATCATCAATGCCACGAAACAACCAGCAATAACACCTGAAACGTCTGAGAATCTGCCCAAGTTCCATGGGCCCTTTTTGAAAGTGTTTCTGGCATAGGTAATTCTCAAAACAATAGGGATAGTGAATGAAACAAAAGAACCAATGGCACCAACGGAGAAGATGGCACCAATTGGAGTGTCACCGCCAAACATCAATAATAAAAGCAGTTCACCTATGAACCAGTTAGCCCAAACAGCGTTAACAGGAGTTTGAGTCTTAGTGTTAACGTGAGACCAGTATTTGGATAATGGGAAACAACCATCTCTAGAATATGAGAACAAGACCCTTGAAGCAGCAATCATACAGGAGAAAGACATCGAGAAAGCCAAAATAATGGCAAAGGATGCCAATGCAAATACTTTATCATCGGGCATAATTTGAGTCAAGAATGTAACATAAGGTTGTCCTAATTCATCATTGATGACATCGTCAACATCAACAATAGTATAAGCCATTGCCAATTGGAAAACAAAACCAAGTAAACCACCAACAGAAGCAGTTAAAACGATAGCAGTTGGAGTGGCAGTAGTGGCATTAGAACATTCTTCACAAATATGGAATGGAGAATCATAACCAGACATAATCCATAAAACAGCCATGAAAGACATCAAAATAGCAATTCCATCTGGCCATTCGGTGTAGTTGTCAATTTTCCAAGCGAAGGCATTTTTGTTAAATCTTGGTAATCCTTGTTCAACTCTGTTGTTACCACCCAAGATAACAACAAAAGAAATGAATATTAACATCAGGTTTAAAATTGTGGATGTAGAGTTAATCCATGCAATCCATTTTGTTGGAGCAGATGCAATGACGGCACTAAAGAATGTAACGCATGTTGTCATTAAATACGTTTGCCAATTGGTTGCAGTATAACTTGGATCACTTAAGCTCTTGCAAGCCAAAATCATAGAAGCGCAACCCCATGCAACAGAAGGAGCACCAGTAACTTGGACGAAATAATTTGACCAACCAACAAACCAAGAGAATAAAGCTTTATATTTTGGAGGAGACATCATTGCAGTTGCGTAATACAAACCACCGGAAGTTGGAAAAGCACTTGAAATTTCGGCCATTGAGCAAGCAACAGCCAAAACACCAGTCATACCGATCAAGTAACCCCAAGTAATACCGGCATTACCGACATAAGCAATTGAGTACGCTAAGGTGGAAGCAATAGAAGGTAGTAAACCTAAAACGGAGAAAGAGACACCGAACGTTGTGAATAATGAGAATTCTCTTTTGAATTCTTGCTTGTAACCTAGTGCTAAAATAACAGCTTCATCGCTATCAATTTCGTGGTCGACCAGGATTTTTTTACCTCTGTGGGATAGAACAGATGTAACGTTCACATCGTCAACAGAGAGAATTGTAGAAGTTGATTTGACTGCGTTTAAGCCACTCATGTTGGTAGTTTAGAATTTATATTCGAAACCTGAATCTGAAGTATATCACTCATGAATACTATGAATGAATTGAATTTATAAAGTAAGCTAACGGTTATAAACTACAAACAATAAATGTGGGGCTATCTGTGATATATATATATTGTTAAGCGGTAATCAAAAAAATAATCTGAATCTGAAGATAGTTAAAATTATAACCGGGACAAGAAAAAGATATTCCTTATCTTAAGGATGCGCTGCATTCACTCAATCAGATTGCTTATAATAATAGATAGCGAGTGACATGCCATTGTTTCTTTTTCCACAGATGGATTTTTACCGACCCCATCGTCTCGTTGGCACGACCTTATTATTATCGCCCAGTGACAAGATCTAGAAAAGTGGAATAGGGGAAGGAGAGTTTGGCATATGGTAGTAAGCTGGATTTTGTATCGTAGACACAGTGTTCTTATCAGGTTGGCGTGCTATCAACTACGTTGTTAGATAGTGATAGCTTATAACCAACCTATAACTATATAAATAAACCTGTTACTTTTCACAAAATCGCATCCTATTGTTGTATAGATAGATAAGAACCGATCTTTTTCTCGAGATCAATGGACCGGTATACATCGAAGATTCCCAAGCAGACTAATAATAAAAACCCAAAGAGAAAAGCTTCCAAGATACGTTCCTCGTAGATAGGTGCCGTTCAAATATTCCACAAAGAAAAATGCTTCTGCACCGCGCTAGCTTTGTTTGTTTGATTCTCCCTCTGTTGCGTCAACATGACACCTATGAGCACATTCTCATTCACCCGCTAACGATGTACAGCATCTTCAGGTGACCTTCGTCGTCGACTCACATTATTTATTTTCGATTCATCTTCTACAGGGTTTCTCTGCTCCCTTTACTTCCAGGGAGTAAGTCGTCACAAAGTACCAGCAGTCGACGTGTGCGGCGATTCGTCAGCCTCTGCCCTTCCAAATTCGGAATGTTCAAGAAGACAATTTTTGCTTGTCACACGTCCTTCTCATTTGTTTCGGCTTCTATTTGCTAACCGCTAGAAGCCAGTTGGTTGGCCTCAGTTATTGCCATTCCAGGAAATTGGACTGCTTATCAACTGGTTCAAGCAGTCCTAAACCTCATATATATACCAAAATCCTGTTATTGCTTATTCTATACTTGCGTCAGCTCAATACTCTTCATATAATTAGATGCCTCGGGTTATTGATGTCGGTGTACATTACTACATTCCCAGAAGATTGCAATTTTTTCTTCGTTTCCTACTCCATAGGTAGGCCCTTTCTTCTTCATGAGATGGGCTCTTCAACTCGGATATTACCGAGAATCATCGAGAGTTTATAGTCGATGTAATGCTTTCGCACCAGCAGCCCTTCTACGTTGAGAAATGTAAATAATTGCAGTGAGATGTAATTTAGGAATTTAATTCAGAACGACGGGGTTGAAAACCAGTTGCGGTTGGAAAAGGTTCTTACCGAATACCCCCCTTTCTCTAAGCAAGTAAGTAAGTAGCAAATCAACCAACAATCTAAGGTAGGAAGGTCATGCAGATCTATGCAGGTGGAGACGTATTCAGTAGTCAGACGACTCATAGAAGTAGGTACATTCTCGATAGCAGTCGGCCTCCTAATCGATTGCAATTGACACAATATCTACCGATTGATGGCTCATGAATGAATATTACTACACCTTAGCGGGTTCTAAATAATACTCAAAGAAGTTTACTATACGATTACAGTTATTTAGCATATAGATCCGAAAACTGTACCTAGAAAAAGAGGCATTATCAATTTAGGAATCAGGAGTTGAATGCGATGTGATGATCGTGGATCAAATTATTATTATTCTGCTATTATTCTTACCGAATCTCATCTATTCATATTGTGTTTAATTTTAGCAACTTTAATGAATAGTGGTTTCATGTAATTAAGAGGAAATACTCTGCCTAATCGTTCCCCTGTGTTAAGCATTTAATTACCATCTAATTCGTCCCGATTGCAAAAGGAAACCTTATTATTCGTCACGTGATAATAATTACCTCATTGCTTACATCAGCCAATATTTCTAATGTTGTCATGAGAATTGCCAAATAGAATGTGACCCGAAACCAATGCTAAGGTACCAATTCTATACTAAATCGACTGATCTAATGTGTATTCAAGTGTTTCACGACTGTGGAATCCTGTTTTTTCTTGATAGAGAATTATAAATGCCCCACAATAAATAGTATAAAGATTACAAATATTCCATTATTTTAACTGTTTTAATATAACTAATCAACAACGATAACAATGAAGAAAGCTCTACAATCCTTACCTAGATCCCATCCGCTTAAGCCATTTTTAATCATGAGACCATCATACGTTACCAAATCATTCGTGATGTCAAGCGCTCAAAGACCGTACACCACACTTTTTTCACAAAGCAGAACCAATACTATTAGAAGTGTCGGTCAAACAGACAATATGGTTTGCGTTCCACGTAGATTTAATTCTATCAGTGCCAGTACAGATGGATCTGATATTCCAGAAAGTGTGAAATGCTTAACACTTGAAGACTATCATGATGCTGCGAATGAGACACTAGATCTAATTGCCAGTGATTTAGATATTTTTTTTGAGGATAATAATTTGATGTCATCCGATGTTGAAGAAAACGTAAGTTAAACGACAAAGAAACATGAGATAATACAATAACAGACTTTAATGAAATTAGAAGCCGACAATACTAACAGACGTATTTTTCTCTTTTATTTACTTTTAAACAGTCTGGAATTTTATCTATCAACACAACTGAAGGATCTTACATTATAAATAAGCAACCACCGAACAAACAAATATGGCTGAGTTCGCCAATTTCTGGACCTAAGAGATTTGATTTATTAGATAAAGAATGGGTTTGTTTGAGAGACAACACTAAGCTATTTGACATTCTACAAAGCGAGATAAAGGAAACTTTCCCAGATCATGACTTCGAATTCAGTCAAGAATTTTAAGTCCCTTTCGAACTGCTACATATTTGTTAATTAACTCAACTTCGACTTCCTCCTCATTTCTACATCGCACCGTTGTTACTTGCGTGGGCTTTTACTTCTTCTGTTTTCTTTTTCCTTTGACTGCAAATACCTTTAGTCAATTTTGTATATAAACTTAAATACTCAGTACATACCCCGAATATAGCTCGTAATAAAATCTTAGGTCTGATAACAGTTTATTGAGTTGTTTGTTCAGTGAATCACAGATAGACCAATACATACACGGTTGTGCAACTGGAGTCAAAAGTACAAGGCGGTGCTGTTTGCTTTCCGCCTTGTACAGTTCTTGTTCCTAACCGTTTCATTTGGAATACCACAGATACCTGAAGTTAAAGGGGAATTCATGGAATATTTCTGTTTGCAGATGCAATAATGTCCACTTAAATGGCTTTGGTAGTATAGTAATATCGCAATGAATCGAAACCCGCTCTCATCTCATTTCTTATCCTATAAAGCAGACAGGTATCGCCGGAAACAGACCGGGCTACAAAACCACATAATACGCATTTCACTCTGCTGACGTCATCCTTCCATGATTAGTGTATCAAACAATTTGTTCCCACACGACTGTAAATTTTTTTTTGTTATTTTTTTTTCTTGATTTCTTTGAGTTTTTCTTTTTTGGCGTAGGAAAGGCCGAGGGTAGTCTGGAAATTACGTATGGCAGGCTGTTAGATTGTAATCTTCTCTCTCTTTGTATATCAATCTCTATTCACCCTGTTATCGTGCGGCCACTTATATCTACTTGTAGTTCGTTCTGAAATAAGATAATATTCGTACTCCAAGTTTACAATGTCCACCGTTTCTGCATCAAAAGCTAAGAGAGAAGCAAAGAAAGCTGAAAAAGCTGCCGCTGGTGCTTCTAAACCAAAGAAGCTGTCAAAGAAGGCACAAGAAAAGTTGAACCAAGTTGAAAGTGGCGATGCTGCTGCTGAGGCAATTGAAAGATTAAAGTTACAACAAGATAAGGACGGTTTGTCTGACAGAGTTACCACTGGTGTTTTGGATTCTTTAACCACTTCAAGAGATATCAAATTATCCTCTGTTTCTTTATTGTTCCATGGTAAAGTTTTAATTCAAGACTCCAACCTTGAATTGAACTATGGTAGACGTTACGGTCTATTGGGTGAAAATGGTTGTGGAAAATCCACATTCTTAAGAGCTTTGGCTGCCAGAGAATACCCTGTCCCTGAACACATTGATATTTACTTATTAAATGAACCTGCTGAGGCTTCCGAGTATTCTGCTTTAGAATACGTTGTTAAGGAAGCTGAAGCTGAACTATCAAGATTAGAAAAAGAAGTTGAAGATATCATTGTTGAAGATGGCCCAGAATCCTTATTGCTAGAACCTTTATACGAAAGAATTGATGATATGGATCCATCCACTTTTGAATCCAGAGCTGCTGTTATTTTGACTGGTTTAGGTTTCAACGCAAAAACTATTACAAAGAAGACCAAAGACATGTCTGGTGGTTGGAAAATGAGAGTTGCTTTGGCTAAGGCTCTATTCGTTAAGCCAACCTTACTATTGTTGGATGACCCAACCGCCCATTTGGATTTAGAAGCTTGTGTTTGGTTAGAAGAATACTTAAAGAACTTTGACAGAATTTTGATCCTAGTTTCCCATTCCCAAGATTTCTTAAACGGTGTGTGCTCAAACATGATCGATATGAGATTAAAGAAGATTTTCATGTACGGTGGTAACTACGATTCTTACGTTAAGACCAGATCTGAAAGTGAAGCCAACCAAATGAAACAATATCACAAACAACAAGAAGAAATTGTCCACATCAAGAAGTTCATTGCCTCTGCTGGTACGTATGCTAACTTGGTCAAACAAGCTAAATCAAGACAAAAGATTTTAGATAAGATGGAAGCCGACGGTTTAATTCAGCCAGTTGCTGAAGACAAGGTCTTTTCATTCACATTCCCAGAAGTTGAAAGATTGCCACCTCCAGTTTTATCCTTCGATGAAATTTCATTCTCATATGACGGTAATCCAGAAAACAACTTGTACGAACACTTGTCATTCGGTATTGATATGGATTCAAGAGTTGCTTTAGTCGGACCAAATGGTGTTGGTAAATCTACCTTATTAAAGATGATGACTGGTGAATTACAACCACAAGTTGGTAGAGTTTCCAAACATACACATATCAAGATTGGTGTTTACTCCCAACACTCTGCTGATCAATTGGATTTATCCAAATCCCCATTAGAATTCGTCAGAGACAAATTCTCCCACATTTCACAAGATTTCCAATACTGGAGAGGCCAATTGGGTAGATTCGGTTTAACTGGTGAAGGCCAAACTTCTCAAATGGCTACTTTATCAGAAGGTCAAAGATCAAGAGTTGTCTTTGCCTTATTAGCATTAGAAAAACCAAACATCTTATTACTGGATGAACCTACCAACGGTTTAGATATCCCAACTATCGATTCTTTAGCTAATGCCATTAACTCTTTCAACGGTGGTGTCTGTGTCGTTTCCCACGATTTCAGATTATTGGATAAGATTGCGAAGGATATCTTCGTTGTTGAAAACAAGACCGCTACTAGATGGGACGGATCGATTTTAGACTATAAAGCTAAATTGGCTAAGAACATTGTTTTATAAATGTGTTTCACGAATTTGATTCTGTCCTTACAGCTTGTTTGCTTCATCGTTGTTTAATTTCTGCGTGTTTTTTTCCTTCATATAGTATATTACATATACACATAATTTTATTTGACTTTTTTACGTTTTGCTCAATGTTTCATCGTTGGTTAAAATCTTAATAACTGATCTATCTACTTTGAAAAACATCGGGCTCTAGAAAGTGTCCGTATCTTCTGCCTTAATCCACGATCTTTTTTCATACCGTCGCATACGCCTCACCTGAGACTCAGAAAGAACTTGTTCTTGTTGCTCAACTTTTAGGTAAAATTCAACTTGCTCCTCCTTAATGGCCACCTGTTTTTCCGATTTAACAGTTCCACCCCCCTCGTTCTCATTGACACCATTATTCAAATCTTTCAAATCAGCAGCAAACAAAACAGAATGGGCCCAACCAGCATAGTCCCCCCATAATTCATGAAAATAAGCTTGTATTTGTGAATACAACTCTTTGTTCAAAGTAGTTACTTTCTTCTTATTCCCAAATTTGTAGTTCCTCACAGCAATTTGGAAAACGTGGGTGTCAACAGGAACTACATGATGCTTGTCTAAAGACATTAACAAAACGCAATCGGCCACTTTAGGTCCAACACCTTTAAAAGCCAATAATTCATCATGGCACTTTTTCAACGAGCTTTCATGTCGAAGACTGTACAATTTCTCAAATGTTTGTTTGTCTGTCAACAAATTCGAAGTGTATTCTATATATTTGGCACGATAGCCAAACCCTAGCCCACGTAATTCTTGCTCTAAATTGTCTGATTTAGACAGCTGTGAAGGAGTCGGAAAAGAATAGTGCTTATGACCTTGGTACTCAGCTATCAGCGTTCCATAGTTCGTGCATAGACTATCACACATTTTCGAGATTCTTTTAACGTTGTTATTAGTAGAACAAATGAATGAAATTAGATTTTCCCATGGATCCTGCCTTAGCATTCTGATACCCTGGAAATTCCTGGAATGTTTGTTGAATTGAGGGTCAGCAAGTGACCAAGTCATGTAAAGGTCGCTCAAAGAAACAGAAAGGTTGAAGTAATCGTGGACTACTGATTCAGTGTCTTGTAAATACGGTAAAGAGGAGAAATGTAGATGTGACGGGTCTTGCTTAAGAAGTAAGATTCTGTTTTTAATCGAACATGACCAAATGCCATCGATGAATTTCCATCTGAAGGCTTGTCCACATCTAAGTACCTTTGATATGGTAAGTTCCTGTTAGATACATAGATGTCCTGTTAGCATTTGAAGTTGGGGCGAAGGGAGTAGCGGTAGATGTACTTACCTGAGGGCTTAATTTAACGGATTTCCAGATGATATCCTGAGTCATTGTTGTAGTAAGTGGGTTGTTATGTTATTCTGATCAAAAAGTACTAGGTAAAGAGGATTGGAGTAAAGTGAAGTAGATAAGTGGAAAGTTTGGAAAAGGTAAGAAAACGCGACAAGACGCCAAAATTTGAGCCCTAAAGTTGATCCATCAACGGACGGCTTTATTGATATAGGGAGTAATATGAGATTGGACACTATAATCATCGTACAGCAATGGTAATACAACATAGATCAGTGGAATGCAATGAATGATGAACAGTTGGAAAAATTGGAAGAAAGTACAAGGCAACTTTCCTACGTGTTGTCCACATTAAACGAACTTCGAAGTGGTGAGTATATCCATCCAACGCAACACAAAAGCATAATTATATGAAGATACTAACATTAAAAACTCGACAGATGCTTTACAAAACTCCAAATTCACTGCATTTCAAGATAATAGTAGAATCAGTTTCTTGGAATGTCAAGTT
Source organism: Ogataea methanolica (assembly GCA_001600755.1). Taxonomy (NCBI): domain Eukaryota; kingdom Fungi; phylum Ascomycota; class Pichiomycetes; order Pichiales; family Pichiaceae; genus Ogataea; species Ogataea methanolica. The sequence goes on from BCKW01000001.1 coordinate 1,703,818, forward strand.
CAGAACTTACAACGTGAGTTGAAATCAAAAGATGACATGATACTCAAATATCAAAGGAAAATAGCTGATCGAGACGGAGAGCTTATTAAAGTCAGAAAACATAGAGACGAATTGAATAAAGAAAATGAAGCTTTACTTAATGCTGATAATAAACTAAAAGAGAAGAGACAAAGAAGTAGTATTTCGAAACTACTTTTCCCTTCATCACAAACGGAAGACCAGCACAGGAACAAGAGCACACTCAACAACAATTATAGTAACATCGATCATGACTATAATTATGGAGAAGAGGATGACGATGAGGACGATGAAGATGACCAAACACAGCAATCAACACAGCTTATATTTAAAAAGAGAAAGATGTCAGGGCCAAAACTTATCCCTGGTCAGACACAAACGCATTTAGATAGTTTTGTAAACTCTCAACATAACAACAGGATGTCAAAATCATTATCCCCTCTTAAATCGCAAAAGCTTCTCTCGATGGAACTCATATTCAAAGGGGATAATGACAATGATAAGGAAAATATAAAGATTGAAGATGAGGACGGATTTATAGAAGATGAAGACACCGAGTTAACCCAATCGGAGACAACTGAACTATCAAGCCAGCAACAACGTGGATTAATAGAGGACTCACAAGGTGACTATGACAACCACAGTAGTCCATTCAATATTCTATCGTCACCAGTGATGACATCCCAGCAACGTAAACAAAATCAACAGTCACAATCACAGTCCAATAAACTTTTAAATACAAGCAAGTCAACGAAATTGACGGATTTTACAAAGAATCCAAAGACACAATCGAGTTGGTTTCCTGAGCATTTCAAACCGAATCCAACAACTAATTTTGGATTATCAAATGCTTTTAAAATAAGGAAAATGAACGTTTCTTTAGTTCATCCAAGTTTACAAACTTTATATAAATTTGAGAAAGAGTACATTAAGAACTTACAAATGAAGGATTTTAACAAATTATCAGGAATCCAACCGCAGCCGTCATCATCGTCGCCTACGCCGTCTAAGTACCTAACGCCAGTGTCGTCAGGCAAGAAACCAACTAATAGCACCACCACTACGACGATGTACTTGCCATCACCAAGAACCACTCCCATCGATCAATTGAAAAATCCCTTAATTGACCCAATTTACAAGTTCGAGCTTGCCGGTAAACTAGACTCTAAAGCAAACAAAGCCAACAAAGAAAACGATGAAGATATAGCTAAGTATTTCAAAAGCGATAAGATCAAACTATGGCTCGATTTACAAGATTCTCCACCGGGTCATCAACGTTCTGAATTCCCGACAGGTTCACAAGTTGATAGAGATAACGCTGAAGGCGTTGCACGTAGCAGGATCATTGGATTGCGATGCTTGTATCAGTGTCTATTCATGATTCAAGATGTTTCAAATGGTAATGATACGGAAGATAACGCTGTTTTCGAGCAAGTTGGCAAGTTTATATTTAGGAACGAGAGTTGGAACGATGCTGTTAAGAGTGGCAAGTTCACCGTTGACGAAAGCATTTTTTACTCCTGCTGAGCAAAGAATCTAATGCGAATAGCATAACTGTGTATGTGGAAATATGATATTAATTATAATCTAAGAATAAATAAATAAACATGTGTATATAGGGTAAGTAAGTGAAATACAAAAACACAACAAGAAAACAAAAAAAAAAATGGCCCTTCATTATATCTGATGGAGGTGTAAAAGAGAAAGAAAAAGTGAGTAGATGTGGAATATATGGTAGAGCAGAATAAGATGAGTAAGAAGAGAAGTGGAGAAATCAGGGGAGAGAAGAAGGAAAAACGTGGAAAACATAACATTATTATTATTATTCAAGTTTATTAATAATCATCAGATGGAATACATGGGTTGCATAGATATATATATTATAAAAACAAGTGTGTAGGATGGATGAGTAGTGAGACAATGGGGGTGAATGGAGAATTTATTCTTTCTTACCACTCTTTAAATCAATGTAGTTGTAATAGTTGAAGTTGTTTAAAGCTGGTGTCAAATCAAGTGAAGTACTGACGAATTTTTTAGCGCCTTCAGTCAACCCGTATCTAACTTCTTCAGCGTCACCAGTGACAGGGGTTAAAGAAGTTAAACCATTACCGAATCCATCCGACGTGAGTCTTTTTGTTGGTAATGAAGTTGGATCAGCGTAGAATCTCTTCAATGGGATCCAAGATTGGAACAATTCGTAAGAAGCCAAGGTGAAACCAAACTGTGGTGAAGATCTGCAAATTCTGGCGATACCGCCTTTAAAGAGTGCAGTTGCACCTTCTTCTCTCAAAATACGCGTGAAGGCATCAAGAATATTCTTGTAAGCTTTCTCACCGGCCCTTGTTTCAACTTGTAATCTTGTTTTGATAACATCACAAGGGGTCGTCAGATAGGCAGCAGGCATACCAGCCATGGCACCAGACAGTAGCAATTCCCAAGATTCTAAATGGTCTTTCTTGGTTTTATCCAATGGATCGAAGCCAAACAAATGTTTCTTTAAGTTAGCATAAGTAGGGAAGTAGATAGCAGAAAATGGAACATCTCTTAATAAGCATGCAGATGCACCTTTATACAGACCTTTGAAACCTAATTCTCTAACGATGTCAACAGCGGACTTTTCAACACTTGGTAAACCTTGTTTGGCGAGCTGTCTCAGAGTTTCACCTTGGACTTGTAATCTAATTTTCGTAATTTCCAAAGGATTCGTGAAAACAACTTGGCAGGCACCAGCTGAGGAACCAGCCAGGATTTCCCAACCCATTGTTAGTTGACCGTCTTTACAGTATCCGGCACCGATACCTCTCACGATATCGTTAACAGTTAATTTGATAGCTTTTTCAGGAGCAACACCAACCAATTGAGGTAGCAAGCCAGAATAGAATCCAACGGCACCTTCGTGCTTCAAAACTTTACGCACACAGTCACCATACGAAGAGTATAAAGAATTACCCTTTTGATTTTGCATTCTGGTTTTAACCAAGTCAATTGGGTAAACAACAGTGGCACCAATGGCACCAGCAACAGAACCTAGCAAGAAAGAATAAGCAGAGTTGAAAACTGGGTATAATGAAAACGGAATGTTGTCTGAAGATTCTTGAGACTTGATTAAATCGTCAGTTAAAATGGCCAGCATGTCACCAGATTTAATGGCGGAAGCAGCTGATTGTTGTTGCAATAACATCTGATTCCACTTGAAGAACATTGATACGTCGGTTGAATCTAATGAAACGTTTTTAGAGTTTGCGAAGTTCAAAAAATCATTTTTGGTGATTTGATGATCTTTATTGTTGAATAAACCAGTTGAAATTTGTTCATATATCATGTAGTTATAAGTAGGTAGATTACTGATCAAATTTAACAATTGGATCGAATTATCATAGTTCAAGTTCTGAGAATCAAAGTTCGAAGCTGAAAAAGCTTCCAGCTGATTCAGAACATTTTTCGATAATCTATTGTGATAGATACCAGAAACAATTTTCTTGAAATTTTCAATTGAAATGGTATTAGAGTCTGCAACAGATTGGAACTTTTCATTGAATTTGATTAATGGTAATTGTCCAACCAACTTGTCAAAGTCATCTGAGTTTAAGGATTCTACTTTCTTACCTGATCTCGACAGATACTTTTGAACAGAAGCTAAATCTTCCGAGTTGTTTGGTAGTTTGTTTAATATTTCTAAAAATCTATCAACTTTGATGGAATCTGTGCTTTTAGTACTTTCATCATAAAAATCAGTTTCGAATTGCTTGAACAATTTGAACAATAATTCGCTTGAGTTTCTATCATCCTTTTGAATGCTTAACAATTCATTTGAAAATTTCTTGAAATCAGATTCTGTTAAATATCCCTTTTTTTCATGATCCGCTATTAGATACAATAAATCGAATGAATCAATTGGAGAGAATGATGCAACTTTTGATATGTAAACGGATTCATCATTTTTTTGCAAGATTTTAACAAAATCGTTGAATTTCAAAACTCTTTCAGTGGAGTTAACATCCTCATATGTTTTACTAAACTTTGAAAAGATCTTGGATAAATGTTGGTCAACTGTCATGATTGGAGAAGATGTTGATGAAGGTTTGGCAGATGAAGATGTTGATGGATGAGGGTTAGTGTATTTAATGGAATTTGAATCTGATGATGTTGCTGTTGAAGAAGAAGTAGAAGTAGAAGGCTTTGAAGATATCATTTGATAAAGAGAAAGACGATGGATTGAATTTGAATTAAATTAAACTGACTCGAGTCAAAAGCGAACTAAAAGTCGAGTCGAGGGGGTGATAAAATGAAATAAAATCAAAGCTTTGAGAATTGCACGTAAAACGAGAATTTCCGGATTGGGAAGGAGTGGGGAAAAGGAGAAATTTGTTTCTTTTTGTCTTGAGTCTTTTATAATCTCCGGGCGTGTGGATAGAGAGTTATAAAGATAGATAAGTGTATGAAAGTATGCAGAGGCGTTTAGGAAGGTATTTGACGAGATTGTATATATATATATATAAAGTTGAACGATATACATCGACGAAAGAAGTGGACGAAGTGGAAGTGGTAGAAAAAACAGACACAGGGTGGGGGGGGATGATATGCAATTTATATGTTCAAGGGATTTGTTCTGCCAGAGATTGAAAAAGCAAAGAGGAAAGAGGGGAGATTCTGAAAAGATCCAACAGGGGAAATTAAAACGGTGTAGACTATTTGCCTCTTTGCAGGCTGCCGGCTCCATAGTCTATCCTTTTGTGCCCACGCAGAAACACTGCCTGTTGGGGGTTAATCATCCAGTGACTCACGCGAGGACTCCTTGGCTACCCCTCGCACCTCTTCCTCTTGTTCATCCGACACCGGTTTCCTACGAGTTTCTACGGGGGGCCAACGGCACTTCTCCTCTCCACACCCAATTGTTCAACCTCATGTTCAGGGGGCTCTGTTCACTTTCTCTCTCCCGCTCACTCATTCCATTCCTTTTGTTCCCCATTGGTTACACGCCTGATAAATAAACTAAACTTACTACTCTGCTGGTAATAACAAAACTCACTATATATATTATTATATATGATTAATGGATGATATAGATAGTAATTAATACCATATATATATGGTAAAGGGTCAATAAAATAAGCCATCAGTTAATTCAGATAAAACCGGTTCCGGGTAGCGTCACCACCTTCCCTTAGCACCACTGTTGACACCGGTCACGTACTTAACAGAGTCTCTTAACGCTTTGCTTATCAATTCCAACATATCTGTCTACCTGCTGTATCAGCCACGTCCTCACCTTGTTGACTTTCATCGTGCCTCTTAGCTTCATTGTGTCCACCTTGTATCTTATCTCCCAGTCCTTGCCGCAAAAACCACTCAGAGTCTGGGGTAACAGAAGCGGCCCCTTTGCGTCCCAACTATTTACGACCAAAGAGGATTGTGGGATACTTAGATACTATAAACCGAGACTAACTTCGCAATATAAGGTTGCCATCTCATCTGCCATATCCAACAACATTAACAGCAGTTAACCGTGACGAACTGAACTATCCGATAGGTGCTCTTTTCTTCCGGTTAGTGCGGTATGTATGGAACAGAACTTTTACCAAATCGGAAACTTTGGAGAAAGCGAGTAACAATAGCCGTAATGTAACAGGTAAAAACTGAAATTTTACACCCCCCCCATACTGTGAAATATTATTCAGGTGTGTGCCTCGAATACACAAGTGTAAGGACGGACCCACTACTTCCAAAACGATTATCCACGTATTTTAACCTTTTAACTTGTTTATTAGTAATCTTTAGAGATATCTTAGTGTACATAATAATACAAAACATCTACTTCATTCTACAACCCTGTCTACATGCCCCTATTTTACTCCGTTCACTCCATACCCTCGTCTTCATCCTCCTCACTTTCACTGTCACTACTATCACTACCATTCAACCAACCTTTAGATCTCTCAACAGCTCTCTCCCATAACTCCCAAAACTTTCTTCTCTTTTTATCGCTCATCTGGGCTTTAAACTCCTTACTACGGCCACTACCACCACCACTATTCTTTTGACCTTCGGTAATCGACTCAATAACGTCTTGCAATGAATCCCACACTTTAACGCTTGTACATAACCCTGCAGCAATTGCTGCTCCTAGAGCAGTACACTCGGCATTACCTGACCGTATAACATCAACACAGGGACCTAAAATATCAGCTTGGATTTGCATAACCGTATCCGATTTCGACATTCCACCATCGACATGTAAAGTGTTCAACAAGTGGGTGCTAGCTTCCATCTTCCGTCTGTCGTCCAAAAAATCCGAATTTGATCCACAATCGTGAACCATTGCCTTTAGAATCGCTCTGACTTGGAAGCAAACACCTTCAATTGCTGCCCTTGCAATATGGCTTGCTGTTGAATACTGTGTTAATCCAAAAATCGTACCTGTTGTTTTAGAATCCCAATATGGTGCAAATAACCCTGAAAATGCAGGAACGAAAACGACTCCTTTGCTGTTATCAACTTGTTCTGCCAATGGACCAATATCTGAAGCTTTACCAATTAGCTTCAAATTGTCTCGTAACCATTGAACCATGGATCCGGCAACGGCAATTGAACCTTCAAGACAATATTGTGGTTCGTTTGATAACTTTCCGTCAACTGACTCATCAAGCTCTGGGAACCAATAACCAACAGTGGTGACTGCCCCATGTTTAGAAATTAGCTTGCTGTTACCTGTGTTAAATAGTAAAAATGCTCCTGTTCCATAAGTACATTTTGAATCGCCTTGTTTTACTGCCAGTTGACCAACCAAGGAAGCTGACTGATCACCCAGACATCCTGTAATTGGCACATTTTGCAAGCTGTTGTTGATAATTCTTGATTCTTCGGTGGTTAATAAATGATTGCTGTTCTGTAATTTTAATTTTTTCAAATCTGGTAGTTTGAATTTACCGTATTGAAAACTAGAAGGTAAAATCATTGGCAAATTTAGTTTTGCTCTGTCAATGTTCCAAAAATTCAATAATTCATCGTCATATTCTTTCGTATCCAAGTTCATGAAACTTGTACGGGAAGCATTTGTTATATCAGTGACGTACGATTTTTCAAAGGTTAAATTGTAAATTAACCATGTGTCAACAGTACCAAACATTAAATCCTGTTCGCCATTTTCATAACTTTCTCTGATTGTATCACTGTTTTGATACAACCAGATCCATTTCAAAGCAGAAAAATAAGTTGATATTGGACATCCTGATTTTTCCTTCAACTTATCCAATTTATCAGCAGGTGTGGATCTCAAAACTTGATTCATCAAATTCAAAGTTCTTGTATCGTTCCAAACAATACCATTATAATATGGTAGTCCAGTACTTTTTGACCAAATAATGGTTGTTTCTCTCATATTAGCGATACCAATCGAAACAACTTTGTAAAAAGGTGGTGCAGAACCATCTAAAGGCTCTTCAGAATTAATGATTTCTAACGTGGTTAAAACAGATGCAAGACATTTAACAACGTTACTTAGAATCAGACAAGGGTCAACTTCAACCCAACCTGGTTGCGGGAATGAAAGTGTTGGCCTATCATGGTCAGTCTTTTCAATGACAATAGATGATTCTAAGTCCAAGTGACTCAATGCAATACCCTCACTGGTGAAAATATCGGGAGAGTTACGTTGGGACGCTTCCTGTGCAGATGTTGAATATTCAATTTGATGTTTTGCTATCTCTTGACCAGTCCTGGAGAAAAGAATTACCCTTGTCGATGTAGTACCAACGTCAATAGTACAAACTAATGGTGTATAGCTTGTCATACTGTTATTGCTAGTGGGTACTTCTATTAGTACAGCTTGTGATTTTTTCAAGGAAAAGGCGAATTAAACAGGGAGAAGTGGTATTCTGCGTTTTAATTTTGTTCAGTTGCTCTGAGCCAACATCGTTCAAATATGTTTTCCTCCTATGAATAGTTTCTCTTCTTTGGTACAGAGATCTACGCTCCACACAATTTCTCCGCAATTGATTTCGGGCGCGTCCGAAAAAGAAAAGTTAACCCAATCTGGAAGTCCCCCCGACGCACCCCACGTTAATGTGTCACATGACAGACGTTTACTCGCAAAACGTTATATTTCTAATACACTGTTGTCATTAAAACGTAAACCTAAATTACTTACTATATATACAACTCTCTCTATATAGACGTTGGCTAACTGAACCATTTGGCACTCTTTTGAAACTCTAAACTGTTGTCTTCCAACTTGAAAATAGGTTTATCAACCCAATTCAAATTCTTGAATGATTCTTCAACAAGAATTTGCTCAATTACAGTGTTATAATTGCTTCTGACATCAAACTTCATGTCATGAATATCTCTACCATACTCATTAATGCTATCCAAATTTTCCTTTCTCAATAACGATGAGCCCCATTTAGATTTTTGTTCCGTGTTGTATCGATTACCGTTTTGGTATATTTTCTTGGCTAACGGCGACCAGTTTGGATGTTTAACTTTATTCAACTTTACCAATTTTTGTAAAATTAAATGCCAATGATAGATGGAATTAGACGATCTAGGGAATTTAGATTCAATGAAATTCATTAATGCAATACAATTGAAGATTTGGTTGTTGGTAATGAAATAATCGAACAAAGGATCCACTGATTTCACATGGTCTGTTCTAGATGGATTCTGTTTTATCGATTGTGTTATCAATGACCAAGCTTTATCCAGCTTTTCGTAAATATCAGGAGAATCTGTGCTAGTATTTATTGATGCCAGTGAGAGATATTGAGAGACAAAAATAGCAACTATTTTAGGATTTTTGTAATCAATATCGTATCTTGCCTTTATTATAGATCTCGTAAGATCAATAAATTCAGCGCTTATAACACCAGAACTGCTACTATTGTCACTGGTTTTCAATATTTTGTCCAGCTCATGCTGTGCAACAGTTGTAGAAATTGGCTTCATTGGAACTTCCAATTCCAACATCTTATCCAAAAGCCGATCTTTCACTTTACTGTTCTTAAATCCATTGAAAAGCAAATAAAAAGTAGTATAATTAATACCAATCCTCAAGTCCCTAATGATTTTGATGTTTTCTAAAACGTTGCTCAATTGAATTAGAGACTCGTTATATTTTTTTTTCTTGAAAGTTAAAGATATGAATATATTCATCGTTTCAATGTTTGGCTGAACACCTAGTTGAATCATCCTATCACGGATTCGGAAGCATGATAAGGACATGTAGTTTCTTGCAAAGAAAGAAATTATCAAGTTGAAAGAATCCACGGTTAGCATTGATGAATTCGTCAACGATTCGTAAAGAAAAGAAACGGAGTCTAAAATTTCAGGAGACTTTGAATAATGCTGAACGTTTATCTCTGATAGTTCCTTCACGTACTCATTTATAGAATCTCGTGTTAGTGGAGATGGAACGGGTGGTAATAAATCCACTTGTCTTGGAAAGCGGCTCCATTTATTAGTGTCTACAGTTCGTAAAACTGGTGCCTTTGATAAAATGTCGGCGAAAACGTTGTAAATTTCAATCTCCTTGTTATTTAATCGAACCAGCGGGTGTATTTCATCATATTCTTGGTTTGATAATTGAGAGCCAGCTATAAGATGGTCGTATTTCAACTGTATGGATTTTTGGATTTTGTCAAGGTCTAGACGTTGTGAAAGTTGACGTTGTATAGATTCCTGGAATCTAATGTTCTGCAGCGGTTGTAGCGTATCCGCTTGAGTTTGAGCAGCTGCTGTTTCTGATATCAGCCTTTTAAGTACAGTGCGATAACTTATTCTGGGTATCCTGTAATTATGGAACATTTGATATGGTTGGCTATGATGAAATAGATACATGGAAAGATCAGCTACTAAGTTACTACAAAACTGGTTTAAGCAGATTTAATCATCTTTAATTTTATCGATGGGATTATTCGTGTGAATATTAAAACATCACATAATCAATTATATACTCAGAGCACTCTCTGTTTGACGTGTATATTCAGGTACCTGTCAATCCCTCTTTTTGGGGTCTATTCTGGAGATCTACTAAATGTCTCAAACCTATATCAACATAGATCGGCATGCACAATATTATCATAGAGCTAAAAATCTAATCTTGAGACGTAGATTCAATGTCACCTTACAAGGATTCTAACTAAAGGACTTGCTGTCGAATTTTCTTAAAAACTAGAAGTTGATTCAAGTCTTCTCTCACATTATTAATGTACATATCTATAATAATTATAAAGCTTCATCTTCATCATCATCATGAATCGCATGGCTCAATCTCACCCACTCATTCAGCTTTTCAACAGGGTCATTCTCTAAAGGCAGACGCTCATGATCAAAATTCACCAAACTATGACACTTTCCGATAGACCTGAACTCAATATGATCACTAGCTCCTCCACCTGCGTTATCATCCAGTTTTTCAAACAGGTGGAGGTTGTAGTTGCTGAGTCCAGTTGAGGTTTGCTGTTGCTGTTGATCTTGATTATGAAGTTCACGTTCGACACCAAGTAATTTACGGCCTCTTAGATAATTCGTCACTAGCTTCGTTTCATTACTGTTTTTCGTATCTATACTGCTGTTGTCAGTTGTCTTAGTTGTGATGGTTCTAGTTAGTTCATTGTTCCAGAACTCAGAGCTTGTTGAAATCTTACCAGTGTAGTTGATGTGGACGGGCAGAACGTTACAGGTGTAAGTATCTGATTGTTTATTTGTAGCGGTATCGTACGTGGTCTGCTTAGATGCCATTATCTGAATAGTGTATGATCTAAAGGATATGAATTGCTTGTATTAGTCCGGCAAGACAGATGATGAGCTTGTTGTATATGTGCATGTCTAAACATATTAATATGATAGACATCTGGTCTGTCTCGTAGATATAGGGCTGTTTACCCTGTACGCGTGAAATGTTTTACCACGCGCCTAAAGGGAGACGTATTGCGACATTTATATTGTCACATCCAAATATCACCCTCTCTTTGCCAATGATTCAAAAGACGTGCATCTACCAATATTGCGAATCGAGAGATTCTTTGAGAGAATTTAGTCTTTGACTAAGTTTCTTTACAATGAGAGACCTTGTGAAAGTGCTTTCTTCTTTACTCTTCCTACAGCATCTGACGTTATAAACAAGTATAAAAGAAACCAATAATTAAATAGCAATAATGTCATCTTCAAATGCGGTCTTGCGGACAGTCAAGCACTACCCATACTTGATCTCAAAGTAAGTTCAGCGATACTTCATTTATTCACCGCTCAACTTAACACAAAGCCATTTTGATTTGTCTTTTCATTTCTTTCAATTACCTTTTTCTGTATATAATTATATGATGATTAGCATTTGCGTGAACAATCTCTTAGTTTATAACAATGATTAAGAAACTATGCTGCCTTCCTACTGACACTACATACATAAGAAAGAAAGAAAGTCAGGCAAACAAAAGCTTAAAGCGTTGCATTTTTGATACTTGAGCAAGTAAAAACCGATATACTAACACCTTTGCTTTCCATTTTTCTTATTGTCATCCTACTGATGATAAAATAATGGAGTTACTGTCTGAATTACAGATACTTGGATCCATTGTTCGCAATTTCAATAGGCGTTGTTTCGTACTATGCTTACGAGAAAAGGGTAGGTCGTGAAGAAGGTCATACTTTGAACGAATTAATAAGTAGAAAAATACAAAGAATGAGGAATTCTTCTGAATGATTACACTACACACTTATATATATATATATAATTTTAATGATGATATGATGTCTTTTTAGAACAAACTCAGTGCTTGGTAGAGCAAATGTACGTTCACATTTCAAGCGTACTTACGTTCAGTACACTACCAAGTACTCAAATTACAATATGCATATAGGAGCTAGATGTAATACATAACATTTATATAAAAAAAACACAATAAACACAAATCATTCTTTTTCTTCTATCAAATTCTGATATCCAAAGCCGGCTTCCTTCTACTCAACATTCTCTTATTTCTTTTTGTTAAGCCTTTTCTTTCATTTTCACCAACGGAAATCAAATCTCTACCGAAATTATCCAAATCTTTCAACTTGTAAATTCTAACGATCCAGTTTTCCGAAGTGAAAGCTTCTTCTAGGGTATCCAAAGTAATAGATTTGGCATATTGAGAACTCATCTGCTGGTTTCTCACTCTGTCAACTGGTGCTTGAGTACCGTAAACATCACCAAATTTGTAATACGACATCTTGTACATCAATGAATTCTTCATTGCTTCTGTGGCGGTGTCATCAACTTTATATTCACCACGGTCGGTAAAGTATGATCTTTCGCTAACTTCATCAGGCCAAATACCTTCTGAGATCCTCACCATCCACAAGAATTTATTGATATCATCACCTGAATAACCAATCAATCCACCAAAGATAACTAGCACGTAATCCACGCCTAATTGTCTCATGATGATTTCGGATTTGCCTTCTGACACTGACATGGCTTTACCAACTGTGGCAATGTGTGTGTTGTTCCAAGTGTTGTTGTCAACAAAAGTGGTTCTATCAGCCATACCACCAATTTGATAACCGTAATCCCACCATGCCATCACTTTGGAATCTTCCGGAGTGTTCATACGTAACCAGTAGTAAGCTTCTCTGTAATCATCGATTAACATTTGGGAACCATCAGGGTTTCTAGATGCAAGGACAACAGATGGTGAAGAATAAGCATTTGAAGTAACCCAAGTACAGTGTTGAACGTAGAAGTATAAATAAAAAACAAAAGTTGAAACAACAGCTAATTTGGAAATCAACGAAAAGATGGAATCTTGCACTGATGGAATTGTTTCATTGTTTGCTGATTTATCAGTTTCGCTTTGGTGCCAGTTAACGAAAGTTTCCTTAAAATCCATGTAAATGTCAAATAATCTACCCATAGTAATAGCAGCACAGACACAGACAACTGGAGATAGAGTTAGCATTAATCTAACCATAACACCAGCAAAGTAAGAACCCAACACGGAGTACACAATGATAAAAACGGCTTCATTTGATAAATCTTGGAAACAGAAGTAAACACCAACAGGGAACAACCAAATCATGAAATTTAGATCAAAGAAGAATGATGACCATGGAGTTGGTTGATGTTCTGAAACTGAGGCAATGATTGGAATGTGAATCTTGGCATAGTTTGTATCCCATAAAGAGTAGAATCTACCTGTCCAAGGGGCAATTAAACCCAATTTTGTAGCAAGAACCAAACCTGCTAAACCAACGACACCGATAATAACACTGAACGCAACCATCAGTTTCTTGAACTTGTTTGGAGACAAAGTATCTTTTAAATAATTTGCGACTAAGACTAACTGAAGTAAACCAAAAACGCCAAACGCAGCCATATGATCGTTTGATCTAATTGGCAAGAATCCAACGAATGGAATTTGCATTGACATTAAAGTACCCAATGCATACCAAGTACAGTAAGACGTGTAAATTTTGAAATCGAATCTACCCATTAATAGCAAGATAAAGACGTGCAATGGAATAATATTTGTAATGAAAACATAGCCACCCCAAGCACTAACCATATAGAAGTATGACATTGCTGCCAGGGCACCGTACAGAATTGAACCTAAATTGATTGATTTAATCCATAGGTAGAAAGTAACCATTAATAAAGTGATTGCAATGGCTTCGTTATCATAAGAACCAGCAACGGATCTTGAAATGTAACCTGGAGTGATACCCATAAAGATCGCACTTATTAAAGCAGCAGTTTTCTTATTCTTTAGAGTTTTTGAAGATTGGGTGATTTCTAAAGTTAACAAGTACATGGCAACAGAGGTCAACGAACTGAAAGCAGGCGCTAACAGGACGCAAATGTTTCTGATATCAACAGGTAAACCTAGGGATTTCAAAATATTATAGATAATGGAAGATGTAACCATTAAACCTGGGTATAAGGTACCACCAGTGACTCTTCCCAATGGGTACCAAGTCTTATCATCAAACCAATTTAGGAAATCATAGAAAGAAGTATTGACTAAATGTTTGGTTGCTCTAAAATTAAACCAAGGATCGAATTCATGAATAATTGATTCGAATCTTATAACTGAAAACAATCTTGAGGAGATTGCAGCAAAGGATATTGAGAAAAAGATTGAAGTAAGCAAGAGAAGCTTTATGAGACTAAGTAAAGTGGAGTCCACTCTAATGAAGCCTTGGTTATCCACCGAGAGGGAATTGGACATGATGCGATGTGATGTGTCGTGATAAGAAAGAATGGAAGGGTGGGTGGATGGAGAAGGAGTTTTCAATTGAGGCAGTAACTTTGACTTGAAGGTCCAGACAAGCTACCTGATATATACCATACCTTACTTACATTGCAGATTTGTCCACCCAGACGTGTCAACAAATGCAAGCGAATAGTTATTTGCTTTTCTATTTGGTGATCGTCGTCTCATACTAGCGACGCGTCGATGCTTATGTCATCAGATGACTAGCATTTGTTTAAAAACACCTCAACACCACAAACTGTCTACTGCCCAAAAAAAAAATCCGTGGGCTTCGAGCGACGTCTTTCCATCCTGTGTGTGGTGTGCCATCCCAATTGGGCTAATCTCTCTCTATCTGGCTTATCCGATGGTACCAATCCTTCCAGCTCTGTATATCATTCACTGTTCCTGCATCATACCACATCAATTAACCGTTTCTTCACTTAGCATCCCGAATATTTGTCAGTTCAACTATCGTCCGGCCTTTCAATTATTTCTTGTCTTCAAATATTCTGACATATACATATCCATACAACTAAACAAGCAAACAGACAAATAGTTAAATAAATAGATAAATGGCTTCTCATAAAACTTTGGAGAGTTTAAATCTACAACCAATGAACAGTGCAAACTACACTGCCGCACTGGATGGCGTTCAAAGTGTACCTAAATTGGATCCCTTACAACCGATCACTTCAGTAGATCCTGATCAACAACCTGTTCTGCAAATTCCCAACGGTGATGGCAAGAACAATGATCAGGCAATCAATGCTGATACTAATGATAATCATCTCCCACATCCTCATAGTGATAACCAAAGTACTGTTTCCTCAGAGCTGGCTAATATATCCGTCGAGGCAAATAACATCGACATTGAAAGATTTGAAATAAACAACAACAAACCTAATCCAACACAACGAGAGGATCAACAGAAGGAACAGGAGCTAGATATTCCTCAACAACCTCCAACCTCAAGTGAGAATGAAATGTCCTCTCATTCCCCGTCCTTGCCTCCTTCTGCTCCACATGATTCATTAGTAGAGGAATCATATGTTACCAATAGCCTTCCAAACAATACATCTGTTGGTCTTGTGAATGGCATTCACCCAGCAAGTATATTGAACGAAGAGGATACTGCAGATAGTGTACCACCTATTGTTTCAACTCAAGCAACTACCACCTCCAATAACACTAGCAATATTGCTAATATAACCAATAACAAAATGCCAATAAGAGTGACCCAAAATCCAATTTTAGACATGGCCAATGGCTCTCTAACCCCAAATCCTAAACTTGAGACCCAAGATTTAATCTCAGACTCTTTCAAAAAGAATCAACAACAGAAGCAAGCTTTACAGCACCAACAGCAACAGCTTCTGCAACAGCAAGCTATTCAACAACATCAGCAGTTATTGCAGCAGCAGCAATTACAACTACAATTGGAACAACAGCAACAACAGCAACTACAACAAGCACAAGCTGCGCAAAGACAGCAGAAGCATCCTCACGAAAATGAGTCACTTCCTCTGGAGTCACATCAGCAATTACAGAGCTCACTAGCAACTAAGAACACTGCGCATTCTCCAAAGTCTATCCCACTAACACAATCGCCTGCCCCACAACGGTTGAACAGTTACGGCAACTCCCCAAGAATGGCAAACAGCAGGCCAATGTCTTTGTACCAGGATGGATATCAGCCACATCTATCATCGTCTGATTCACCGGAAAATATACTGGTTTCATCAACGGGATCAACTCCACCTCCTCCAGGAACAGGCCCACAAAGAACAAAATCGCCCTTCAGAGATACTAGCAACGTTTACATCAAACAAATTAATGATCAAAGAAGACCAATGTACACACCTGCAGTTTTGAGACCGGATGGTAGTAGTACCGGCTCTTTCCATGTGTCCCCAACTTCCGGAATAACTGTGACCTCAACAGACATGATTGATATTAACAAGATGCCAGAAAGGCCAAGACTGTTATCCCAATCTTCATCTTCGTCGGTGAGATCCAATTCATCAATCTCTGACTACTGGAACATGTTAATTGGTGGACACAACAATGGAAGCGCAAACATGATACACGGCAAACAGCATCTGCAGCAACAACAATATGCTAACGATGGGCCAACGAGACAGCATTGGAAACCAAACAATAAAAGATTTAACTGTTTCAATTGTCAGGCTATATTCCATTATATGACTGAAAATAGAAGAAAACATCACTGTAGATACTGCGGTGAGATTTTTTGTAGTGACTGTTTGAAGAATTATATATACTTGGATGCTGATGCCAATTTCACGTTGTTTGGAAACACAAATCCAATCCCTGAAGACGTTGGAACGGAAGGAACAAGCGTTAATCATTCTTTGTCAGATTCAGGAAGGCAATCCTCCCCAACTGGAGGTAATACTAACACGGACACTGCTGTCAGCAAAGAAAAGAAATATTTGTGTAAAGTGTGCTCAAAATGTTCCCAAAAATATGAGAACTTTGTAAAGGATCATACTACAAGAGATTTAAATCTTGAAAGTGGTAGTTCTGGTGATCAACTTAATAGCAATGGTGTTTTGAAAGGAGGCATTGCAGGCAGAAGGGAAACACTTACTGGCAATCAAATCAATACTAGCATCCCAGCAGATTGGGATTGGAGTTCTTTTTAATTGAATCGTATTTTTTGTGCATATGTTCGTTATGTATATCATTAGTTTAGCTCAATTCAGTCTGCTTAATTGACCTGCTGAAGGTCACATTTGTATAAATGCATAATTAATCTCGCACCAGAACACTATACTATAATTATATAGCGGACAAAAGGCACTTCAGTGTCATGTATGGTCACAAAATAGAATAAAAGATATAGTAAGAAAACGTAATACAGAAGTATAAAGAATATAATAAAAAGTGAGATACAAAATAAAGGAAGGTAAAAAAAACAAATATATACACACGCAAAATCATTCACTGTCATCTTTCAGAGCATCCCTTTGTCTGTTTTCCTTAATGATCTGATCCCTCACTAATCCCAACTTTGTTTGTTGTTCACCATGGTCCTTACTCCCGCTACGGTTATTCTCGAATTCAGAGTCAGTTGTCTCTACAGAACTTGATAAATAGTCATTTTCACTGGACGAGGATAACCCAGCAGAAGACGCAAAGTCAACGTCGTTGGCAATGATTGGAACAGACGATGTCAATTTCATCTTTCTGGCTTGTAAAGCCTCAGCATTGGGTAGTAAATCTGGTGATGATGCAGGCAAAGGCTTTCTCGATTTTTTGGCGGCCTTTCTTTGTCTCAACTCAGCAGTCTTTAGCTCCTCGTCTTCATCTTCAGAATCCAATAGCATTATGGCATTCTGTTCACGTTCTTGATGCCTCTTCTTTCTTTCTTGGCGTCTTAATCTCTTCTTTTCCTCCTTCTTTTCATAGTCGAACAAGTTGAAGTCAGGGAATAGTTGTGGGCCATAAGTGTTGATTAGCTCTGTGATTTGCAATGATAGCTTTGCTCTTGTCGCTTGTAATTCTTTCAAACCTTGTTTGTTGGCTAACGCCAACCATAACGGTCTGATTGATTTCAATAAATCCACACCTTTATCACCAAAGATCAATGCAGAGTAAGTTAAAACTGCTGAGAAAAGGTAGAAACAAGCAAAGATTCTTAAGGTTGACATATCTGACACACCCCAGTATTTACGGATGAAGAAACTACCCAAAGCAGAATAAAAAACGTACAACAATGGGGCAAATCCAATACTCACCAAGATCTTCCAGGTGGCAATAACATCCCTTGCTTGGATCTTAACGGTGGAGCCAGCCAAAGCTTCTTTTCTTTTCCTTTCACTGATTTTTTTGGTTGCTATGAAAACAGGCGAAAATAAAACAAAACCTGGCAATGCCAACATTACCATAAACAAAAATTTTATCAATGCCGATAGCAATTGAAAGAAGATTTTGATTCTATGCTCGCTTTTGTTTTGTTCAACTAAATGGTCAGGAATTTTGAATATTTTTAAGGATTCGTTATAGGCCAAGATGTTTTTCTTCAACTCTTGGAATTCCGGTTCATCTTTGAAATGTAAATAACCTTTGATCAATCTTCTGTTCATTTCCAATGTTGAAGTTAAGGATAATCTACTTGATAAATTATTGGAGTACAATCTGCGTGCCACTTGAACACAAACTAAGCTTTCATAATCTGGACAACTCACAGTAACTGCCTTCAGACCATTAGTAATTATATCCAGCAGCTCTCTGATTGCATCTTTTGAAGTATTCGGATTTGAATATTTGGCAACTAACTCTTGATCAATTTCGATAGGCGTACCGAATTCAACAACCGCTCTTGATCTGAACTTATGTGGATGGAAATAGTTCATTCCACACGGAACAATTTGAACTTTACAATCTGGATTCGCTTCCATGGCACCTAACGCCATAATTGCCACACCTGCTTTCAATGGTAATAAATCTGGCCTGTCATGAGAACCACCTTCAGAGAATAAGCCAAGACTGTGTCCATGAGATAAATGATCAAAAACTTTGGCATACACTTCCGATTGATCAATTTTAGGAGCAGTCTTATAAGAGGTTCCAGTTGCGAGTAACAGTTTAGCCTCATCGGTTGTCTTTGGCGAAGCAAATCTGAACGGTTTTCTTAGTGTTATTTCAGTATCTGAGATTATTTCTCCTATTTCAGATGTTCCTAATGACTTTGGTAGTGATAATAAACCTTTTGGTTCACAATCTTTCGTGAATTGAGTTTCCGTACCAATGATTCTTAATTCATTTTCAGGGTCTAATTTGATTGAGCCGTTTGCTAGTTTCAAATTATCTTGGGCTCTTTTAACCGGAATTGACATTTGGGATCTGGATATTAATCCAATGAATTTTCTTCTATGCGATTTTTCAGCAATTAGAAATGAGATTCTTCTCCCTGTTTCATTCTTCACTTGGCCCATTAACACTATCGGGTCAACGAATTGGTTTGCGTGAGGTGCTGCCACAAAAATTATAGGTCCAGACTTAGGTAGTCTAAAGGCACCTCTTGGTCTGATCTCTCTAAAGAAGCAATCAAAGATGACAGAAAAGATCCATAGGACTAAATCATAGATAAATTTACGGAGAGCTGTGGGTTGTTCGAAACTATCAGCTTTGGTAGCTTTCTTTTCTGAAAGTTGAGCTGACATTTTCTGTTATGATTGATCAACGATGATTGAAAAAAGTTATTGGGCTTCTTGCCTAACTAATTGGAAATATCTTCTTGTGAAACGAATTTCTATATACTTGATTATTTATCCCCCACCTATGGAAGGCTGTGAAAGATATAAAGTTCTTGTCGTAAAACCAATATAAACAACAGAATAAAGTAGTATTCCTTGGTTATGAAAAGCTTTGTGAGAAATTGAATTCTGAAATCGAACAATGCTTGATTCTTCAATTGATTGAGGTGGTTTGGTTCGTGGATCTGTTCTGTAGAATAATATTGTCCTCAATAATGCTAAGAAATTGGTTTCATAATACCTGTAAAATGTAAAATACCTATGGTTTAATTCTTTCTGTGCGTATTAAAGATTTGATAAAGATGATGTGATGAATTCTTGGAATTTCTTAGAATGGTCGTGCGAGGAGAGAACTTTTCAAAAGGGGGTGAGTATCCCTAGGCGATTATTGCTCTTCCCAGTCTGACTGTACAGTTGATATTGGCATTGGTGTAGAAGATTTTTTCTTAATACTAGAGAGAGAATAAACCCCAACAGTCCTACGCTGATATACACATCTCCTAAGCAACGGAAATTATTGGGTAACTTCCCAGTATTTCTGACCTGATTTTCAAAAAACCACCAAATTAATGATTTTGAAGGTGGTAATATTAGACGCCTTTTCGAGTACAAAGTAGTCGATCTCCACCGTAACAGCAGAATACATGTCACACCCATATTGGAAGAACCCCCAAGGAAGACTACCTCCCCTCTTAAGAGAGATAGATAAAGTATTTGACATTTGCAACAGATCACGGCTGTGCTGGCATAATTGTGCCAAACACGCAAATTCTTTGTTTGGGCTAAACCATAGAAAATTCCTGATTAGGAAAAACATAAACAAAACTCTACAGCTGTTTTGGCAAAAGGATCAGCTTCGTTTATGCCAAACTGTTTACAAAGAAAGAATCAACTACTTACCCAGACAATCGTAATTTTGATCTGTCCTTAATTTACTATGGGCAATCTTTAGAGCATATTTATTGCTCTGTCAGATTTCATTTGTGCTTGTATTTACTGTTTATAGCTCGTTTTTCATTTCTTAGATCTATTGTGTCAATGCTCTTGCTTTCTTCTTTCTGAACCAATTTTGCTACCTCATTATTTGGTTACTTTATTTCATAACTATAAAGACATAGATAAATACTACCTTACAGATATCTATAAGAAATATATTATAGGTTTCTTATTCAACAAAAAGCCAACTACTAGCCATTCTTCAAGATTTCAGATTACGAACTACCAATCATTTATCAGCCGTCATATATAGCACTCATTTAACTGACCTCCATTTGAACAATTTATTTTATTAAGCTATAAATATCTTAGCATCTAATTCATATCATACATTGAAACGTCAGTTTTTATTAGAACAACAATTACAGAATACAGAACGCAAACAAGCAAATATGCTCTCACTGGTTATATCCGTGCTTAAAACCCTAGTACCTGTGATGCAGTTCACTAACGGGGCAATAGCTCTAACAATAATATTGAAAACATCGATTGAAGTTCCGCTGACACTCATAACAGTTTCAGAGCTAGCCGCAGGTACAATATCATCAACCGCTTTACTACTCGGTATACTGAGGACAAAAAAGAATAAGACATTACAAGTGATTCAAATACCTGCTTTGATATTAGACTTAGTTTCAATTTCTACCATGATCTATTGGATTGATAATATACTAATGAGCAATATTTGGGAAGAATCTTCAATGATTAAACATTTGAAAATTTGTTTAGTTACTGCATTTATAGTTTCATGTTCTATTAGATCGATGAATTACATTGAATTTTGGTCAAGCCGAAATTACAGAAACCCTAGCGGCAGCAATGCCGAGAAATCCCAAACTGGAAAACTTCAACCCGACTTAGAGTCCATTCAATCAAACTTAAAGCATTACAATATGATGATGTCTAGCAAAGAATATAACTATGATAATAACAACTTATATCCCAATTTCGAATCAGATTTATTGACATCTTCAACAAAAGTGACTTCAAAACATAGTAATTCAGTGAAGGTTAAAAATTCGGCGCAAACCTTGGTGGAATCGCTGTCTGACAACATTGCTTTTAAAGAAGATCTTGATGATTCTCACTATCAACGAGATATTATAGCGAATCGATGCGAAATCATTCCCGAATTTGACACCGACTTCCATTACAGACAACAGCAAATAGCTAGTTCTTTGCCGCAGCTGGGACAAGCTCAACTGAATCTACTACAACTAAAGAAAACAGATTCAGACTTTATAAACAATAACTCGGGCGTCCAGAACCATCCACAATCACAGCATTATGAACTGTTAAACTATTCAGTGAAAAACAACTCTTCTATTCAAATACCCGAGCCTTTTGAATTAAATAGGAGCACTTTAAATCATTCTCCACAAATGTCATTCAATGTTCCTGACGTGATTGCAGAAGAAGATAGTTATGAAAATAATTCTGGTGACGGGTTGGGAGACCTATCACAAATTCCGCAACATTCGAACCGTCAATGGCCGTTGACCAGACCAACCGACTTCACAGCCAATAGTAATAACAATAACAGTTCAAAGGGATTAAATTATATTTCACTGGACTCCTGGAAAAAAAACTCAAACGTTTGGTTAATGGAAAAGGAACGTATAGGTAACTTTCCATCATTGTTTAGCACGGAGTACGATAATCCTCAATCACCTCCATTAGAAGTACCTCATTTGAAAAAGAGACCGTTTTTAACTAGATCAATTAGCGAACCATCATCAACGACTTCTAATGGCTCAATCTCCAACAACATCAATTACCAAGATCCAAAGAAGGCTGAATTATATTATGAAAGCAATGAAAGTAAGATCAATTTGGACATTTTACAATCGCAATATGAATATCCAAGTAAAAACGCTTCAGCTAACACCAATTTAGAGGATGATCACTACAAATCAATAATGAACGAATCATTCATGTCGTCATACGAAACATTGTCTAGAATGAATCTGTCACCAAGTTTAGAAGAAACAACCGAATCGTTGACAGTATCACATAACAACAACAATCCTAGCTACAATCTTAATCATTATCATCATCGATTTAACAGCTTAAACAACTTTGATTTTCATACTATTGAAAATAACTTATCTAAACTTGATACAACTTCGCATTCAAGATCTGGATCAGTACAAAACCCCCCATCTCCAAGTTCTACCATACGTGACATTAATGCCACTGTGATAGGATCAAGAACAGTCTCAGGAACTAGATCAAGATCAGCGTCATCAAGTCCATTGAAAAGACTACGTAGCCTCAAATTCAAAAAAAATAGTGTTGAACAATTGAACCATTCACAGTCAGAACCTGAATTGAACTTTGAATATATCAAACAACTGCAAAGTTCACCAAAGCATAACCATCAACATAAAAAGACTTCATCTTCAATATGTTTGAAAACGCCAATAAAGCTGTTGATTGACAATACCGCTGATAATGGGTTGTTAGTTGGGAATGAGGACGATGAAGAGAAAACAACCCCGGGGAGCAATAAGTCGGTCAGTAGTAGTGTTCCTTCGGTTGTTATTGGTGAATACGATAAAGAGAAATGGAGGACGATTAAAAAGAAGTTGATAGATGAATCTGTGGGCAAGTGATTATGGGGTATCGGCATTTCTTTTTTTTACCCCGGGGTGTATCTATGTATATGCGATGCAACTTTATAAGACTGATTGATTGATGGGATGGTTGTACCTCAGTTACTATTATAAGCATCCATTTATTTATTAGAGGATTGTAGATTCTTAAAAATATTAGTAGATCTGAATGCTATTAAAAAATAAAATGAACTAAAAATAAATCTAAAGCTCAGAACTTGGTTAGATACGGAAAATCAATCAAATGAACAGAAGAATGGATAAAGCCGTACCGGTAGTGGTTCCGTTTGTTCTTCGCCCAACTTTCGGCAATAAAATCCTCTTCTGGAAGCAAGAAATAACCGAATATCGGCCGCGGGGAGCGAACTTTAAATCAGATTTCTGTTAAGATTTTGCTGATCAATCTGAATATAGGCAGCAGATCTTAGATCCGTTGGAGAGCTGTGTATAGGTTGTAACAATTGACAATCCAAAGACGCAAGAATGAAACATTTACTACACTGTATATTTTTTTTATATCCATCGTTGATTTGTTAATAATTAGCAGGGCCATGCCATTACAGCACATACACCTTTAGCGTTCATTGCAGTTGTTTGCCAAATGAAACAAGCATTTTCAGAAGATTACTTAAAGGTGAAAAAATTTAAGAGTCTAGGGAGTAAAGATAATCTTTAAATCTAGTGGGTTCCCTAGATTTCAATTAGAAATGAGCTTTCTTTACCTTCTAATACCTGTAAAATTTGGGAAGATGACAATCGCGAGTTCCCACAAACTAGTACTCGTATGCATTTTGAAATTGGCGTTGGCTTCAAGATAAAATGCCCTGAAGTACGTGTTTTAACACTGGCTGATAAACTTATTTAAGCCCTTAGGTCACTTAAGATGCATCCACAGTATACTGGTTACTGTTTTATGATTTTATGAGTGTTTTTCGCGGCAGCTGGAGTCAAACCTATGGTTCGAATTAGGTGACGGTTAGAGAGTTTTGGTGCGGTGCACAGCAGATGCTTGATTGATTTAACCACTGCTGAGGTGCGCACAATAGCGAGGGACACCATGCTGCGCGGGTGCGTGGAAAATTGAGTATATGTTAATTGTTTGATTTGTTCTATTCAAGTGGATCAATGAGCCCTTTTAACAGACGAAGTCAAGCCCAATTTGGGTGAGTAAAATTGGAGACGATAGACTGCATATCGAACTATCCTATCCTTAGAGCACAATCTCAGAATGGACCAAAGCTTCTCAGAATGATTTCACTGGTACACTTACATATTCTATGCCACAACAGCAACTGAGTAAGTGGGAAACCGTGGAGCCAAATACCATTTTTGAACCGCAGAAGCGTATTCTAAGTTTAAATGCTTTTAGTACTGTAATCTATCGTCTCTTTCAAGAGCTTGATTAGGGATGAATTACGAGAACCACTGTAGTTCGCGATGAATGTACCATATCTATGTTCTAGATCCAATAGTCATTTTAGATCGGACTAGGGGTTATGCCGTATATTATATGTGCATAGTTTGCTTTCTATTCTGAATTACCGGAAGGGCGAGCAAAAGCAAGAAATGTAACGTGGGATTTTAAAATATCCTAAATTGTTCTACTACTTAGTCAGCTAAGTACTTAATAAATTATAAATTGAATCGAAGTCTCGTGCATATTTTGAGATTAACATTATTATTTAATGTTAAATTGATTATGCATTTTGGTATTAAGAAAAGCACGCACATAAAAAAATATTAATTAGAATTTTAGGCGGTTTTACTTGTGAACGGAAAAAAGCTTTAGATCTTAACTACAGTAACTAGTTCCCTGAGCACATAGTAAGACTGTAGGGTACATCTATAACAATTATTCAGAAGATGCAAAAAACATCAGAAGAACGCGAAATATTGTAGAAGTATATTATAATGAATGCGGTGAAGACGTATGGAATGCTTTGAATCTTGAATTAGTCCATTTTTGAACATAGCATTTTTTTCCGCTTCTCCAAAGTTTTGGCTTCAGAGAAAGTTAACAAATTGCATATATGTGTATTTTTGTCCTTGGAATAGACTACGAAATCGAACTCATTTGAGTGAGATGAGATATATCTAGAACGGCGACAGGCAAATTTGGTAACGTGTGGCACAATTGGACAGATACGTGCGTTTGTTGATGCATTGAGGATTGATTCCATGCACAAAGGTTAATGCTCACGGTACAAAGCTTGTATCAAAAGACGATCTCTCCCCCCCTGTTAGTATATGGAATCTGGGACCACTTTCCAAGAAAGATACTGACTCTGGCACACTATCATGATTCCTGCTAACCTTACCCATAATTATTCGGGATATTTTGGCCAATTTCGAGTTAAGTTAGAGGCAATTGAGTGGTTATGGGGGCCAAGTGAATGGAAAACGGCTCCAATTTCTTAATCATTTGACGGCTTTTCAATCACTCATCTAAGATATGTGATATGTAACATAACCCGGACTGCATTTCCTTCTGTTCTCACCCTCACTGCCCCGTGAAGTTGTTCCCCCAGTCGATTCGAACCTTCTCTGGTTCCCCATTTCTCCATTTATCCCCGTGTAGATCTGCTCTCAAATTAACGTCCCTACACTCTCTGATAGGACAAACAGAGCTAGCTTCCATCCTGCTAGCATTAACTATCTGGTTATGCCCTTCCCTAGAACTACCGAATCGCCTCTTTTGACGGCGGATGATTGGGGCCCTCCAATGTAGTCTCCCGCCACGTCTCTCTGCCCCTCAGCGGGTGCTGCCTGCAGCCCAAGAAGGAACAAAGCCACGGGAAGTGCCATCCTTTTATAGTCAGCCTGCTCTGCAGAAAGACACATAAATATAACTTCTTTCCCAACATTTATTTTTTGTTTTTAGCTTCCATCTTTCGGTTGTTTTAATACTATGTTCGGGGTTTACTTCCATTTATCGTTCGATCGATTCTTTTTCTGCTTAATAGCTCTCTGTTCATCGTCTCTATATACATCGTATTCACCACATTTCTGTCCAATATAGTGATATCGATCAATTGAGTACTTCTTTCTCCCTATCTTCTAATACCACAGCCTCTAACATCATACTTGAACTTGAAACATCTAATCGGCATAACATTAGCTGATTATCGACAAATTGTCTCTCTCTTTTCAAAGATTCAGTTACTTGTTCCAGCCAGGAACCATTTCACACGTTTCATTCGGCCATAGGGCAAAACAATTCACACACATTCATCTGCATACAATAAGATGTACTATCAGTCTGGAAAGCTGAACCCTTCAAACTCTACAAGCTACAGAAATTCTCTATCTCTCTCAAATCAATCGTCAATTTCTTCTGATTCATCAACTTCTGGCACAGTCGCATCGACAGCAACTTCTGCATACTCATCCAACCAAGATTGTATGGGAACCTTTAATCTCCCTTCTTTAAATTTCTCGATGGCCCCTTCCAGTCATAATTACTACCAACAACAACAACAACAACAACAACAGCTGCAACAGCAGCCTCCGCCGCCCATACAACAACAGTATCAATACTCTTCAATGAATTCTTTACCCTCAGTGTATCCTACGTCTACGCAACAACAGCAACCCGCCCCATCTACATTGAACCAATTTTACTACCCAGCAGCTCAAAACTACTACCAACAACCCTCACAACAAACCTCGCCATTACAACAGCAACAAATTCAGCAACAACAGCAAATTCAACCACAACAGCTTCAGCAGCAACAACAGCTTCAGCTTCAACAACAACCATCACAGCAACATCGTCATCAACAATTTCAACAACAACAATATTCTACGCAGGCACCATCACATAACTATAGCACCTCATCCTTTTCAGGAAGCAGCAGTAACAACAGTAGTTACAACGGTAATTACCTTAAACCGCAAGTTTCTCACAGACGCCAGCTATCATCAGCTACTCACCGCCGCACCGAGTCACAAAGGAGATACATTGAGCAACCTAAAAGAATTTACGAGTCAGTCAACAATCAGTCTCAGATAAGTCCAGAGGAATATATATCCCCCGATCCAGATGCTGACATCTCTCAGTTCACCGAGGAGGATATTGTCATCCTAAAGAATTTATTACCTGTTGCAGAGATTCACAAATGGAAGTACATTTCAAACATATTATCGAAGGAAAGATCCAAAAAGCTGAATTCGGATTATTGTATTAAAAAATTCCACGATATGTTTGATCTGCCTTTCAATCCAACTGACTCTTTACTCAATTCAAACTATTTCTTACAATTGAACAGAGATATTAATCGCAAGAACAAGAACCTGGAAGGCGTTGTAGGAAGTTCGATCCCTTATATTACCTGTAAAGACGGTTGGAATTACGTCGATTAACTGCTAAATCTTAGGCATCAAAAGTATGTATAGTAATTTGTTCTCTTTATGTTTGTTTTTCCTTTGTGATCTGTTTCATTTCATTTATTGTCGTAACAATGGGTACAAATTCATTGGAACAGACTGATATCTTTTGCTATAAACTTCATTACAAAAAGTCTACAGTTTTATGTTCTTTGTTTCAGTTTTACTCTAACTGTCCAAGGGCCGACCCTGTTCTGGTTTAAGTATATACTTATAACCTTCATCATTTCTTGGACTTTTTCTTTTAATGCCCCTTTGTATATCTTTTCATATAATTATTCGATTCGATTTAAATTATGAAGTAAATCTGGAGTAGTTTCCTTGATGGCGTGGGATTCATCTACTCATCCTTATTAGCGCGATTAAGCGCTCATGACTGTGATTTGAATTTTCGAACCTCTCTGTGCTCTGGGCACTTGCGCCCATTTTCGCTTTGTTAGAACTCAAAAATTGCACAAATATTACACTGGTTCATCACAAAGAGTGCAATTAATCAAAGCCAATCTTTAACGATACACCCACAGGTACAATCGAAATAAATATGCTATCATTTAGATCATTGAAATTATCAAGGCTTCTAGCAACAAGATATTTCTCCAGCTTGCAATCGGGTTCCAAGCACACCCCTAACTTCAGAAATTACTTAAAGCTAGACGATGGGAAACTAGGTTCTTATTTCCACGATGTTCCATTACAATTAAACGCTAGCGATAATACAGCGACGATGGTCGTGGAGATCCCACGCTGGACACAAGGAAAGTTTGAAGTCAGTACGAGCTTACCGTTCAATCCAATTGTGCAGGATACCAAGAAGGGCAAATTGAGATTTATTAATAACATCTATCCACATAATGGATACCCTCACAATTACGGAATTTTCCCACAAACTTGGGAAGACCCAATTGAAGCGTCAACTTTGATCAAAAGCAAGGAATTACTCGGTGATAATGATCCATTGGATGTTTTGGATATTGGTTCGAGGAAATCCCCATTGGGCGAGATTAAAAAAGTTAAAATATTGGGATCTTTGGCATTAATTGATGATGGTGAATTGGATTGGAAGATCATTTCTATTGATGTTTTGGATCCGCTAGCTTGTGACTTAAATGATATTACAGATGTCGAAGTGAAAATGCCTCGGTTATTGGATGAACTAAGAGTTTGGTTCAAGAATTATAAGTTGCCTACTGGTAAGGACGCTAATGTCTTTGCATTCAATGGTGAGTACAAGGATGTTGAATTTACAATGAAAGTTATTGAAGAGTGTATGGAAAAGTGGACCAAGTTGGTCAATGGGAAAATAGTGGCAACCGACTCGGAAAGTACTATTCCTAGCGTCAAGAACAGTACTATTGTCGGGAGCGAAGGCTATGCCGAAACAGTTGATTTGAATGAGTTGAAACTGGAAGAAGTTGGTGCAGAAGGAGAGATACCTCAAGATTGCAATATTGTGTATTACTACAAATAGGCCATGTATATAAACCTTGTAAATATGTTATAATACAACGTTCATAGGAAACAAAGCACCAAAACATGTAGATCAAGTGTAGTTGTGCGGCTCACTAAGTAATGGACAAAGAAGGAAACAAATAAACACCTCTGCACAATTTTATGGCTTCTCAAATAACAAAAATTTTTGGAACAATTTTGAACCTCCTCAGATGAACTATTGATCCATCTTGGGATCAGTTAAGTGGATCAGAACATTGTAAAACAGAGTAAACCACTTCTAATTTCATTCAGGTCTAGCACATCAATTAGACATTAGAAAGGACATCATAGATAGCAGAATGCTTCAGGATACAGCTTTGACCAAGTTAGAACCGTCCAATCCAAGTGCAGACTGGTACGTTTCAATTTTCAACAACAAACAAACAAACACAAGTATATTCAAAACCATCTTACTAACACGTTAGAATTATATAGGACGCTCGAACATGCACTGTTGATATTGGTCAATCAATCAAAGGATGACATTATCATCAAATCATTGGAAATATTCCTTACTGCCAATAAATCACTATTGTTGTCTGAATGTTTACCATTCAGCAAATTATCCAGTTCAAAACAAATACATGGTGAGAAATTTGATCTGCTCTCAGCGAGCAAGGAAAACACATTGTCAAAAACTTATCAAGACTATGCAATTGAGATTGCTGATCTTTTAAAGTTGGATTTACAACAGGTTGTTAGGATCATTTCAACGACAAACAGTAGAATACCCGATGAACAATCGTTAAGACTAGAAGATGACTCAAATAAAGCTTGGCTCAAAGATTCAGAGAAGAATGAAATCTTATTTTTGCTTGTCAGCAGAGTAATGAAAGAAAGAAGGACTGTCTTGAAAATTATTTTCCAGCTATTGAAGTCACATATCGAATCACCTATACTTTTGAGCATAACAAAGGAAATCAAAGATAGATCTTACAAATTGATCGAGTCATGCATACATAGTATTACCACCATAGTCGAAGAATTAAATCAATTACAGGACCATCCGCTTGATAAGCTTATTAGACATGAACATGGCTTATTGATTTTAGACATCTTGAACCTGCTTTCGTGTCTAATATTGAAATCTGATAAAGGATTTACAAAGGCAACAGTTACCAAATGGTTTAAATTGATAGAGGAGACCAGCTACCTGTCGAGTTTAAGTTCCAAAATTGTACTAAGCTCAGCTGAACAAATGAATACCATTGAATGTTTGTCCACCATTATCTCATTAACTTTATTAGATTTGGACTTCAATTTTGGATCGCTCTCAGAAGAAGCAACATTCATGAATGACCCTGAAGATTTACATACAATTACAAGCTGCCTGTTCAATTGTGGATCTAATTCAATTGTCTTGTATGCTTGGAGTATAATATTACATAGAAAATATATCACTATACAAGAGGACCCTAATAATAAGATAAGTTTACAAATCGTGGAAAAATTTGAAGGGTTAGATAAACTTCAATCAACATTTTTAAGCTGTGCCAAAGAAGCTGAGAAGCTTGATGTTTGTGCAGCATTATTGAAATGTAACAGAATCTTGTCCTATGACAGTATATACTCTGCAATTTTGGGTTCATTTGTTATTGCATTCGTCCCTTATATTCAATTGAGTGATCCAATGTCATCAGCAATTCAGACCATATTGGACAATTCTCCGGATAAAATAGTGAGAAGATTCTTTATGAACCCTGGTGCTGAGGATTTACTAGCCATTGCAAGAGCTAAGTTACCCCTATCATTGAAATCGTTCATTAGATTAGTTAGTATAAATTCTAACTTAGCAATTGAGGAGCTGAGTAATGTAAGAACATATATGGAGGTTTTCAAAGAAGATGAGCTTTATTTCAAGTATCGAATTGACGATGAAAATCCTGATTTAATAAGATTGACTCAAGATGTTGACCTTTTACCCCCTTATGAATCAAATGGTGAACTTTCGTTATTGTTGAAAGAAGGTACTAAAGGTCAAATCATTCCAGGAACGTCACCAACGGAAAATACCATTGTCGCATTCTTATATGATTATAATGGATTTTCTTTACTAGGCAGAATACTGAAAAACATATCTAAAAAATTTGACAACGACAAAGAGAAGCTTGAGTTGGCTATTGATATTTTTAATCTTCTCACTAAAATAGCTTCCGATGCTGATAAGGAAACTTTGGATGAGGTATTGACAGCTACGAGTACTTTCATTGAGGAAGATAGTATCATTGACGTTGTCTTCAGAATATTTGACCAAGGTTTACATTCGAGATGTGTCCCCTTATTGGAATCTAGCATGAACTTATTGGGAGCCTTAACGACTTCTGGTTATTCTTTCAGAGTTTGGTCATATTTGTACAAGTCACCTTTATTAGGATTTAAAGCAAGTGGTGGTCTAGCAAATACCATCTTGGGTGCTGTTGAGATGGTTGATTGGGAGTTTGACTTCACACTTTCTCTCCTTCGATTGACAAAGCTTTTGATTGGTGACTGTGTTACTCTTGATGAAAAAGTCTCAACGAAGTTGAAATCTGAAGTGATTGAAAAGTTAGTTTCACACTCTATCCAAATTTTTGAGAATTTTGTTCATTGGAGATACAACAAAGATTATCAAAAGTTACAAATTGGCTCTTATGTGGTTGATATCTTCAGCAGCATATTGTCATTAGTGTACGGGATTGATGAAAACACTGAACCTGAACACAAAGTTACTAAAGTCTTTGCTGCTGCAAGTAAGAAAATTACAACCTCTTTCCTTGTCCCAGACATCAAAATTTCACGTTCAACTAAGCCAATTATCGCAGCCATTGATCAACTTTCCTCGTCCTATTTGGATTACAATTCCAGTGAATTGGCTGGCTTTTGGCATAACAACTGGATTCACGCAGTTTTTGAATTCTCTGCATCTCTAATTTCAGTCCGTGCTCAGTTCCAAGGAGCAACACCTTCAACTTTTGAGATGAATTTATACTCCAAATTACCAAACTTGGTTGACATTTACTCCACGAACTTGGACCTAAGAAAAGATATCATTAGGTTGCTATCGAAATTGGTTAATGCCAAGTGGGAAAATGAACCACCTTCTTTGTTGACTCACTTAGCACAAAGACATACTCAAATTTTGCTTCATTGTTTAGCTACTGATATGTCTAATAACTTTGAGGATTTCGATATGAAGGTTGCATTGTATGACTTTTTTGCTGCGGTTATGGACGGTAATCAGGAAGGATTATCTATTGTCTTTATCACTGGTAGAGATATTAAAGAATGGTTACTTGATGAAAAAAAATCTTTGTCCGATGAAGAAAAGGCTAAGAAATCAAAGCATTCGTTGTTGAAAATTTTAAAGAAAAGTGTTTCAATGATTCAACATTATCCAAACAATGTTGCTCTACATTTGGCTGATGCTTTGGCACTGGCTTTCAATTCTTGGACTACTGCTAAAGAAGAAGTCGACGACCAGGAGTTTATTAATATGATGATATCTGAATTACAAGATTTCCCTGAATTGCCAGAAATGGACTTTGGCAATTATGAGGCTATTATCAATTATTGTTACCAAGTCAGATTGTTATCCAAGATTGCTGAAATCTTATCATTATATCTGTTTGTCTCTCAAAACAAAGCTTGCAAGGAGAAGATTTTCAGTATGATGAACTCTTCAGAATTCTATTCTAAGCTTTACGCAAGATTTAAAATTGTTGGTTATCAGCAATCTATTCATGAAGACTTAAACAGAAACTTCGAAGCTGCATGGCCGAACTTCAAGGTTTCACAATTCACACGATCTTCGGTGTATAAAAAAAATAGGTACGGCCTCGATTCGATTTATGCTTTCAAGCTAATGGATTCCCTATTTGAACATGAAGGAAAATGGCCTGAGTTCAGAGAAGAGATCTTATTAGCCAGTATGAACTTACAATTTGCATCCGCTCAGATCACAACTGCTAAGTCGTTTGGCGCATTAGTTACTTCATTCTGCAAGATAAATGGCTCATCATTAAATCCCCAGTACCTGAACCTCGCTTCTTCATTGTTAAAGATTAATGACCAAGAGGGTATTCCTTCTTCTTTGTTCAACACTATCTATCAGGAAAGAGTTGAATTGGCGTTTATGGTGTGTCTTGTCTTTTCTAAGATTCCAGACGCCAAGTGTGATGATAAAGTTGTGTTTTCAATTATTTCATCAACTTGTCAAATATTAATGTCAAGAGAAATTGACTTGAACGCGGGATTATTAGGCTTAGACCATATTTATTACAAGGCCTTATTAAGAACCTTACTAATTTCATTGCAGTTGATACACAAAGATACAATGCTTCTGGTTGAATACAGTGCCACATTTAGTGACATTTTCAGCTCTATTATCTCGAAGTCTATCAAAACACTATTTGGATCAATTCAAAACCAAGCAGTCTCTTATCCTAATAAAGACTTTGGAACTTCTCCACTAGTTACCAAGCAAATTGACGACATTTCTTTGATTTTATTGATTTTAAAAACGTTCTTATCTTTGAAGTTATCAAGAAATTTAGAAGCTTCTATTGCGAAGTCAATGAGCAACAGCGGTACTTTCAAGTCCATGATGAACCTTTATTCCTGTTCCCACTTGATTAAGGTGTCGAATGAGGAAGTATTTGCGGAATACTCGCTTATGTTCATTAACGAATTAGTTGCTGTGAAACCTTTTGCTGAGACCTTAATCTCCAATGGTTTGTTCTCAGTCTTGATTGATTCACCAATCTCACTGAGAATACAAAAGGGTAACGTCTCATCAGTTTCCCAATCAAAAGCTAACTTACACCATTTGTGGATCAATGGTTTACTATCCATCATCATCACATTAATTGCTAACTTTGGTGAAAAAATACTTCCTGAAATCTGTATCTTTGTTGTCGCTTTCCAGAGGCAGTTCCAATATACTATTAACGGTTGGTTAGATTCAAACATTATGATAAGTACGCCAGCAATTCAAGAAACTTCTCAAATCATCCTATTAGTGAAGGCGTTACATGTACTAGATGCTTATGATTTTATCAAGAATGCCACACCTCATTTAGAGAAAGTGGTGTTAGTCCCAGGATTGGACACAAAGGAAGAAAGGGTTAATTTTGTTAATGGGTTGAATTACTTGATCACACATCCGAAATTCTTGTCCTTGAGAGTTGTCCCAACTAACCCTGAAGAACAAAGAATGTTGGAGTCACCTGAGGAGAAGGCAAAGTTTGTTGATTCTTTGCTTGATGAAATAAGAGACTTAAAAGAGTCTTTGTTGGATTAATGAAAATTTTCTGTACTCTTAGATTTTAGCTAATTGTCTATGTATTATTATTACTGATGTTATTAGTTTGTTAGTTAACATTACTTGCTTTCCTATATTCTTCATACATCTATCTCTTTAAAAACATTGCCCTGAAATCATCGTTCGATTTTGGTTTGCTAACCTTATCCTCTTCATTGAGAGTAGCATCTAATGCTGGCTTGCTATTTTTTTGCTCATTTGGTAATTCTGCAACGATGGGAGTAGATGCATTAGGCTTTCCAACCATTTTCTTACTTTGTTTTTCTAAATCAAACTTAGAGCCAACACTAACCACACTGTCACCGATTTTGAAGCCGTTAAGTTTAATCTCAGCTTTACCACAATCACTTATGCTAACAAACTCAACCAAAGCTCCGTTCAATTCAGGTCTTAGTTGTAGCTTTCTGATCGGACCAACTTGTTGCAATATCGATAGCAGTTGAGAGTCGTTGATTTTATCATCAAGATTTAATA
Organism: Ogataea methanolica; assembly: GCA_001600755.1. NCBI lineage: Eukaryota > Fungi > Ascomycota > Pichiomycetes > Pichiales > Pichiaceae > Ogataea > Ogataea methanolica. The sequence continues at coordinate 1,738,610 of BCKW01000001.1, forward strand.
TGGAAATCGTTCTTGAGTTAGTCTCACTCTTTGAGACGTACTTTAGGGAATTTGGAATGTTTGAAGAATTGTCTATAGTAGCTGTTCTTCTTGCCTTTGGCTCGGCTACCACAGCAGTAATTGGCCTGTTGAAGAGCTCGAAACCATTCAAGTTACTCACGGCATTTTCTGCGTCTTCTTTCTTGGTAAATGAAACAAAACCGTATCCGTCGTTAATTCGCTTCATTTTCTCGTTCCTTTTGCTTAATGGCAACTTAACGGACTCTATTTCTCCGTACTTTGAAAACTCAGATCTTATTATATCTTCAGAAACTTTGTAGAAATCTAACCTACTGATGTAGACTTCTCGTCCTTCTTCAACTGCACCAGTTCTTGCATTCTTCTCTTGAGGATTGGATATCTTTACAATCAGCTTGTAATTCTTATTTGTCGCTGAATCTGTTAATTGCTTGCCGTCGAAGGCTGTGACCGCTCCCAAAGCAGATTCAGAGGAAGTGTACTCAACGTAGCAGAACCTTCTATTAGCGTTACTTTTCAAAGAAGGTAATCTAACACTTAGGACTTCACCAATAGACCCAAACAATTCATTCAAAGCAGCTTGATCGTACGTTGGTGGAAAGTTGGTCACCCACACGGTATTGTTCCTTAGATGATTAACTCTGATCTCTGCTCCGTCAATTATCTTATGATCTTTAGTCAAGGCAGCCAACAGGTCTCGTTCTTCGGTGAATTCCAAAGTCGCTTTGCCGTCAAATTTTAAAAGGGTTCTAATTGTACCACAGTCTTGAAAAAGTTTGCCGATAGTGGATTTATCCACACTTTCAGGTATGTTAGACACAAGAATCGTTAGATTCTCTCTATCTCTTATCGGGGCCGACAATGTCTTAACTTTGGATTTCTTGAATTTGATCGATTCACGCTCATTTTCATCTCTCGATCTTTTACCCGTCTCTGCTGGGCCAGGTGTCTCGTCCATATCCTGTTCTGTGGCTCTTTCGGTCTCTTGCTGTCTCAGTTGGGATTCTGTCTGTTGTGACAATTTTTCAAAAAGCTCAAGATCCTCATCTGAGCCATTCAAATACTCGTATCTTTTCCATTCCTGGATCAAACGCTGAGGCCAGTCAATGTTCAAGGAATTCTTAATACCTTGTTTGAATAACTCGACTACGGAATCATGATCTCCATGTTTTTTCTCAAGTTCTATAGCAAACAACCAAACTTCAACTTGTGTATTACAAATCTCGTCGGTAAGCATTTGTGCTGCCAATTCTTTTGCGTTATCTATCAATCCAAGTGTATCATAGATTTCTATACATAGTTTCTCAACAGTATGAAATACATCATCGAATGCCACCGCTTTGGGAAAAATTAGTCCGATGTGTGACAACAGCAAACCTACAGATTTTTCTGTATCTTGTTCTAAAAATGAAAAGTCCTTGCGTAAAAGTGTTAAAGATAAAGATGTAAACTGCACAGGATCCTCCATGGAATTTAAAACTTCAGATACACCAGAAGTCTCCAAGCTGTCAATGCCTGATTGTGAGCGGATAAACTTTGACCACGCAAACCCATTGGAAGGAAATCTTTGAATGAGACGTGCGTACAAGCTATCTAAATCGAATTCGACATCTAAGGAAATGTACTTTAACCAAATTTGAATCGATGAATCAGTTACGTCTTCTTCGAAAGCAGTGATTGCTCTTTGGAATGTTCTTTTCAGTAATCCAGTTTTTATAACTCTATCCACTTTCTTCATTTTTGCCAAAAATTCAAGATACTCTACCCATATATTAATATTTGTTTCATTGCTGGCAATTTGTGATTCCCAAGTTTCTAGTCTCTGAATTAGTTTACAAGTTTCATTTTTGATTTTGGACATTCCAGCCATCTCTTGGATGTAAATATGCTTTGGCAAATACTTAGAAACAAAGCTTGAGTAATCGTTGAAAGTGGAGTCAATTTCCAAATGTGGTGTAGATATTGTGTCATGGAAACCTTTCTGTAGAATCGATATCTCATTTTCGACAGAACCTTCATGACAGTCTATCTTCTTGATCATGTAGTGCATAAACATATTCCATATGATATGGCTAGCAGGAAGATCGTATTTGGTTGCATATAGCGCTTGGCCAAATGCATTTAGTGCTAGTTCAGCATCATGTTGATCATCGTCTACTGTTATTGTTTCCAGGTATTTTTTCCAGTTGCTGATAGTTGGTTCACTTTTGGCCAGTTTTTCATAGTAAGAAGCATCTTGATCAAGCATTGGGGAATCAGAATCCCCACTTTCAGTAACATCCATTTTCAAAATGTTACTCCTCCATTACCTGATAATTTGACTTTACCAAAGGAATGATAGAAAGGAGAAAAAGGTAGGTTTTTCTTTCAGTTATCTGATACACAAATTTGCCAAGTTGCGAGCTTGTAGAAGGCTGTGCAAAGTGTTTGCACTGTGTAGTCACGTGACTCAAGAGGGTGCATGGTTTCAGAGATGATTATCTGGCGGTTAAGCATTTTCTTCACTAGTTAGATTGTTCATTACAATGGTTGAGCTTGCAATCTGCATGTAAATTATATTGATGATTAAACAAGGATCTTTTCAAGCTACAAGGAAAGCTATCATTAGTTATCGTCTATCTACTAAACCTAGTAGAATCTACAAAACAGATAAAATCTTAAAGGCTATGTGAAGTCTATTGTACAGGGTTATATTAAAGTCTACTAAATGTTTATGAATATATAATGCAGTATTGAGGGAGATTTTGGACGCAAAAATATATCATGAAAGGTCAAAAACCGATCTTCTATTTTTTCTGTTTTTTGGTCTTTGTCGAAGTTTCATTGGTATCACTTTTTCTCTTTTTTTCTTTCTTTTCAGCTTTATCATCTTTGTCCTTTTTATCCTTCTTGTCTTTTTTAGCCTTCTTATCTAGTGTTTCAGGCTTTGCCTGCCTTGACTCCTTATCTTTCTTCACCTTTTTATCTTTCTTTTCTTTCTTTTCCTTACTACTCTTATCCCTTTTGTCTTTCTTATTTTTACTTTTCTTGGAATTCTTCCTACTCTTTCCCTTTTTCTTCTCACTATCATTATGGTTATCACTATTATTATCACTATCAGAATTGTCATCAGAACTCATGTCAAAAATCATCAGCTGGCCGTCAGAATTAGTATGCTTCATTGATTTCTTGAAATCCGCCGCTTTCACAACAGCACCTTTTTCAGCATTAATATTGCCATCTATGCCAATAGTGCCGGCCAATCCTTCGCCTCTAACGAACATTCTGTACAACGGACTGTTGGTATTAGCTGCCCCACTGACCATTGTATTGTTTCCTTTCTTGAAAGTCAATCCACCTTGTGTTTGTGCTCCTGTTGACGATAAACCTTCTGCAGCACTCACATTCAATGCTTTCAATTGACCATCGAAAACTTGCTCCCACCAAGCAACTGCTTGATCTGCGTCATGACCCAGACCTTTGAAATCTCTTTTATGCTTGACTAAGATTGGCTTACGAAGACCACCCTTTCGAAGTGCTTCACCTTCTATCCAGCCATGTTTCTGTAGGTAACCTTTGGTATCCATTTTGCTTGTTCTTTCAATGTACTGCTTCCGAACTGTATGCGGTTATTAGGGAGGGAAAGCTGGGCTATGATAACAAGAGTTGATCTTTAATTGTAATCAGGTTCTAAAAATTTGAAAATTCTCGGTTCAAAAAAAAAAATTATGAAAAAATTCAAATGCAAGCCGCATAATTAGGATTAGTGTTGTTTTAGAGTTTTTTTTTGAGAGAAAGCAATGCTACTAGGTAATAATATTTATTAAGATTAAATCTTGTTTTCCTGCCATTGGATTAACTGGTATGAGGAAATATATACATTCATAACTATAAAGGCAACAATATTGTCACAAACAAGATATAAACGATAACTAGCAACTCAGTTAGATAAGACAAGGCGAAGAAATTTTTGGAGGCCAAAGGAGAACAAACAAGAGGAACACACAAATTAAGCCTTACTCTTAGCTCATATCCATAGTTAGATCTTCCTCAGGATCAACCAAATCTTCAGTATCAGGAACACCGAAGTCCAAAATCTCAATACACGTGATATTGTCTTTTTGAACGGCGGCCACACATCTTCTATAATCGAATTTAACTTGCCAAACACCACCGTCAACATCATCGAGCAAGTCTCTTATGAACTTACCAGATCTTGTATCCCACATTTTCAACATTCCATTGGATCCAGAGATAATCAGATTGTCATCGTGTTGAACGCAAGTAATCGCACCAGTATGGCCCCTTAGAATGTGTCTTGAATCACCAGTTTGTGGATCCCATATACGAACTGTAGAATCCGCAGCAGCTGAAACTAATGCATTATCTGATAATGTAATTAAACCAACTAACATTTGATGTCCTTCTAATACTGCAATAGTTTCACCAGTGTTTAAATCCCAAAGTCTAACGGTATTATCAACTGAGCCAGAAATACATCTATTTCTTTTCGTATCCAAAACACAAGAGTAAATACGATCATTATGACCCGATAATAACCATCTGCATTCACCAGTTCTTAGATCCCAAACTCTAACGTTAGTATCATAGGAAATGCTGACTAAAGTATTGGCAAAACCTGACACCGCACGGACGGAAGCAGTATGACCTCTTAAAATTTTAACCAAGTATTTATTCGAGGATTCGTCTAAGTCTATTGGCTCATCAGGGACAACGTCGTCTTCTTCTGCAATAGGTAGCTTCCAAACGTATAACGTTGAGTCTCTTGAACCAGTCACTAGCAGTGGCCTATGTGGGAACATTATTGGTCTCCCTTCATCATCAACTCCTATTTGTTGAGGTTCTAGAATCTCCAAACATCTGACTGTAGAAGTATGACCCCTAAAAATATGTGTGCATTTACCCTGTTTAATATTCCAAATTCTAACAGATCTATCTGTTGATCCGGATGCTAATGTATTTCCAATATACTTCATTGCCCAAACACCACCTTGGTGACCTAGCAAAACTGATCTTGTTAAACCTGAACAAGTATCATAAATTGTAATTTGGTGATCATCCGAACCTGCGACGATTTTATCCTCATCAAACTGTAAGCACGTGATAACGTTTGGACCAGCCCCTGGTAATGTTATTCTACGTGGTTGATGATTCAAATCTTTCCAACGTTTTGAAATCGTTAATCTCCTTCTATACATCAACTTTGCAATTTGTGAGCTATTTAGCGATTCCTTTTGATTTTTAATCCAGTTAAATTCTGTATTGAATTCTTGTAGGGAAGAGATAAACCCATCTCTAAATAGTAAGTTTCTCCAGAAATCATAGCTTTCCATGGAAATGTTTAGCCATTTTCCACAGATCTCAGACGTTTTCAATAATGACTTATAATCCAAATATCCAAATATTTTCATTGTAATCTCACGAGGTAATAAACTAATCATATCTTTTCTTAAGGAAACTTTAATGGTGTTATTTAAAACTGATAAAGTGGATCTATCAGTTTTCTGCAACAAACTCCAAAGCAGCGTATTTGATTCATTTGATCCAGCTGGTAATAAATTGGCTAAGCCGGTCATTAGCTTAACGAGATCATACTTTTTATTGGACAATTTGATTAAACTTTTATCCGAACCAGAACGTTGTTCAATCAAGTCTCCAATATCCGCCTCTTCATATTCGGAGCCCTCTTCTGCTTCATCTTCTTCGATTTCAGGTAGATTTCCTGATTGTATTGGAGATGCACTGGGAGAAGGTAATGGTAACTGCTGTAAATCGTCTGAAAACGACATGCTGTGATTTATAGTAGATGATAATGGGGTTGATAATTTCAGCATGTCCATATTTGAAGGAACTATTGGAGACGTTATTTGTGTGAATAAACTGGAACTGTTAGAACTATTTCCGTTGTTGCTATTATGTTGGCTTGTACCTGTATTTAAATCGACCAATCTTTTCTTTGTTGGTGGGGTAACTCCTGATTTAGTGATCAGCAGTTTGCCATGACTTGAAACATCACTCATTTCCACATCTTCCACTTCAGCTTTTGGGATGCCTTCACTGTTTACTCTCTTTCTTGAATTACTGGATGTACAGGTAGTCGAAGCTGCATGTTCGAGTGTGGATGTTGTGGTATTGGAGTTTGTCGTTAATTCACTCAGCTTCTTCTGTAGTACTGACGGCAGGTGTTGCTTACTTGACTGGCTATCCGTAGTTGTTGAAGTTGTGTTGGCAGAGTGAGGAGCAGAAGCGTTTCCCAGCTTTGGGAAAACGGTAGATAATTGAATGCCCGCTAATGGATAGTCCAATCTTAGTATCGGGTCTTGTGCCTTGGCTATCGTATCAACGTTGGATGCAATTACTGATGTTGTTGTGGTGGAATCAAAAGCGGTGGGCGTAGGCGTTTCACCCTCAGCTTCTGGATGCTTTTTAAACACAGACATGATGTTTTACCGTATATCTGCGTTTTGTATTTGTTTAAATATGAATATAGCGTGTAGTCCTGATGACTTATTTAGTGGCTTTGTGTAGAGGAAACTTTTTGTTGCCGTATGTCAACATGCCAACAATCTACTTCATACAAATCTGTTTTTGGGTGAGCCAATTTTGTTTATGCATCAGCAATTTGTGATTGGTTTATGTCAGCAGTAACGTAATACGTGTATTGATTTTACACACTCTTTTTAGTCATAATAATTAGTTTGATTGATTAGTTTATTCAACTACTTAGTTATTCAGTTGATTATTTACGTCTTCTTACCCTTCTTCCTCTTGGAGAGCATCTCCTTCTGGATACGCTCAAACTCATCGTCATCCAAATCATGCTCTTTTCTCTTCTTACCAGCCTTTTTACCATTGGCCACTCCAGAAAGAGGATTCCCATCTCCCAAATTATCTCCGCCGTACTTTGATAGTAACTTGTCAAAAGAAGAGTTGTTTTTCTGGTTCCTGGATTGAATCAATTGCTTCAAGGAGTCCTCTGAACTATTTAGCTTTATTTTATTTTTTTTGTTTATTTCTTGTAATAATATTTCCGCTTCTTTTGATTCTGTGTTTAGTTTATTCAAATATTTTTTGATTATTCTGCTTCTATTCTTAATGTACAACTGCCATGATTTATAATCCTTCAATAATTTATCGTCAACCATTTTTTCCACAATTTTAAAAATTCTTGATTCTTCGGATTCGGTAAACTCTAAATGTGGGATAACTTCAAATAATTTAATAAAATCTCCCCTATAAAAAATCATTGATTCTAAAATGTCTTCAAATTCTTCATCACCGTTTTGATAATCTTTTTTATCCTTTTCAATTAAATCACTGGTAATGCTCAAATCGCTATTCTTCATATCTTTAAAAAATTCGCCCCAGTCAAAATCATCACCATCACCACCTGCACTCACTTCTTCTAAGGATCCTGTTCTATCGTACCGTGATCTTTTTGTAGAATCACTTAAAATGGAGTAACTGAATTGAATCTTTTCAAATTTCGATTTATGTTTGATCTGATCGGAATTATTTAGTTTATCAGGATGGTATTTCAAGCATAGCTTATAGTATGCTTTTTTGATAATTGGTGGGGCGTCATCTTTAGTGACTTCTAGCTCCTTGTATGGATCAATATCGGGGAATGGAACAGTCATCTCTTAAAAACAGAAGCTTTTCAAGTTTATTATTTGTTTAAATATTCTATCAGTTACAATAAAACTAGTAATGGTGGAGCTTGCTTAACGTTTGATAGAGGAGTTGGGTCAAGTGATTAAGATTAGTTTCGGAAGCTCACTCTTCATCACAAAAGAATAAATAAGAATTACGCGTATTTGATAACACTGCCTTGAAACATTTACATGATAATAAATAGTAATAGTTAGGGATACAGATGACAACCTTTTTAATTGGAGGTTGATTAAACACAATACATACACAGATTAAGACTTTTGCCAAGTATTCACAAGTCAAGTAAAACACAAAAAAAGACGAAAAAGACAAAAAAAGATCAAGAAGCAGATACACACCGTTAGAATGACTTTGTTAAAACTTTTCTTTCATAAACTTTGATAATTCTTGTTTTCTTCAGCAAGCTCATTCTTATGATCGCTAGGATTAGCAGCAGCTTCATATAAAGTGACCACCGGATTTCTATTCAGCTCAGTGAATTCGCCTCGTAATTCAATGCTGTAAAGGGTAAGGACTCCTGAGGCGTAACTTGGGCTATCAGTGGGTATTGAGGATGCGGTCCAAGTTTTATGAAAATGTACTGTCAACGACGATAAGCCTGTGAACTTGGATCTTGGTAAGAAATGCTCAACAAACGTATCATCATCCACCAACTCTGTCAATTCTTCGCTGTTGTTGTCGGCGTCGTCAACACCTATCAGAGGATGCTCAAGTTCGAAAGTTGGTTGAATATCAGCAACAGTCGAGAAATCTATGTCTTCTCCATTTTTGAATAATTTAATAAACCTTGGACATTTATTTATCAACCTTGAAGTTCTCAAAATAATTGAATAGAGCTTAACTGACCCTGTGAAGGGAATTTTCAAGATCATCTCGTCTTCATCTTCATCACAACGGAAAACTGGCTTCAGACTATATTTGTTGCTTTGTGATTTGAACAATTGAGGAAGTTCTGACAATGGGTTATCTAAGCAAAGAGCTTCTAAAGCTGTTGTTTGAATTCTATTGTTGATTGACTGTGAAACTGATGTTGGAATAGGGGGAGCTGAATGTTGATGGGTGTGTGGGTGGTTATGACCTGGTTGTTCGGAAGCATCATGTTCATCTCGACAATTATGGGACATCTCTTAAGTGAATTGAATCTAATCTATTGAACACCTCCATTAAGAGTGTTATAAAAAGGTAGAAAGGTATAAGGAGTACAATTCAGATAAAGGGTCACGAACCAAAAGAGAGTCACTCAGATGACCAGCAACCCATCTGTCAACGATAATATTGGCTCGCTTTTATTTATATCTATTTTTCTCTAGATTTTATTTCAAATCCTCTTGCCTTGACAAGGTTTTCATCACACTTGATTCGTAGTTTTATAAGCTTAAAACGTTGAGTTTCCTATATTGTCATGCATAATACACTCCAAAGTAAAATGGATATATATCCGCCTTTAAAAAAACAAAAAATTTCCAACGAAAATGAGAAAACAACCGGTCAACCAGACAACCATCCACACTCCTCCTCTCCAAGAGGTATCCATCACAGCACAATCGGTGTAGATTCTCCCAAGATAGGCACTGATCAATCTTCACCATCTTTACAAGAGAATACGTTAGAGGACATGAAATTTTCTCAAAATATTTCAATTGTCTCGCTGTTCAAGACTAATAGCGGGAATAGCAGTTCAATACTTTCGAGAGCTCATAGATCAACATCTTCATTTGAAACTTCAGGAAGCCATTCTGGGTTCAATAAGAACATAAAAGTGATTGCTGTCAAGCCAAACGATAACATAAATAAGAAATTAAGTAAGATTCTGAAAATCATTAGAGAGAATGACAATAACGGTGCTGGTTCAAACGAACTTGGGTTTGAAATTTTGTTTGTTTCCAGAAACGAAGGAATTCAAAAATTGATTACAATTTTTGAGATTTTGAAACAAAAATTGAATACGAATACAACCAATGTTCGAGAAAGAAATGAAAACAATAAGAAACATAAAGTTAGGAATGATAAATTAGCAGTACTAGAAAATCAATCAACGATAATTATTAATGACGAAGAATTAACAAAAAGGTTATCGTTCAGGAGCTTTAAACAATTTAATTGTTTGGATTACGAAATTCTGCAGCGTAAAGAATTGGAAGGGAAAGGCACAAATAAAAGGAAAATAAGCCAGGCTAATGATAATATTAAGAATAAGGATGGGTTTACTGTTGATGAATTGAACGAGTTGAAGATGAATAAAGTTATTAAGGTCCCTGTGCTTTACATATACTTGAACTTAAGATCAAGACCGGAGGTCAGTGTTAAGTTAGGGAAGAGGTTTGATGAGCTAATTGAAGGTGGTTGGAGTTTGCAAGAGCAATAGACTAATGAAATATGGTAAGGAGGTTTGGTGTAGATTACTTCAGTTTCGCATCGTCTTCTTTCTGTGATAAATAATGATAATTTATGATCTTTAATTTAAATAATATAGACCTGCAATTATAAAGCAATAAGATTAATCAAAACTGCAAAAAGTATACTATTAGTATTATAAGAATAATAGGAATAATAAGAATAAATCAAAAATAAATAAAAAACTTAAATCTAATAATATATGTTTAAATAAATGTTTCCATTTTGTGTGTTTGTAGTCTTTTTCGTCGGAGAAATTTCAAAGATGGGGATGGATTTATTTGACGTATGATAGAATAATGGGTCAAAAAAGATAGAAATCTGAGTGTAAGCGTATAACAAAAATATATGTTAACGAAATTCATAACAATGCAAAATCGGTATGAAATAATAGTTTTTCATTTCGTTCTTTTAAACTAGTCTTACAATCATCTTTCTATTTTTTTCTTTTCTGTCTTGTTTTCATGTATGGGGTGGCTTCTTTCTATATTTTCAGTTCATTGGATTGGAAGGATAGAAAAAATCTAGTTTTTGAAAGTTTCAATTGACAGGTTACCTGGGAAAGTACCTTTTTCTCTTTGTTCATCCCATTCTTCAGTCCAAGAAGTTGGACAAAGTGATTGGAAAGTTTGGAAGAAGACTTGACATGGAGCAAATTCTTCACCCTTCAAAGCAACACACTTGTGGTAATCTAAGTAAGATTGGTAACAGTGCTTGGTTTGGTTTTGTTGTGGGAATCTAGCGTCGAAACCTGGGGTTTGTAATTTGTAATCAGCCATTGCGAAAAGTATTTGTATTTAATAGGTTATTTTTGTTGAAGTTACGGTCTCAATTAAACTGATTGATTGTACAAGAGTGATAGTTTATATGAAGTTTTCAAAGGTAAATAACAGTACATTGGCTGATTGATTGAACTGCAAGCAAAAGATTGGATGATTATCGACTGATGCAATAGAATGAAGATAGCGAGGTACAGTAGAAAATTTTTGCAGGCGCGCTGTGTGGTGGGAGGAACTGTCGCACGGGGAAGAAGAGACGGAAAGCACGGGGGGTGGCCTGAGCAGGAGACTGCCCTGGTGCGTGGTACGTGTAATTTAAGAGCGATGATTGGCTGATCTGACCAGCCGTTCTACAGTATTGATGACATCAGCAGTTAGCAAATACACCTTTGCACCTCTTCGATTGTAACTTTTACGACTTGAAGTATATTGCCAAAGAGCCGCAGGTTGACTATTTCATAAGGAGCCGGTTGAAAATTTGTGTATGTTCTTGTTCTTGGTGTCTTTGGAAACTTCTCGATGATGTAGATATATTTGTGTATACAAACACGTAAGTGGAATTAATAGAATGTCAAATGCAAGATGTATGTATCTATGAAAGCAATTGCCACAATTGTGCCCAACAGAATACTGACAATATCCGTTTATGAACTCTAAATACAGTGAGTGCATTTGCTGCTTTAAACAACTCCGATTCAGATCACTCGGATGATGATGAGATCATACGTTACGAACAAGACCAGCCGATACAACAAGAGCCATTACAGCCATTGAAGCTTGATTTTGGAATAACTGATCCTCCACCAAGTCGGTCGCAATCGAATCCAATCTCAACAACTACTTCTTTCTCAGCATCCAATAATAACAATAATAATAATATCAGTACCATTCCTATAATAACAAACTCGAAATTCAAACCAAATGACGATAACATGATATTTAACGGTTCGTACGTGATAATAGGGTTGAAGGTCAATGAATACCTAATGGTGAAAGGTTCCTATAAACTAATCATTCAAAGAGGTTCAGTTCAATTAGATTCAATAGTATACCATTCGAATCCAGCAAATCTAATCCCAGTGAATGCATCTTCATTGGTTTCCATACCGTTGATAGCGGCTACACAAGTGACAAACATGGATTTAACAAACGATGAAATGACGGAAGAAAACCAACATTTGTTTCATAGCGATTACAAAAGTATCGTTAAGTTAATGAATTGGAATAATGGGTTGAATACAATTGGAAAACTATATCCGCAATTGAAGAACGTCTATCCGATTTGGGAACAAGATGACGGTGAAGATGAAGATGGGAATCAAGATCAAGAGCAGATTAATGATTACGAAAAGTTATTCTACAACTACTCTTTCAAAGTTATCATTTCAAGATCTTTCAATTTGGCAACTTCTATTATTAAATCTTGGAAATTACAAATAGATAATCTACTGACTGAATTTAAGTTGTCGCAAGAGGAAGGCAATGACTTTAAGATTCTTGTGATTGGTTCGAAAAATTCAGGAAAATCGACATTTTTGAGACTTTTGTTAAATAATCTAACAACTTTAGAAGAGTTCAACGATATCAATCTATTAGATATTGATCCAGGACAACCTGAATATTCTTTGCCTGATTGTATATCACTAACCAATCACTCAGAACCCATATTTGGATTGAATCTACCATTCAACAAAGACTCTAATGAGAAAATAGTGAAAAATACTTACATCGGATTTAACACTCCACAAAGAGAACCAATTAATTACATGGACAAGATTCGACATTTAGTTGAACTGAATAACGATAAACCAATATTGATTAATTCACCGGGTTGGATTAAAGGATTTGGTATTCAAATCTTGAAAGACTTGACGGATTTCATAAAGCCAACACATTTGGTATATTTAACGAATAACGTATCGGAAGACATCGAAGTTGAAAATGAGTTGATAATCAATTTGAAATTCGATAAATTGGTTAAGATTCAAGGTTGTTATTTGAATTCACAAGATATTATTAGATACTCACCAGCGCAAGTTAGAAATTTCAAAATATTATCGTACTTGCATTATGATTCCCAAAATGATGATTTCAAGTTCGATCCATTGATTACAAACTCCCCTCTAAAAATAAGCTATTCTGATAATATTAATGACGATGAATCATTATTGAAATTTAAAGGGATTTCCATGTGTGCGGTGTTAGATTCATTCAATTTAAACCCCGATGATTTGATTGAAGTATTGGAATGCCAAACGGTAGGTTTGCTTGCAATAAATTTAGAAGAATTCCAAAACATGGTTCATAAACTGAAATCAACTGGGGGACAACTAATTCAAACTGGTAATGGATTACCAAACTTGATCACTGATTCCAACTCAATAAATGAGTTTCAATCTGAGTTTGAGTTTTTAGGAATAGGCTTAGTCCATTCGATTAACGTTTCCAGAAAATACCTTAATTTGTATACACCTATCGATCCTAACTTGCTCAAATCCAAGTTCGGTAATAATGAATACAAACTGGTTTTGATCAAAGGAAGATCTGATCCATTGCCTATTGAAGAGTTTTTCCCAAAGTTGTTGCTTTCTAAAGGTGGAAGCAGTAATTCCAAGAGTGGTAAGAAGAGAAAGTTGAAGATGATGAGAGATGGGTTTCCTTACATTTCATTCAGCAGTAATGTTGGGAAGGGTGGTAAAGTGTTGAACGTTAGAAGAAATATAATGAGACGGGGACAACAATAAAGTAATGGTTTTATAGACATTTACGTTGTGTACGATTAATAATATTCACATATTAATTAAACTTTACTGTTTTCGTGGTATTCCCCCTTTCTCTAAAAAACGCACGAAATAATTTATTAAAACCAGTATCTATCTATACAAAAGAAAAATCATTTCTTTTCATCCTTCTTCTTTTCATCGGTAACGGCTTCCTCATCGATTTCCTTTTTCTCCAAAGCTTTCAGATTATCTTCATTGGTTTGTTTATTACTTAGCTTGTTTTCAATTAAGTCATGGAATGCAATGATTGATCTAACTAAACTGCTAACGTATAAAATCATCAGTTCATCGTTGGTTTTGATATTGAACGCAGTTGATAGCTTTTCGCTTTCTAATATGACATTCTCGGATTTGGCTGTGGTAGCAGATGAAGCAAAACTTGAGGAAACTGCTGTTATATTTGGTAATAAATTGAACATATCTTGTAGTTTACCCAAAATGGTATGGTTTATTGGTAGCTGATTGTTAACGATTTTATTTAAATAATTAATGATTAATGATAGTTTATCCTTTAAAGAAATCAGCGATTTAAAGTTATTGGTTAGTTTAATGGACAAGTTGCCACATGCCTGATCTCTAATGTCTCTCAATAAATGTTCAACACCGATTTCTTCACTTTCCTCGGCTTCAATAACTGAGTTCAAGTGAACAAAAGTTTTTTCGTTTGAAGATCCATCTTCTTTAATTTCATCAATTGACATATATGAATTTGTTGGAATATCAATCTTGTCATTTGAATTGATGTCAACAATTAATAGTAATGGATTTAACGTGAATTTCTTGAAAAGTTCATTGATTTTTAGATCATTTGATTTTAGTTTTGGTCCAGAATGATACCAGCCGATCAATTTTTCCTTTGCACTAATTTTTTTAAACATTTCCAGCATTGATTCAATAAAGTTATGATCTAAAAACCAAATATCAGGATTTTTTTCATCTTCCTCGAATGGTATCGCAAATGAATTGGTGACTTTAATTGTTGGATTTGAAGGGTTTGAGTCACCTAATATAACACCAATGACTCTTTTATTTGATGGAGTGGAAGTTGCAGAAGATTTGACGATTCTTTCATAGTGATCAACAACAGATAATAAGACCAAAGGAGCTACAGAGACGGTCTGGGAAGGGACCGTTTGGATGGCAATTGGAGACATTGTGGGTATAAATCAAAAGGAGTGGTTGTTGATTTATACTATTCAATTGTGGGTTGGCTAGCAAAAAAAGGTCTATTGTATATGATTTCACCAGTGATTGAATTGATTGATTCAACTGTCTTGTCTTGAGTTGTCAAAAAGTTGAAGCAGTGGGGCTTCTTTGCCACCGAGGGATTGGATACACTTGGAAAGTTGTAGTAGTAGTTGTAGTAGTAGCAGTAGCAGTAGTAGTAGCAGATGGAGGTGCAAGGGTGTGAATCGAGAGAGAGAGAAGGAAAAATAGTCTCGAAACAGATCGACGGGTCGATTCTATTCCCTCAGCTGCACTGCCTCGGATCTCCCATTTGCACATGCTCTCTCCGTTCCTGCTTCCCGTTCCGTGTTGCCCCCATCGGTTGAGCCACGTTCAGAAACTGGAGAGTTTTCGAGAGCCGGGAAAATTGTTGAAAATTTACTTTTTGTTTTATTTGTACACACCACCCACATTTGCAACCTCATTGGCTCCCCATTTTGTTTGCATACCGTACATGCTGATTTCTAACAAAGCACATCGTCTGCAGTTCTATAATAATAAACAAGTTATTTGTCTGTTCCTTCCAAAACATTATTCGTCGTGTGATCGTTTGTCTTTACCCTTCCCTCTATTCCTTCTATTAGCATTCTTTTTTTCACTGTTATAAGTCCTTCCTTTTCATATACATAACAATATTTATATATATCTTCTACACGTTCACCAGTATTATCCTCCCTTTGTTCTATTCTTTACACTCTTTGTTTGTTTTTATATTCAGCACTCTCCATCCCCTAGAATCAATTAGACTCAAACTCAACTCAAGGCAGCATATACCACTACATACCAACAATTTTCCTATTCTCGTAACAATAAAACACTCATCAGTCTTTACAATTTTTCATACATACAAAAATGTCTTATAGACCCTTTGGATTGGTTCCTTCCAACCTGCAAAGATCCGTCCTTGAAAATGCTTCAAAGAATATAAACAAACCACTAACGAGAGCTACTATCAATACCTATAATGTTTATACTCAACAACAACAACAACAAAGGCCAAGTAACTCGAGACAGTCACGCCAATACAGCACATACTACTACTACATCTTCCCGAAAATCCCAAGACCAAAGAGAAACGTCTTTTATTACAAAGTCGCTTACGTGTCGATCGTTGGTTCAATTGGCTCCAAGTTGACAAGAGGCTTCTCTACAAGAGCAAACAATAACAACACTTCCAATCCAAACGCACTTGGTAATGGTACGAAAAGACATGCATTTATTGCTAATACTAAGAAGCTGTTCGGTAAAAGAAAATATTCCACCAATCAACAGAATAATGGCCAACAACAACAGCAACCTGGTAGAAAGAGAAGATTTTTACGTAGCTGGCTTATATTAACTTCCATTTCAGTCATCTTTTTTGGTGTCGTTTCAAGAAGATACTATCCTACATTTGAAGAAGATGACGACGAAGATGAGGTCATCAGACCAACTTCTTGGCCACTGTATTTATACTCAAGGTTACCATTAAATGCTGTGTCAAGACTATGGGGCCAAGTGAATAGCATCAACTTACCGGTTTGGTTACGTGAGCCTGCATTCAAACTGTATTCGAAAGCATTTGGTGTCAACCTTGATGAAATGCTCGATCCAAATTTGAAAAATTATAGCAATCTAGGTGACTTCTTTTATCGTCAGATTAGACCTGAAGTAAGACCAGTTGATCAAAATGCTCTGTTATGTTCTCCATGCGATGGTAAAGTTCTAAAATTTGGTATCATCAACGATGGGGAGATCGAACAAGTTAAAGGTATGACTTATAAAGTCGATGCTTTATTAGGTACCACCAACTCTAAAAAATTGGCAGCTCCTACTCATTGTATTTCTCACAGTCCACAAACTCACCATTCAAACATAGTCGTTAACAGAGATGAAGAATTTGTCAAACTTAATGGCGATCAATATGCTCAAGAAGGTGATCAGTCAATCATGAACCCTTCAACTTCAAGTATTCTGTCTATGTCACGTTCGATAACACCGTCAAAAACATCGCAATCAGCCAAAAAAGAGCTATTCTTTACTGTTATCTATTTAGCGCCAGGTGATTATCATCGTTATCATTCCCCAACAAACTGGGTCGCAACCTTACGTCGTCATTTTGTCGGTGAGCTCTACTCAGTTGCCCCTTACTTCCAAAGAACTTTCAACAATTTGTTCGTTTTAAATGAGCGTGTTGCATTACTGGGTTATTGGGAACACGGATTCTTCAGTATGACTCCCGTTGGTGCCACCAACGTTGGCAGTATTAAATTGAACTTTGATTCTCATTTAAGTACTAATGAAGTATACGAACCTTCCATTTATTCATCAGCGCCAGCTGCAATCGAGCAATCGGATGATCCTTCTGAATCAACGCCATTATTACAACCTTCAAGATCTACAAACTCTTCGTCTTCTGGGTCAATCAATACATTATCCACCAACAGAACTAAAAAAGTTAAAAAGAACACATGTTACGAAGCAACTTATGCCAATGCGTCTAAGGTTTTAGGTGGTCAGCCTCTATTCAAAGGTGAAGAAATGGGTGGTTTCAAGTTAGGTTCAACAGTCGTTTTGATCTTTGAAGCTCCTGTTAATTTCAAGTTTGACTTAGAAGAAAATCAAACCGTCAAAATGGGTCAAAAAATAGGAGGTTTAGAATAATTATTCCTTTTGTTTCATCAACTATTATTTAGATATTTGTTGTGTTTCAACCACATTTTTCTCTATGTTTCTTGTATATCCTCATTCTCTTAAACTGTTTTGCATTTGCATTTGACGAATTTTTTAATCATTTTTTTCCTTTCATTTGCCCTCTCTCCACTTCGAACTCTTATATTTATTCCTGTTTTTTCTTCCTTGTTCTTTTTTATTTGTTTTAGATTCTGTAATTCCATGATGTCACATTCCCACTCCACCCAAAAAAAGAAACATAAAGTTGAATAAATCGTAGAATAGCTTTCGCTCGCACAAATATGTAGCTGTATCTGCCTCAAATCGTTGCATATTAGCCTACAACTGCCGTCAATAAATAAGCATACAGTGCTGTCATATAACTAAATATATCCCTAAATCCTACCAAAGACAATAACATATTGTACTACTTTTAATAATTAATTCATACTTTGACAGGCATAACCGTCTATGCGGGATTCTAGTCCTTGCTCAGGATCCAAATCTTATCCATATATCGTCTCTAGTGTGGTCCAGGAGGTACTTTAGACACAACAACCACTATAGTTTACCATCTTAACCAGTTTCCTGTTAACACGCCCATCTTAAAACTCAATAATCTCGTAATGCTAGTACTGTTCCATACTTTCAACAACCTCTAAAATTCTCTAGATTTATACTGAATACAATTTCTGGTGCATCATATGAGCTTTCGCAGGTCGTGAAAACACCTCCCAGCTTCACCACCACCAACACTTCGTCTCGGCCATCACTTCGGCAGTGTAATGTAGTGCTGCATTCTTCGTTGTCTAAAAATTGCATTTACTGTCAAATTCTATACATAAGAAAAAATTAAAGAGTAGAATGGGTAGTATCGGATAGGGTACTTGAAATATCCTTCTATAGCCGAACCAATTTTCATATTTTGTAGCGTTTTCAAGAAAATTCGCCTCGGCTATTGATGGTTAGCCTTGCGCTTTACCTCGTATAGTCTTATAAAACTGATTTTCTTTATTTTGACCCTGGAGTGGTAGTATCTTGATAGTCATATTTGTAAATTAGGCAACTTAACCTAACCTCTTTATATTCCTTCTTCAACATGTCAATTTTATACATTTTCCTTCTGATTTATGTTCTCTTTTATAAAGATAGTGTGCACTTTTCAGAATTTCAGAACTCAGTTTCCCCTTTGGTCCGTCATAACCTCTCTGTGATCAGTTCAGAAAAATTTTCAAGTGGACTCGGCGAAATATTACCAATTTGGTGTAATTTCTCGCTCAGTAAAGTTGAGAATAACAGCAAAAGAGTCATCTCTCATCCTGTTAATACAGGTTTCTGCAATCGTCAGGCAGTTGTGAAAGTCGCGAGACTTCGAATCCACAAGAAGACAGACAGTGAAATATTAAGGGTTAAGAGGTTCAATTATCTGAAGATCAATTGTACTACTGTGCTTTTGAGCCGTTACCGGGGTTTTCTTCTTCAGATATAGAGAAGGTAGAGCAAAGAGCAATTGATCTACATGCGTTAAATTCTTTCAAACTTCGAGTGCTTTACGGTAGTTCTTTTTGAACTTAGTCGAGTTTACTTCACCTATTGGTGATATTGATAGATATCCTTCTTGTTAGATGAGAACATAAGCGGAAAAATGTTTTACCCCCATGCGCCCAGACATCCTATGCACACTGGTTAGGCCTTACCTCCCTTGGGCAGATCACCGATCCTTGCCCAGAGATTAAGCTGTCGGGGCACCGTAATAAGGAATTTTCCAGGGCACAAGAGGGGGAGCGGCGGAAACCTAGAAGGGAAAACGGAGCAGTGAATCTTGAGCCACATGAACCCTATCGAGAATTAGGCGCCCGGTATCGCACTATGGTCCTGGTTTCAAAGGCTCCAGTATTTTACCAAGGGCATTGGATGCGGCGCTTTTCCCAGTTCTGTTCCATATAAGATTTTTGGAAACTTTAGAGATTACCGGGCCCAACATAGTAAACGTGCCTATACATTTGATGGCATAAAGTATAGAGTAAGTGAGAATAGATATGCCTCTTTCAGGAGAATTCAAAGTTCAGTGCTTAGTGTGAGTTATATTGAGATCAAAAAGAGGGGAGAAAAAACATTAAGTAAAGTTGCGACATAGTTGCAATCCGTCTGGGAGTATGTTTGATTTGAAATAGGGATGTGACAAGAGGGGAGAATTTTGCTTCTAAATAACGATTTGTTCTTCGAGATGGTATGTATCAATTCTAAAAGTAACATATATATTACCCTTACCCTTGGATTTAGGTTTCAATTATGAATGATATGTAGATATTGTATGATCTTGGCATGGTAAGAAACAAAGCCTGGTTTTCGGTTTTTACAAGATTTCTGTACGGAAATTGAATTTTTTAGCTTTCTTTTAACATGATAAGCATAACAAGCCTTCTCCAACTTAGCTGAGTTAAATTTTCTTTACTTGAATACGGTGGTATGGAGATGAAAAGAAGCTCTTTTCCCAGTCACTTTTACGTTCAATATTAAGGATATTTTATCAGTTCCATTAAGGTAATTCCTTCCTTCCTTCCCTCCTCTGCTGTCATAAGACTAGAGCTCTTCCACGCTTTCTTGTCTCACAATATCCAAATCAATTCACTGTCTTTTGTTGGCCTCACATTCATCATCCCTGAATAAGATAGATAGATAGACTCCGTTATACTATTTCTGCAAGACTCGTATTCTTCAGGGCACGCCATTAGTCATTTATCTATGTTCGCTACCTTTTCCTGATACTGCGGGCTATCTCACCATAACAAAGAGTTTCCCCACAAACCGCACCTTCGGCTTCCGGATAATTTCTCTCGCAAAAAAGAAATTTAAGGTTTTTCAATCTGTGAGTGAGTACAAGAACGTTTCCATTAACATTGACTCATTAACATATATAAATATCTACGTATGTCAACGCATTTCTTCTCGAGGATTTGTTAGTACAATATTAATGCCCGCTTTAGAAGAAATCTTCTCTTTTTCTCTTTTCTATTTTCGTTAAATCAATCATATTTAATATAGCATTCAAGATGTCTGCAACCCCAAGTGTGGAAAAGAGATCTGATGAAGAAGATAAATTATTTCAAGAAGATTTCACTGAATCCGGCTTAGCTCTAACACCAAATGAAAAACTAGCAAGAGTGGAGGCTATTGCTGAAGAAATGTCCATCAACCACAAGAAGTTAATGTGGAAGATTGATTTATGGGTTGTCCCTCCGTTCTGTGTCTTATACTTCTTAGCTTTCTTAGATAGAGTGAATATCTCTAACGCTAAAGTTTATGGCCTTGAGGCTTCTCTTGGTTTACATGGCAACCAATTCTCAACAGCCTTAACCGTTTTCTTCGTCCCTTATGTTTTCTTCGAAGTTGTCTCAAACTACTGCTTGAAATTAGTTAAACCACATATGTGGTTATCCTTTATGATTTTCTGTTTCGGTACTGTTACTTTAACTGTCTGTTGGGTTACCAGTTTCGGTGGCTTGATCACAACAAGAATCCTTTTAGGTGTTTTTGAATCTGGTTCTTTCCCAGGTATTTTCTACGTCATGTCGAACTTCTATACTCAAAGAGAAGCTCAACGTAGATTTTCAATTTTCTTCAGCTGTACCTGTCTTGCTGGTGGCTGTGCAGGTGCTTTGGCTTACAGAATACACGACTTACAAGGTGTTCATGGTTACAGCTCATGGCAATATATTTTCTTAATCCAAGGTGCCATGACTATGGGTTTGGCTATTGCTTTATACTTCTTCATTTCTGATTTCCCTGAACAAGCTAGATACTTGAACGAAAATGAAAGAGCTTTCTTAAAGCAGAAATTACAAGTTTACACTGGTAATTCTGGTTTCGAAATCAAGCAAACTTGGGCTGACGTTGGCGCTGTTTTCAAAGATCCGTTGCTATACGTTTCTGCATTAGTCTACTTCTGTTTAATTGTTCCGTCTTACTCATATGCTTACTTTGCTCCAACTATCATTAAATTATTAGGTTACACTGCTATGGATGCTCAATCGCACTCCATTTACCCGTGGTTATGTTCGCTAGGTATGTCCATTATATGTGCATTTGCATCCGATAAAATTGGGAAAAGATTACCATTCGCTATTTACTCTGCTTGTGTTGCAGTTGTTGGTCTCGCCATGGTTTTAGGTGGTGGCGAACACTACCACTTAAAATACGGTGGATGTTTTTTGATTGCATCCGGATTATACACCTGTATGCCTATCTTTGTTTGTTGGATGTCTTTGAATTTCTCCGGTCACACCAGAAAGTCAGTTGCTACAGCTTTCGTTATTGGCTTTGGTAACATCGGCGGTATTATCTCTTCATACATCTTCCCTAATGGAGATGCTCCACAGTATAAGAAAGGTTTAGGTGTCTGTTTAGGTTTCACTTGCTTATCAATCGTCTTCATTGCCATTTACTTCTACATTATTTACTCTAGAAACCACTCTAAGAAGAATGAAGAATACAGAGCCAAATGGGAAGCTCGGTCTGAGAGAGAAAAGGTTATGGGTGGTGATTTAAACCCAGACTTTGTTTACTTGTATTGATTTCTTCTTTTATAATGAACGTGATGAAATAATAATAATGTACCCCGAAAAGTTTGTATTTTTAAGAACGGAAAAGAAAATGTGATGCCTTTGATGACCTTTCTATATTTGGACAGTGTTTTTTTCTCCTTTTCTTTTTTGTTTCTTTTTCTATAACTCTATTTTATAAATTTTTAATTTTTATCTTTAACCTTGTTAAATTATAATAATGCTAACGTCAATGTTCTTAAACCATCCAAGCATACTATCAGTGGCCTAATTTGAAAAAGGGGTTAGTTTGGAAGGATGAGAAAGATTAGTAGTGCAAGGTCCAATGAGTTTCAGCGCTCGGATGTTTAAACTTTTTAAAGCTCTGCGGTCGGTAGAAGGATAATTGTAATCTTAGAGACATACATGCAGTAACAGTGAATAAAGTAGAAACAGGATTAACTTTGACAAATTCCCACAATTGAAGATCTATTGAAATAGAATCAACATTTTACGTTGTATATTCAACTTTTGAAGTAGCGAGTTCATTCAATGGTGGACTTTAATCCAGATTCTCTACCCTATACGAATCCCAATGAAGAGAGAAGAGTGTGCTTTATCACCGGAGGGAACAGTGGAATTGGTTACTATTCTGTTTTACACCTTTATATGCACGGCTACATTGTTTATTTAGGTGGTAGAAGTAAGACAAGGGTAGAAACGGCAATTAAATCCATACACGAAGAAGCTGTTGAAAGAAGATCAAAATTGACAAGCAAACAATTGGTTGGTAAATACCTTGGTGAATTAAAGTTCTTGGAGATCGATTTATTAAATTTGAGCTCTGTGGAAAATGCTATCAATGAATTTAAATCAAGAGAAAAATCATTACATGCAATTATTAACAATGCTGGTATTATGGCCATGCCTTATCAAATTACAAAAGATAATTTTGAAATACAATTACAAACAAACTATATATCTCATTTCCTAATCACTAACAGATTATTAAAATTAATGGAGAATAAAGCTTTTATGAAAAGTCCAAGAATTGTTTATTTATCTTCTGTTGGGCATTGGCTGGCACCATTTCCGTTTAAATTAAGTTATCAATTCAATTATGCACCAAATATAATCTTCACTTGGTTCAGGTACGGAATGGCCAAGACTGCTGGTATTCAATTCATCAGATCTCTGGCAAGAAGACATCCCGACATTTTATGCCTTGCCGTTCATCCTGGTTTCGTTATGAATACTAATTTGTTTAGTCATTTTACACGGTTGCCATTTATTGGATTCTTATTCTGGGTACTTTTCCAAATATTTGGATGGGTTTTTGGTGTTAGTAATGAAGAAGGTTGCTATTCTACTTTGAAAAGTATTCTAAGTGACGAATTAAGTGTAGAGAAGGATAATGGGAAATATTTTGCGACGTTCGGAGTGGAAAGATCACCTAGTTACATTGCAAGAAATGAAAAGTACGCTGATCAGAACTGGGCCTGGACTGTTAGCGAGTTACAGAAACGTGGTTTTTCTATTGATTAAAAAAAACTGTATTTATTATTTGCTTTCCCTTTTTTGGTGTCTTTGGGTTATTCATGTTTTATTATTTATTTTAACTTCGGTCTGTGTTTGTTTTCTTGAACATTTTAATTTGGTTTGTTTGCTGCCTCCCTTTTGCTTTATTCACTCCTTTTGGTTTTTCTTTTTCGTTCTCTTTTCTGCCTCCACTTCATTTTTTTAAATATACTTATATGTACTATCTTTATTTACCCTTGGTTGAATTTATTCGTTATTATTTCTTAATTGCAATCCCTATTTACGTATACTCATCCTAATTCCGTGAAAATTCAGCCGATCTCCGAATAATCTACAGAGTCACATGTTTTAGTGAGTGAGGCTCTGGTGAACATGTGCACTTGTCGCAAATTGCGTAAGGTCTCGATTGATCAATTGTGACAGTATATTTTCAGTTGGCATATTCTTTTATTTAGGTTCATCCAACCTATTGATCTGTTACTACGCTAAAGAAGTAATACTGCTTTCTAACGAAGTACTTTACGGACCAATATGTCTTGTTGCTCCTGCCACAAGGTTGAAAAAGTCGAAGAAAAAGAGCCAATTTTTGAAAATAATGATGAATTAATCACTTCATCAGACCCACATCACCCTGCTAATTTAATCTGTGAGCTATGTAAGACATTTTACAACAACGGTTGGGTAACTGGTACCGGTGGCGGCATTTCAATCAGAGATGATGACAGCATTTTTATTGCCCCAAGTGGGGTTCAAAAGGAAAGGATGGTGCCTTCAAATATGTTTGTGATGGACTTGAAAACCAAAGAGTATTTGAGAAAACCCTTAGTTTACAAACCATCTGCATGTACGCCATTATTCATGAGTGCATACGAAATGAGAAATGCAGGTGCTTGTATTCATACTCATTCTCAAGCTGCTGTTATGTGCACTTTGCTATTCGATAGAGTGTTTGAAATCTCATCAATTGAACAGATCAAAGCCTTACCAAAGATTACAGAACCTGGTAATTTATGGTACTCTGATAAATTAGTTATTCCAATTATTGAAAACACTGAAAAAGAGGAAGATTTAACGGAATCTTTGCAAAAAGCCATTATTGAATACCCAGGCACTACTGCAGTTTTGGTTAGAAGGCATGGCATTTATGTTTGGGGTGAATCTGTTTGGAAGGCTAAGGTTTATAACGAAGCCATTGATTATTTATTAGAATTGGCTGTCAAGATGAAGCAAATGGGAATTCCAACAGTTAAAGAAGCTTAAACATTTTTTGTATTTGTCTTGGATGAAACGGAATATATACATATAAATAAAAGCATAATTAGATTCGGTAATGTAGGTGTAACATATCAAAAACAACAACAGTGAGACGATTAATAAAAGTAGGCAAAAAAAAAAAATAGAGCGATGTATAATGTACAAAAAAAGGGTAGTAAAACAGTGATAATAATAAAACATTGAGGTGGGTCTTCGTCAAGTTGCTAGCATGATAATGAGGTTGAAACAAAACGACACACACAAATGGTCATTTGTAGGAAAGTGTGAGCATTTGATAAGCTTTTATTAAACCAATGGGTTCTTAGTGCTTTTCAATTTCTCCGCAAATATACCAGAGTAATCAATTGCGGACTCTTCTTCTTCATCAATAAGACCAATGCAGACCACTTGATCACCTCTGATCAAGTACAAACCGAGATCAATGTCTTCTTTAGGGTCTTCAGGCCGGAACAATCGCTCCATGGTGGATGATAAAACAAGGTTTATCGTTCTATCATAACCTTGAAAACATCCTATAAAGAGTCTTCCATCTGTAGTTATCACTTTCACTTTGTCTATATTAGCAGGAGTATTTTATATGGTTTAGTTAGTACGAATGGTTGATTCATAGAAGATACTACCAAGTGGGAATTAGTTGAGATTCCGAAAGGTGCTTACGCTCTAGAAACGATGTTAGACTTGATGACATCCTAATTTGCTTGTTTATAAGCAGGCTTCCATATAATGACTTAATTGTTCTATTCAATTGGCGAAGTTCAAAAACACTCTTGATAAGTGGTTTAGCTTTATTAAGCATCTTGGGAGGCTCTTGAAAAAATCTTGTTAGTGTACAAAGAAAGTCAAATGCATTTGTTTGGATTATGTAATAAACAATACTTAGCAGGGAATGGCTCCAGTCACTGCAGATTTTGGCTCCAGTCACTGCAAATTGAAAATTTCTCTTATTATATAACCAATTATATAATATCATGACATAATCAATCTTGCCTACCATATAGAATAACTCAAGGAGAGTTTTGTTGCCAAAGTTGAAACGTGCCCTTAATATAAATAGAGGGTAGGCATCCTTATTAATCAAGTTATTATTCCGTAAATTTATATATATATGTAATTGATCCAGAAAGTAAAATATAATACAACCTGATATTATATATGTGGGAACCTCACTTTCATTTGACTTGTGATTCTCTGTATATGGCTACAATTTGTGGTATTTATCAAGTAAGCCACAACAATAGTGAAGTCATAGTCAGTCAAGATTGCGTTAAACAATTCCGTTGACTATGTTAAACCATACGATTAGAATAGGTCAGGATTGGAATTGAAGGAGCCAGTGAAAATTCTTTACTAAAGGTTCAGATGGGAAAATAATTTAAATAGATCTGTATATCGAAATTATATCTGAAGAAATTAAAATCACAGCTCTTCTAGAAAAGGGGTCAAACTTTAAGTAAACAAATTGATATAAACTTTTTAATGGAGTATTTTATTATATTGCGTTCCTCACAACTAGTCATTAGACCTTATCCAAGTCCCAATTATTGAACTCAACTTAGTATGTATGTAGCTGAAACTATTCTATTTAGCCCGAGGAGGCATCCACGCCGGAACTACTTGTACGGTAGCTAAAGCTATGTTATACCACTAAAGAGTAGGGATACTAGAAATGGCTGTACACATGATTTTCTAATCCGCGATAATATAATTCTATCAATATGAGTTTGCAGAATAGAGTGTCTATTCATCAGCAATGGCATTGCTGATGAATAAGTAATGTAAATGGTAATAATATATGGTGGGCAAGATTGATTATGTCATGATATTATGTAATTGGTTATATAACAAGAGAAATTTTCAATTTGCAGTGACTGGAGCCAAAATCTGCAGTGACTGGAGCCATTCCCTACTTAGCATGTTTGTGCTAAAGGCTCAAAATGAAAAGTACTTTTTCCCTTTTTTCTTTCCACTTCTTTGATGGTGTTGCTGAGTTTAAGCATTTAGATAAGGGTGATACTTTATAGATAGATATATAATTAATAAGAATGTCACATTTCATTACTCCTATAAACTCATCTGCTATGGAGTTGACGGAATCTTCATTGAATGACGATTCAAGCGTGTCCGATTTCAGGGGGAATAATATTTCAAGTAGCAGTAGAGCTGGGTCTTCATCCTCCACAGATCTATCAGATAACGGTACAAAATTTGAAAAGGTTTTAAAAGAATTGAATGAAAATAAAAGCCCTTTCAAGAAAGGCGTTGCTTACGATCTTGAAAATGATGAATACACAAATGATCATAAGGAGTTAATTAGATGGGCAAATAAATTAGAGTTAGAAAGTATGGACTTTAGGCTGGTGGCAAATAAGATAACAAAAACGCTAGCAAATACAGGTGAAGAATTGAAAAAGAATTTAAAACTTGTCCAGATTAATGCTGCTCAATCATCCAAGTTCATAAATGAAATTGATTCAAGGTTAATTCAACTGGATGAAAAATTGGCTACATTTATGAAACAGCAAAGTTCTCCAATACAAGATAAGAAACTGGACCTCATTCTGGAAAACCAACTGAAAATAATGAATGCAATGAATACACAGTTTAGCTTAAGTGAAATGATGATCAAAGCATCGAACATGTCTAATAATTTGACAAATAGAGTCAACAAAATAACCCAACGAATAGATCAACAGAGGCAGATAACGATTAAAGACGAATCAATTAACAAAAAGAGAGGCAGAACCAATGCTCAATCCATTGAATTGCAGCCAACAACACAAAGACAAACACGAGGTAAATCAGGTCCGGCAGCAAAGAAGAAACCTCAAAGGGGTAAATTAGTACGCAAATCAGTTGTAATTCCCAAACAACCATCCAAAAGAAAAGCAAGCAAGCCTTCATTACCAGAGCCTCCCAAGAAGCGGTATCTATTAACGCAAGAAGATGAATAATATTATTAAAGAAGCGCCTTGTCCACACTGACAACTTTTCTATTGAGCCCAATATCAATGTTCAAACAATCTCCCACCATATTAGTAATATTGGAAAGTCTATGATAGTATAAGTAATAGGCAGGCATGTATCTATCAACAAACGATTCAATTTGTGAATCGGACATACCTATTCCTTTCGACTTAATCAGCGCATGCTCCTGCTCGGTTCTCCATTTATAAACATTTGTCAAATTTTGTGTTGTTAAATAAACAAAGCAATCGAACTTCTCCCAAATTGGTGAATATTCCTTTAAATCGTTGTTTAACTTTAGGATATGAGATTCGTTAAGACTATCAAACTTAGGACACCATTCTTTTTGAACTTTCTTCCAATTGGATATTAATAATGGTTTAGAATATGAAAGATAACCGTTGAACCAACCTTCGAATATGACAACATCAATTATTCTCTCACCGGTGTGTGTCCACTGTTCAAATGAAGATCTATCACCTTTACCGTTATGCAATGACTTGTCATAAACTGGTATGGAAACATTAGCGTTGCCGTTTTCAATTTTTGCAAAACATTCTAGCAAAAGCTCGAGATCATGTGTGCCAGGTAATCCTCGTCCTTGAAGAAGCATATTGTCTGGGTTATTTTGTGAGACTTGTTGTTGTTCATCGTAAGTTAGATAGAAATCATCCATTGAAAAATTCACTATTGTAAGAGATGGGAACAATGATGATAGTTCATCTCTTAGATTGGATGCAAGATAAGTCTTGCCTGATCCTTGGGGACCCCCAATTCCGATTATCAACGGCTTAGAGTTGTTTGATTCTGCCTTTCTTGTGAGGAAGGGTTTAAGGTAATCGATAGATTTTCCTGTGGCAGACATTACAGAGGATATCTGTATTATATATTTTCCTAGTTACTAGAATTGGGCTAGTTATACTTGTTGTCTTACTTATTCCAAGTATATCTTTTTGTACATAAAACGTATCTAGAATGAAAAGTTGACTAAACATACAGTCAATTCTAGAGTTTAACTGTCTGTGGAGAAACGGTTGACGACCCCAAGCGACCGCGAAATTCCTGGGGAATGATTTAGCTAACCTGCAGAGAACTTTCATCTTTCTCTAATAATGTAATACATTTCGAACCAATCTACAATAAAGTATAATATCCTACAAGTTCATTTAGGATATTCATAAATGTAAAATATAAACAAAACTTCAATTGAAACAAAAAAACATAAACGTATACACTGCTGCTACTCACGTAGAAGTAGATTCTCTAACTTCAATTTTTCTTCTTCGACATCACTTAAATGGCCTTTAATTCCTTTAATTTGGCCACCAATTCATCCACAGAGTTAACCTTAATACCACCCTTTCTTGCAGGTGGTTCTTCCAGCTTAATGATTTCTAATCTATCTTCGATTTCAATTCCTAGAGCATCGGTCTTTAAGACTTCCAATGGCTTCTTCTTGGCCTTCATCATCTTTGGTAGAGTGACAAACTTTGGTTCATTCAATCTTAAATCAGTAGAGATAATCAAAGGCAAATCGGCCTTAATGGTTTCGACACCACCGTCAACTTCTCTTTCAACTTCAACGGTCATATCAGAGTTGATCTTAACTTTAGATGCGTTTGTAGCTTGTGGCCAGCCTAAAAGCCCTGCTAGCATTTGCCCAGTTTGGTTAGAATCGTCATCGATGGCCTGTTTCCCCATGATGATCAAATTGGAGTTTTGTGCTTCCTGCACTTTTTGCAAGATTTTGGAGACTTGTAACGGTTCAACTTCTTTGTCACCAACATCGATCAACGAAGAGGTGTCGGCACCTTTAGCTAATGCCACTCTTAAAACGTCCTGTGCCTTGGATGGACCGATGGAAACAGCATGGATTGATTCAACTAAGCCTTTGTTGGCTGATTTGATCTTAATAGCTTCTTCAATAGCAATGTCATCGAATGGGTTGATGCTGAATTTCACACCTTTGGATTCGACACCTGTTTGAGCTTTATTGATTCTTGGCTTTAAAGCTGCATCAATGACTCTTTTGACAGGAACAAGGATTCTGATCTTGGAAGACATGTTTGTATGCTGTTTTGTCAAAGGACAATAATCACTGATGTTTTCAATCGAGGTAATAAAGATCTCTTGGGGTTTACAAGGGTAGTAAATATACTCTATCGGAAAGTTGCGTCTGGAAAGATGAAAAATGATGGTCGTGTCTCGATAGTTTTTTTTTGTTTACGGTGACCCTAATGTTAATGATAGTTTCCTTGAGGACATTGGCATCGGACGGTGAAGAGTGGTAGGTAGTTTGCAAGTGTTGTGTGGACACGGAGGTTATTGATTACTGGTGCGTATTGGCGAAACTTCATTCGTATTCAAAGAGGTTTATTATGAACCTTTCTTGGGGCATATGCCCAACACTGAGAGAGAGAGATATTTCGGATATTTCGATTACATAGCTGTTGTAAGAAAATTGGTAGGAGCCAACGGCATTTACTTTTGTCAAAAAAGGGTATAATGTGAATCAAATTAAATAATTAACTAATATAGAGATATATAGAGATATAAGAGCAGGCATCTTAGTAGATGCTGTAGGAGATATAGGACGAAAAAAACAACACGAAAGGTTCATCAAAAGCATAAAAATACAGGGAAAAAGAGTAAAAGGAGAAATCACTGGTTAGAGAGGGAGAAAGGGAGGTAACTTTTAGAAATGCAAGGCCTACAGCTGGTTCATTTGCTGTGTCTTCATTCTCATTTGCTCAATTCTAGCCTTTAATTGACTAGTAACAACGGCAGCTTTCTTCCAGCTTTCATCATTAACATCAGCGTCGTATAATCCAGAGCTAAACTTACTTGTCAATGATGACTCACCAGACTGTCTAAACATATTTTCCTTGTCTGGAGAAATGGATAAGCCTGAAATTCTTCTGTTCAACTCAGACCGGGAATCTTCGAATAACGTTTGTTGCGGTATCGTTGAGTTTGTTTCACCTTCCAGTTTCACTGGTGAGGATCCAGTTCGAGATTGTGATTGTGATTGTGATTGTTCTTGTTGGTATTGCTGTAGTCGTTGTTGAGCACTTAATAATTGTGATTTGTAACTATCCAAATCACTTCTTAAACGCTGCAATTGAGTTTCTTTAGATTGTAAAGCTAAGCTCATGGAAGGCATCTTATTCTGTTCCTCTTCTAGCAAGGATCTTAAGTGTTCAATTTCTCTTGAATGTTCCCTATTTGCATATGTCTGTTCCTGTAGGTTAAACTCCAAAGCTTCTTTTTCTTTCAGCCATGTAACTTTCTCGTTTCTCAATCTCTCTAGTTCGCTCTTTTCTGCAGAAGTGAAAGATGGAGCTTGGATGGAAGAGGGTCCAGAAAGATTTGGAGAATGGATTGGCTTCAAGCTTCTTGATGTTAGGTTCATCTTGGCTGAATTTGCAGTCTTTAACGGAGACGAAGGGCCTCTTTTAGAAGGTATAGTGGTAGATGAACCAGAAACGGACTTCCTAGATGATACTTCAGAAGGCTTTTGCAACGAAGTTGATCCATTAGCCACCAATGATCCGCCTAATCTTGATCCAACAATAGATCTTCTAGTATTTGTAGTATTGGAAGCTGCTGCAGTAGGCGCTGGTATTCTCGCGGAGGATGTAGTAGCAGAGCTTGAACTTGAGGTGTTCGTCTTTGGAGTAACCTCGGCATTCGAGAAGAAGTCTTCGATTTTCTTCATATGTCTATTGTCAATATTTTCGGTATATTGCTTAAGTTGACGTTCTCCAACAACCTTCATCAAAGTGCCAATGACTTCGGACGCAGCATCTCTAACTGGAGCCAATGAATCAAAGAGTAGCTTTGTAGAGGCTTGCATTATCACAGTAACTTCTGCATTCTTTGGGACAGTCGAAGTATTTTTCAAACATCTAATTAGATATTTCGAACTTTCAACTCTAACCTGCGGAGTTTTATGAGCCATTTGTTGTATAGATGGTTCTAAGATTTCGCTAAAGGATGAGTATTTGAAACAGACATCCAAAGCGGCAGAGAGTGCTTCGACAACGGAAGCCTTCTTTTCTTTAGTTCTTTCCAGCAGGGGTAATAATAGTCCAGAGACGTATTTATTGAATTTAGACCTCAAACCATTACCTAAACTTTCAATGATATTTGCAGCTATGGTAACAACCTGAACGTTAGCGTCTTTCAAGCATCTTGCCATCATTTGCATGATTTCATGATAGTCGTCATCTTTTATTTTCAGACTTTTGAATTCTTTAGCTGCTTCTTCTAAAACTTCAACCCTTTCTTTCCAGGCTTTTGATGCAACCCTCGCTGACATATCTGAAGGTAATTTGGAAAGCACATCAACTTCGTCAACTAAGTCGTATGGGTCCAGTGGTCTTTCTTCAGCTTGTGCATCATTCATTGAAACGTCTTCATCTGCAGTGGCAGTAGATGCAACACTCTGCTCTGATCTTAGTTTTCTAGTTGGAGTTGGTGCTGCTGTTATCTTCTCAAACTCTTTGCTTAAATCTTTCTGTTGAATTGGTTTTAATTTTTCAAAAATCATGGCATCGAAGGTTTCACCCATGTACGATCTCAAAGTGACTGATAATTTTGTTGTTTCAGCTCTCACTGTCTTGTCAGGGTGTGCAAATAGCTTTGGTAAAACGTCCATTAATGGTTTGGGCGAGCATGTTTTACAACCAAATGAAGTGTAAATGTCGTTCAAGGCCTTCACTGTAGCAGTAACTAGCTTTGGCATTTTTGCTGATAATGATGGAATCATTAGCCTTATCACTGGTTCGGCGGTGTCTAATTCAATATACCACAACAACGCATCGATCGATTTCTGTTTGGTACCTGCCCTTGTTGAAGTTAGCCCCTTTTCACAGATAGCTGGCACAGTTGACTCTCTGGTCTTAAGACTTTCGGGACCTGCCAACTCTAAAAATGAACATAGTGCAGTAAGACCTGCTTCTTGGGCGGCAACGTTGCTGTCCATCACGATTTTCTTGAACGAATCTGGGGAGGATGTGAATGGACGGAAACATGGGGCGTCTTCAGATGCTGAATTTTGGAAGGCTTTGTTAAGTTCCTCATAGGCTCCTAATCTGACTTTCCAAACCTGTAATAGGGTGACATTGAAAGGTAGTTGTACCGTTCATTTGATTTATGGTGTTAGTAAGTTGGGTCGATATGGTTAAAACAAACGCGTTAAGATGATGAATAAGAGAGACATACTGAGTGTACTTTACGTTCTTCCAACGGTAGATGGGAATAGTCTTGTTCTGGTTCAGCCAGCGGTCTATCCATTTTCGTGTGTCACTTGAATATTTTCCCGGTGGTTTTTCCGTAGACAGAGTTATAAACAGTTACTGCTTTATGGAGTTCAAAACTGTCTTTTGTCTCATTATTGAAGACCAATTTCCAAAAAAAAGACAACAAAGAAACAAAAACAAAAACAAAACCCAGTCGTGGTCAAACAGATTCAATGGCAATTATCGTCGCACGTCGATTTTGTTGCTTTACCTTATAATCGACGCAATATTCTAGAACTTCTTCTGCCATCAATAAGCACCCAACTTGGATTTACTAATCCTCTAAACATATATAAAGGGATCCATTCCCCCCTTCTCTGATATGTAGGACTGAATCATTCAACTTTCAAATTAAATTCTTAGATGGGTGACTAATTTAATTGAAAATCACCACAGTATGTCGATGCAAACTCGTTCTATTGGTAAAATCGACTATCTACCGCTAAACCAAATCTTAAGGCCAATCCCACCAGTCTTAGATTACGCAAAAATAGATACAATGGTGTCCACGCTAAAAGGCGTTCCTATGGAATCGTCGACTTGTAAGCTGGAAGACATAACATCTGGGGAACTCCCTCCAATTGATGTTCTTTGTGTTTCTGATAAAGGGATTAAAAAATACTTTGCCTTTGGAGGTTGTCATAGATTTCAAGCTTACGAAAAATCTGGTACTCCAATGGTGAAATGCAAGGTGCTACCGTGCACAAAGAAGCAGCTGGGACTATACTTAGGCTCATCTGTCGGTGTTTTCTTTGATAATGACTAGAAATTATTATGCTACCCTGTTACGATAAATGATTTACATCTCTTTTTCTTTATCTCTATCTCTATACAGATTATTTTAATGTGAACACAAACATCCTCTATATCCACTCAATCTCAACCGCTATTTTTGATTAGTAAACGTGTAGGTTACTTACTTTTTGTAATTAGTTTTAGCCTTTGACTGTGTAAATTTCAAAGCATTTCTGATGTTTGACCTTTTGATTTTTTCATCATTCTCATCAACTTTCTTCTTTCTCTGTTTTGGCTTCAAATTAGAATCAATTGTATATCCGCAACTTTGCAACATACTGAATCTAACTTCATTAACACCTGATCTAAATTTCAAGTCGCTGTTCATTTTATCATCAACTGAATTAACGAAGTAATACCTTGGCTTCAAGCTTAAATCGTTCAAAACTGAACCCTTGATCAACTGAGTCAAGTGTCTCATCCTATCCTTTGCCTTAATTTTATCAATCTTATTGAAAATAACATCAAATTGAATGCCCAACTCAACCAAATTGCCCAAGATCATCTCATCGTATTGGTTCAAACCAACTTTACCGTCCAATAATAAATAACAGTTCTTGATCGCCCTTCTGTTCATTAAATACTGAAACACTAACTCCCCTTGCCAATCATGACCTTTCACTCCGTACCCTGGAGAATCAACCAATCTGAACAATCCGCCAACATTGTAGAAGTTTAAACAGGGTGTATAGCCAGCTGTTTGCTTAACACGGGCATATTTGATAGCATTTAGTTTATTGTTTGTTAAAATGGCGTTGATAAGAGAAGATTTTCCAACGTTACAGCGACCAAGGAAAATGACTTCTGGTAAGTTATTGTTGACTTCTTCTTGCTGTTTCTTCCGCTGTTTGTTTTGCAAGTATTTAATGCGTCCCTCCTTCACGGTTTCGGGGTCTATAGCATCTGTATCTCTTTGCTTTGTAGGCTCTTTTTCGTATTTATCTAATTCTTCAATATCGCTATCAATTATTTTAACGCGGTCATCAAATTGGGGAATGGAGTTTTCGCTTTTTTCTTGTATGTCATCCATGGAAGATTCAAGCTTGTCTTGTAGTTCTTCTTCTCTTTTCATTCTTTCTTCTTCACCAGGTATCTTGGTATATTCATAAATACTCCAATCAATGCCAATTTTAGCTTCATTTATAAATCTATTCAAGTAGGATATTTCATTTTTTGTCAAGTCAGTAGGCTTCATCAAAGAATCACTTGAAAGATAAGTATTCAAGTACGGGCCATCAATAAGTGTTTCTTCTGTCGACTTCTTTTTCCCATTTATAGCCTGTTTTGTATCTTTCTTTTTCCCTGATGTTAACTTCGTAATCAAGGTGTCTTTATCTTCAAGTATACTATCTATGTTGCGAATCGATTTCAAGATGGACGGTATCCGTTTCTGTGGTTGAATGCCACTCAGTAAATTTGACGTCGTTGAGAGTTTAGACATTGGTTGGCAACATTGCAACAGGCTGTTTCCGACACTTCTGCTCGTTGTTCGAACAATCATTCTCAGAAGTTATGATTATATGGATGTATGGGTGTATGTATAAATTGGGTTCATCATTCCAGTGACAACGGGGGTCCATCCATATAGCTTCATAGCATGTACTCTTCTGAAGAAAGTACTTAGATCAGGAATCCGCTGAAAATTCTCTTCTGCACAGCCGTGAAAGTGACCATCTGAATGGCGGAGGTCTGATTGTTTGGTGAGTTTGTGGTCCTTCATTCAACCGATAATCCCTAAATACAAGTAGCTAGGACTGATAGAAACATGGAGAAGTTTACATAAGAAGGTCATTTGGGTGGCTGCTATTTCTTCGAGTCAGAAGATCAGAAGCTATCCCGCAATCACTACAGGATGTTGTGGTTTTAACTCAACCAATGATAGATGTGTCCACCTTTTTGCCATACTGCCTATCCAGATGATTAAAGCCCACTATTTGATATATTCTGGTGCTTGCGGGGCCTTTTCTTCTCCCGCTATTTTATGTCTCAAGCCAATTTATAGAAGCCACTACTAGAATTCATTGTGGGCATTCACCCTTGCAGTTGTGGGGGAGTAGACCTAGTATAACGTTGAGCCCTTGTTCGCATCAGCAGACAAAATCTTACACAGCGGGGCAAAGAGAACTAAGAAAACCGTTTTAATGTCGGCTTATTTGGTTGGGTTGAGACTTTCTAGTACAAATTTATCCTGTGAAAATGAAGATTGTAGTATTAAGTATAGTTACTAACTGGTGTTGCTTTGCCTTCTTCCTCCCTTCTTTTGAGTCACATCCCTCAAGTTGTTGTTCCTGGTATCAAACTGGACACCCGCTGATTATCAAGATCATCGTGGCGGCTGTTCCGCTACCACTGCCCGGTAAACTTCCGCATTCGGTTATCGGCTTTTGCTACATTTCCGCCGCGATTTTCTTGCTCTTTTTTTTAGAGAATGAAATATTTACTTGGAATGATCATTCAAACAAGATTAATGTAGAAAATAGATAATGTTAAGCTACGTTACAACATTCAAATAGGGTGGAATTATAGATATTAGAATATTATTCGTATCTCAATGCTATTATTGGCATTTGACCTACCTTTTCTTATTTTGATACTCTGACAAAAGCCAAGTCTTTAACTTAATAAGAATTATATTGCTACAATCACAGTCGCTTCTAACGTGCATTGCTTATCAACTTTACTATACTTTACAGAGCGAAAAAAAAAACAGAGTGAACAACATCATGGCTATGGCACCAAGTGAAGCATCAATATCCAACACTGAAAGGGGAAGTATAGACTCAGATGCAATGTCCACTGCAGCTCATCCAAAGTCACTATCGCAAGGAATAATAATACCTGCTGAATCGCAAACTACTCAGAATAATGAAGGAGCCTCTCCAAGTGACGTTGAGAAATACCAATCTAATAAATCAATAGATTACACCAATCCAGAACAACGGCCACCAGTTTTTAAATCGGCATGGCACGAAATCATAACATGTATAGTTGTTACATTTGCACCAGCTGCTGCTTCGATGTCATCCTCAGCGTTTCAAACCTCACTTGCTGCCACTTCAAAGCATTTTAACGTTTTTGGTGGTAAGCTAACGTGGTGTGTCTCGAGTGTGATGCTTGCAAATGGTGCTTGTTTATTGCTCATGGGTGGTATTGCTGATGCGTTTGGACGGAAGAGGGCGTTAATGTTTGGATATTCTGGGTTCGCTATATTTTCGTTAATCGGCGGGTTTATGGATAACTTCATTTTGTTGTGCCTCTTCAGGGCACTACAAGGTGCAATGGTGGCCTGTGGGACACCAGCTGCTGCTGGGTTCTTGGGATCCACTTATAAAGACTCTAGAAGGAAGAACATGGTTATGAG
Source organism: Ogataea methanolica (assembly GCA_001600755.1). Classification (NCBI taxonomy): domain Eukaryota; kingdom Fungi; phylum Ascomycota; class Pichiomycetes; order Pichiales; family Pichiaceae; genus Ogataea; species Ogataea methanolica. The sequence goes on from BCKW01000001.1 coordinate 1,775,915, forward strand.
CTGTTTCAGTATTGGGGCACCGGTTGGTGGTGCTTCTGGGTTTTTTGTAGCTGGTGTTTGCATTGTTGCGTTGAGTTGGAGATCGGTTCATTATTTCTTGTCTATTTTGTTTGCAACTTTGGCTATTAATGTTTTCATATTCATGCCGAATGATAATGTTTTGGATTGGAAACATGCTCGTGGGATCATGAAAGGTCTCGATTACGTGGGTGCGTTTATTTCGTTGACAGGATTCACGTTGATTTGTTTTTCATTGACACAGGTTGATTCCACTGAAGATAGATGGAAAACTCCTTATATTATTGCATTATTAGTTGTTGGTATTGCATTTGTGATCGGATTTGGCGTGTACGAGTTCTACGTTCCGAAAAATCCTTTGATGCCACTAAAAATGTTCACCACCAGAAGTTTTGTTCTTTGTATGCTTATTGGTTCCTTCTGTTGGATGACATTCTTTGGTGTGTTGAATTACTATGCAGTGTTTTATTTTGAAGAGATAAGAGGTTATTCAGCAATCATCACAGCTTGTTGTTTCCTAACTCAGCCTATCGCAGGTGTGTTGGTGAATATTTTTGCCGGTTTAACGATGCACATAATCAAGGGACATTACTTGATGTCTGTAGGGACTGCAGGCATGATAGTTGCATGTATCATTTGGGCCACAATGTCGATAGACAGGAACTATTTCTTGGGCCCATTTTGGGCATTCATTTTCACAGTGTTGGGCGTTGATTTGATTTATAACGTGGCTAATAGATGTGCATTATCTTCGGTGGATAGGAGTTTACAAAGCAGGGCTGCTGGAACTTTCAATACGATTCTACAGTTGAGTTCATCAGTTGGATTAGGACTCAGTACTACTATTTTGTCCTCGAAGAATCCGTACTATGGCACACAGGAGCAAAATGATCATATTGAATCATTGTTCCATGATATGAAGTATAACTACTACTTTGGAATAGCGCTTACTGGCTCTGCACTATGTATGAGCCTGTTACTCAAAATTGGTGTTGTTGGTGCTACTAAAAAGTAGCTACAAAAGGCATTCGACATAGTATATAATACTATCTTTATATTGGGCATATAACGCAAGACCTATAGAAACTTACTAATTTTAATGAATAAATGGATAAATCAATAGCTTGTATACTAAACATCAATTTCTTCTTTAACAATAACCTCTCTATTGCCGATGGCTGTTTTTGAACCATCGCCATCACAGCAGCCACAGTTCAAAATAGTGAGACTACCTGGTGTACTAGAAATCTGTCTTCTTTTGCAATTATCTACATGTTTCTTAAATTTAGCTTCGTTATCAAAACTCTTCATACAACAATCACACTTGAACTTTCTAGAGTGTGTCTTCATGTGCTTATTCAAATTACTTGATTCACTGAAACTCTTACCGCACAATTTGCAAACTAGTGGCTTTTCACCAGTATGCACTCTTGAATGAATGGTCAATGAAGATGATGTTTTGAATAACTTGCCACACACCTCACAGCAATATGGTTTCTCTCCAGTATGTATACGCAAATGTTGTTCCAACATTAATTCTAAAGAGAATGATTTGCCACAAACTTTACAGGTAAACGGTTTGTGTCCCGTATGCGTATTCAAATGCCTCACAATCTTTTGTCTTTGAGAAAATGGTTTGTGTGAACGAGGGCAGCCGAACCATTTACAAGTATATTGGGATTTACCCGACTTGACATGATCGTTGATTAAATGATCTGTGAGGTCGGAAGTTGAATTGAACGATTGGCCACATGTCGTTGTTATTCCGTTGTCTTCGTCAATTATCCATTGGCAGATATGTTCACTACTGTCCTCATCATCGGTTGACGATGTTTCGCAAGTGGTGGTAGTTTTCAAGCTTGCTGATTTGGTCAAGCTAGTGTTCAAATGTTGATCTTCTTCTTCTTCTTTTTTAATAAGCGTTGATGGGTCATTAGTACGTTGATTGATTGAACCTTCGTAAACGTGGCATTCAGGGACGTGCTCGAGTAAACGGTCCAACTCATCAGTGGCGAAGAAACAGTCTGACCATTCACATTGGAACTGTCCTGTTTCGGATCTCATTCTGGCATTTGTTGGATCATGCTTGTCGGCAAGGTGAGTTTTCAAGTCTGCTGCTATGAATGATTCGTTACAATTATCCCATTTACATGTGATAGAAGAGGCTGGGACAATAGCAGGTGGCATAGTAGGTGGAGCAGGTGAAGACGGCGAAGAGGAAGTAAGCCTGCTAGCAGATGGTAATTCTTCGAGCTTAATACGTTTAGTAGCTGGTAAATCCTCACTAAGGTGCAGATGGTGGTGGTGATGATGATGATGATGGTGATGTAGAGTTGGGTTTTCTTTGTCCTCCTGCTTGGTGTGAATATGGAAATGCGGAAATAGCTGAGATTTTGGGTTCCCATACATATGTGCATGTGGAACTGGGTGTCTATGGATGTCCACATTAGGAGGCAAAATTAAGTCATGTTCGATAATGTTACCGTGGGAATCATCATGGTAGTGGAAATGATGATGGTGGTGAGAGTTTTCCAGATCCTCTTCTGTTGGCTGATGTTGGTGCTGCTGATTGACCCCCTTAGCCGTAGTTTTATTTGTTAGAGGTCTTTCATCTCTCAGATTACTAACCTTTGTTGAATTCAAAAAAGTAGGTGATCTTAGGTCAAGGTCTTCTATCAGTGGTAGTATCTGTTTTTGCTTCGATTGAATTCGAGGTACTAGGGAAACCGGAGTAGTGAATGCTGCAGGAGACGGATGTTGGTCTGTTGAATCAGGGGTTGCAGTATCCATGCACCTCAAAGAGTTGTCAGAGCATTTAGGAAAATTGTTGAAGAAAGATACAGTATTTGTTGAAGCCACTGATGGTGAGCCCGAATTTGATGTTGTTGACACAGTATAGTCATCAGTAGCAATATTCTTCTCGTTATGGTTAATTGCAATAGGTAAATTATCAAAGCATATATCAAAGTTACAGTAATCCATGCAGCAATCAAGGAGATCTTGGACGTCGTCTTTGTCTTGAGGATGTTGGCCATGATCAATATCACAAGCCGGGAAGGATTTCAAGTGCTCGTCTACCAAGTTCAAGTGTGCTGGTTCGAAACAACAATTTAAAAAGTCATCAAATGATTGGGAACTATCTATTGGAGGCAGGCAGCTGACATCGTCGCAGCATTTTTGCTTCGACGCTTTTTCTTTGGTCTGTTTTGATTGTTTGTTGGAAGCGTTCTTAGAACTAGTGCAACGCTTTTCGAGCTGCTTAGTCTTCGGGCTTGCAGAGGATGGGTTTTCCGTCAGGAGTTGATTTTCTCTTCTGATGTTTGTAATTATGTGAGAACCGCAGCAAGATAGTTCCTGAATAGTATTGGAGTGACAGTCTGGAGTGGGTAATAGCATTTTTGAGAGATGGAAAATTCTAAATAGGAATGAAGAATGATGGAGTAAATTGCAGTGGATGAAATATATATAAAGATTGGTAACAAATCTAACTTGCCAAATTGAATTTCTGGATCATCGGTACTAGGTCGAGGTATGTAAATTAGTCCGAAATAGTGGCCCTGGATGAGTTGGAATCGACAGTTAATTTAATTGGAACGTCCGTAGGCAAGCTCGTGATGGTTGGGAGTATGAAAGTGGAAGAATTTGGTCGATGGATTGGCATCAATCTACAAAATAATGGAAGAGTGGTTTGTCCTGAAAACCATACAGTTTGGTCCTGCAATGAGCAACCCTGTTGGTTATAGTAGTTTCTAGTGATGGCATATTTAATGGCTGTGTAGGAAAGTGGAGTGTTGTGCGAGCACGTGACTTGTGTTGGTGAAAGAGATGGCGGTGCAAGGCGGTGCCATGAGAAAGAGGACAGATCTCCTTACATTTTTGAACCCAACAGGAACTGTGATAGAATGAGGGGTGCAGATTTGGAAAGAAAAGAAAACAATATCAGTCTTGTTGCAACGTCACTTAATTAGAAACTGATCAGTATCTTATTTATTACTTTCCAGAAATGTTTAACTCTTGAGCTTAACAGTAAATTACTTGATACTAGAGCTACTCTTGGATAACGTTTCAATAATTGATATTTTTGAGAATCGGTGGTCTCCTAATTTGATGCCTATTTGGAGATTGTTATTTACAATTCAGGTATAAAGTAATTAATTCATTAACTTTATGGTTGCCACTTTAAGTGTAACTGCAGTAATCATAAACTTGTTTAGTTTACTAAGTTACAATTTATTCTCATTTTATAGTGCCTATAACATACTATTAAATAACAACAGATAACCCCCTCATTTTGCAAATGAATATATAGTTTTCAGATGATTTGTAATAGATAAGTTTCTTGTCATTACATATTTCCCCACACCAACGAGGGGTACAATTATTATCACCATCTAACTGTCTTACTACATTTCAAAATAAAGTAATATATGAAGTTTAGTTAACTTTAGTGGGATAGATTGGATTATTAGACAGTTTTGGATTGGCGTAACCAGGGTCTTGTTCATTTGACCATACAATAGAAGTAAACTTTTCAAAAGACTACAGTACAATCATGCTGGTTATAATAATAGAATTGAGCAATATGCAAAGCAAAGTGGGTGAAAAGGTTTCTTTTTTTTCCAACGGTCGGAGCGGTCTCCTTGAAATTTCACAAACCGGAGTCCACAAAATTTTTCACTGAAAAACTCATCGGTTGAATAACTTACAGTTTTCACAACTTCTCACTTCCCTTCTGATATCTATCTCACACAGATACTATTCAGCCTATTGTATCTAATTTGGGCGGTCCTGATGCAAAATGTTGAATATAACTCTAGCTCAATTCTGGTTGCTTGTACAAAGGGCCTGCTAAATCTTATCACAAGTGAACTTCTGCTTATGGGGATATGGTGGACACCGGAAGGAAAAGACGAAGAGAGGGGGGGTGAATTTCTGCGATTACTACTGTTCTGTAGTACCTGTCCGAAGTTTCAAACTCTATAAATATATATATCAACGTCTATAGCCGTTTAGAGCCACGTAAGCCAAAGTCATACCGGAGTACGAAGGTTGCAGGCTGATGAATCATTCAGCCAGTCGAAATCCCGGAAAAACTCTGCTGCAAAGTGTGCAATTGTAGTGGATGGGGCTGAATCAGAACAAAGTGCCATAGAAATAGTTGTTCCGGGTTTCTCCTCCTTTCTTTCTACTCCGTTCTTATTTGTCAGGGGATAAATTATTTACCTGAAGCTTTTCCCTTTTATTCCTGTGAGAAGACTGACCAATCGGAACTCGGGACTATAAAAGTTTTGAAAAAAAACTTGTGTGCATCTTGTGATCGGTTTAAAATTTAGCACATCGAAGTAGGAAATCCCTTGCGTGAGTGCGGCCACTTTTTTTTTCTTTTTGTTTGCATTTTAGCCCCTCACTGTGTTATGTTGGGAAGTAAGTGAGACAGACAGCAAAATGTTGACAATTGTTGGAATCCGATCAAGATGGCAAGTAAATATGTAAATATACAATCAAGAGTAACTATAGAAATGATTTAACAAAGTCGTATGAAGGACAAAAGAGGAAATTAGATTATCCGGAAGTTCAAGGTACAGAAAGATTCCGTTGTGGTATGACCTGGTGGTTGTACGGCATAAACTGGACGCATGCCCAAATTAGAACGAGTAAAATCACCAGATTCATTTTACAAAGATCTCCTTTATATTCTTCAGTTATTTTCCTGGAATCTTGGGATCTTGATCTGCATTGTAGTTTATATTGAAATAACGTTGTATCATTTGGTACTGGGGTGTGTAACATCTATCTCATTTATAGAGAACTTTTGTTTGTAGTTGGATAGTGATAAAACACACTGATGTGAAGTGGTTATGCGACAGGGTCTCGATCCCAAATACTCAAACCAGATCTACTGGGATAAGGTCCAATTCCAGTCAACTTGGAGATGAACTGGGCCGTACTCTTCGGAAGAGTGCCATCAAATCTATATACGGAGTAGGTCTATATACGGAGTAAGTAAGATAGATGTTCAGCCGGATAAACTGTGGTAGAGAGAAAAGGGGTAAACTAGCTGGTGGTGTGAGATTGTAGTCGGAGTAAAAGAGCATTTTTCCTGCCTCGTTGGACGGAAACATTTATAGCCTTGTATATGGCGTGTTGCAACAGGCGTTAACGATTTTATTAGACATGGTTTTCATTAAATGGCCTGTTTTAAATACCAGTTTGTGGCAACATTCTTGACAAAGCAGCCCGCTGTTCAGCAAGTAAAGAGAAAATAGTAAAGATTTAAGATTCCACCCACGTTGCTGCATTCCAACCAAATCACCAGACTACTTTATAATGCCCCTTGTAGGTACCTTCGCTATACAAACGCCTGTAAAAGCAGCTGTTGTAGTTCTGCCCTGTTTCATACCATTATATTGTAGCATGTTATATACTCCACCTGCCATCACGATACTCCCACCCACCAACCACCCTCCCACTCGTCCCAACATAAACAATGACCATTATCTAATGGCCCCGCCTATTGTTCTTCTCCTTTTGTGCCTCCCCCAAAGTCCGTCCGCACCCGCCATACAAAAACTCCTCGTTAATTCGCACTGACTGCTTATTGCTGCAACACATATCTCCTTCTTAATATATATATTTTATTTTAGGAACATTTCTTCCGTTCACCTTGATCAGATCCTTAGCAATCTGTCCAATTAATAACCTCTAATTCCCTTCTATTCTCTTCCTCTCGTTCTATCCTCTTTTAAAAAAAAAGATACATCCTTCACAAACTATCCTATTATACTCTTCAAAGTTTTTAACTGGATTCTTTAATCGTATCGTTAGAAGTCAAATTTCCGCCCCAAATAATTTTCATCTGCAAAAGGACAATTATTCTGCTCTCCATCCGATATCCTCCAGTATAGACACTTTATTCCTATAATCAATTACTTCACATAGATTATAGAATTACATTTTATTGATTCATACCAGGCTTCCTTTTACATATATACCCTTTGTCGGTTATACATATATTACACTTATTAGGCGCTATCAGTACTCCTCCGAAAACCTCCCGGACTTTTAAATCGAATTATTGGCAACTCCAGCAGGCTTACATCGAAGTTTGCTTTTTCAATACTCCACATTTATGTACATAACCCTTTGTCATGAACAGCGATCAAGAACAGTTTATTAAGCAAGAGCCTTCCTCAGACGATCATATTCTTCATACATCTAACAATTCCCCTTCATCCCCATCCACAACAACTACCCCATCGCCGAAAATAAATGCTGCCAGTAACAGCTTCTCAATAACGAAAACAATATCTCCAACAAATACAACGTTTCAACAAGCACCAAAGCCAATTGCAAGAGTTTCCTCTTTTGTTCATCGCCAGCATTCTTCCAGTGGTCATGGTTCTCAACATTTAGCTCATCATAATCAAAGTCTTCAACACTTACCTTCAAAGAAGCTCAAGGAAGAAGATCAGCAACAGCAACATCCACAGCAGCCGCAACAACAGCAATCGCAAGATCACGAAGAAGACGATGAGTATATGGAAATGGATGATGATTTAATGCAATTACAAAGCTCACGTCAACGTCAACGATCCGGCCGTAGTAATAGTTCCAAATCTCTTATTGAACAAGCTTGTGATTCATGCCGTAAGAGAAAACTCAAGTGCTCCAAGGAGTATCCAAAATGCTCAAAATGTATAGTTCACTCTTGGGAATGTGTGTATTCCCCACGTACTGTTAGATCTCCATTAACTCGTGCACATTTGACAAAAGTTGAGAATAAAGTTAGACAGTTGGAAACCCTTTTCCAACGTTTACTTCCTGATGAAGATATAGATTCATTGCTAAGCGGAGTGAAGCCAATCGATTCTGTGACTGGGTCCTTAAATAATTCACCAAGATTGGCACCCACCCTTTCAAGCCATGTCTCACAATTACAAATGTCATCAACACAAGATACTTCACCTTCTGCTTCACCTAACAGTTCATCTGATAAGCGTTCGATTTCACATATGCCTCAATTACCAGACGAGTACTTAACAAATGATATGTCTAACAACACCAATTTCGATTGGTCTGAAGATGACAATGAACAGGCTAATGAGCTACGATTCAAAAACAACCAAGGTTCTTCATCATCTTCTACTACCTCGATTCAAGACTCTAATATTATGAACATCAACAAAAAGAATTCGGTTGCTTCAATGTCATCTTTGGATCAATTTGGTCAATTATCTTCGACTAACCAACACCACTCTACCTTCACTACCAAAACGAACAATTCTTCCGTTTCTACTTCTCCTCATTTACACGCTACAGCTTCAACAAATGGTGGCGGTGTTGATGGTATGGGTGTGGATCCAGCATGTAAAGCTGGTTTCTTGGGCGCAGGTTCATCGTCAACTTTCTTACGAGTTATGAAAATCGATAGAATTGAAGAAGATGGTGATGAAGATATCGTTATGGAGGAATTGGATTTGAGTGATCACATTAACAACAACAATAATAATAATAAACAACCATTTCTGGCATCCAGTATCACAATGACAAACTCAACTACCAGCAACTCGTTTGCATCCAATCCTGAAAGCAGAATGAACTCAACTATCAAAAAGGAAATAACGGAAGGTTTAAGAAAAGGTTTGGATGATATGGAAAGACATAAGCGCACAGAAGAACTTGAAAATCTACTCTCCACACGTTCTGTTCAAGAACAATACCTGACCTCTTACTTCAAATATTACCACACTTCTTACCCATTTATTCACAAGGAAACATTCATTAAGCATTTCAATAGAGAATTAAAGGTCAAGAGCGAATCTCATTGGCAAGCTCTGTTGAACACTGTGTTGGCCTTGGGTTGTTGGTGTTTACACGGTGATAACAATTCTCCTGGTGCAACTGATCCTCCACGCGATATAATATACTACCAACGTGCCAAGAATTGTTTGAAAATGGGTAGTAATGTGTTTGAATCTGGAAATTTGATGTTATTAAGTACTTTGATCTTGTTGAGTAACTATGCCCAAAAGAGGAACAAGCCAAATACCGGGTGGAATTACCTGGGTTTGGCAGTGAGAATGGCAATGTCCTTGGGAATGTACAAAGAATTCCACAAAGCTGGATCTGTCAACTCTATTGGTACTGATTTGGATGAATTTTCGTGTAATGGTGTCGTTAGCAGAAACGATATTCTAAATTTAGAAATTAAGAGACGGTTATGGTGGGGTTTGTACATTTTCGACGCTGGTGCTTCAATCACTTTTGTGAGACCTATCAATCTACCTCCCACTGATGTCATCGACGTTAAATTGGTTTCTAATATCAACGATGATGAATTAAACAACTTGATTAAAGACGGTGGCATTTATCAATTGAATGGCTCGATGTTGAACAAGCCTTATCCAACTATCTATTCTGCCATGATTGCCCAGACTAAATTGACCTTATTAACAACTCCATTCTATCAAAAGATGATTAGCAAACCACCTCCAACTCTACAAGAGTGCTTGACCATGAACAACAAGTTGGTTCGGTTTGTTAATGAGCTACCTCCATACTTCCATGAAAACGATGCTGTTGCCAAACTACAATTCTTCAAACTGACTCCCAAAAATCTTTACACTGCGAATGAATCCAAATTACCTGAATGGTTCAATTTATCTCGTAACAGATTGATTTGGAGATATAAGAACTTACAAATTGTTCTGTTTAGACCTTTTATTTGGCAAAGAATTGTGGCTGTTTCCAATCCTAGAATTTTACAGGATTGCAAAGTTGAGGAGGCTAAAGAAGGTAGAAGAATTTGTCTTACTGCAGCTTCTGAGACTATCAGCTCTATCTTTAAGTTTGTTAATTACGACGAATCAAGATTATCTATCATTGCTGTTTGGTATGCCACTTACTTTTTGTTCCAAGCGGTTTTGATTCCAATTGCTTGTCTATGTTCAGAACCCAACTCACATCATTCAAAGTCTTGGTTGGAAGATATTACCCGTGCCAAAAATGCCCTAACAGTCATGTCAAAGTTCAATTCATTGGGTATTAAATTCATTAAGGTTATCGATAGATTATTGACGCAATCGAACCAACAACAGCAGCAAATGGGTAAACAACATGATGAAGTCACCATTTCTAAAGATTTCGTTGAACAAAATGGGCTCCCTTCGTCAACTACTTCATTGTTTGGTAATTACTCTAACTCAGCCTCGAGATTCAACTCCTCAACTTCGTTAAACAAGATGAGATCGACAACAGTGACACCAGCTCCGGCTGATTCTCAATCCGCCACCAATTTATCTTCTGTCAATTCTTCTTCTAAGAGTACACTACCCCAGAAGTTGCAAAGACAGCAACAGCATCAACAACAATACCAACAATACCAGTTACATCAACAAGAACAGCAGGCTAGGCTCACTGCTCAAAGAAAAGTTATCCAACAACAGCAGGACCTGCAAGTTTTTGATGGTGTTTCTGCTTCTTCTGCTTCGTCAACTACAAATGATGCTAGTATTAACGATTCCCTTTCAGTGTTGGATGCATTCACATCTTTGGGCGGTGATAGTACTCCCTCTAACTTCCATCAAACTGACGGATTTGTCTTTCATTCTGGTTCACAATCAAATGCAGCAACTCCTGCTCCAACTGTTTCAACGACCGCAGATGCGTTGGATTTACCATTGCCTCCAACAACTGCATTGCCATTGCAACCTCCTGAAGAGTTGATGAGACCAATAAGTACAACTCCGCAGCCTCATCAACAGCCGCAACAGCAGCAATCGCAGGATCATCATGCAGTGTTTTACGATTTAGAACAAGGCCCTAGCGGATCCGGTTATAATTCAACTGCTTCTTTGAGTCTCAGTAACTCTTTCAACACTGCCGGTAATATTCCTCCAACAGCAAACACAGGTGGTATTGCAGGGTTCACGGGCACTAGTTTTGGTTCCGCTAGTCTGATCAATGGTGGTTCCCAACTGGATGATTTCAATATTAGCTCTTATGGTAATGGTGGTGGTGAGAAGAATGGCTTATTGAACGATATTTACTCTTTGATATTTGATGAATTTACTGATCCTATGGCTTTCAGTGTGAAAAATGGTGGTGAGCAATGAATTCCTTTTTTTCTTTCTTCTGATTTATATATTTGTATACTCTTTTGCGTTTTTTTTTTGCTTTTTTTACTTATATGCCTTGACATGTTAATGAATAAACGTTTTTATGAAATATTACGTACCACAGTTATTGTGCTCGTTTTGTAAACTGTCACTTAACTGAAAATAGTAGTTGTGTCTAGTAATTTGGATTGATTATAAATATGTAAATATAACTTGTAAAGGATAAAAGGAAAAAAATGTAAAAAACAATAAATAAATAAATAAATAAATAAGTTAATAAATAAGCATAAAGCATATTCAACTTTTAGTAGTGGTTAAACCTTTGATGCTTTCCAAAGGCTTCAATTGAAATCCCCACTTTTCTTCACCTTCCCTAACTTCATAATACTTTCTCAAATCAACACCATGATTCATATGACTAGCAAAGTTAAACCAAGGTATGAAAGCCAACATCAATTGACTGTTTTTGGAGTTTCTACTAGCAACATCCCTCATATAATCAGTCATTTCAGAATCCCCGTATGGATTCTTTCCTTGACTTAAAAGCTTCTTAGTTTCGTATCTATCCATTCCAACTTCTCTTTTATTCTCGGACCAACCCCAAAATCTCTTGGACGATTCGTTGTAGGCGATTAAAAATCCACCAATGAAACCTAATAGCCCAGCAGCACGTAATATACCCCCTGGTGGTTTTGTGAATTTACGGCCTTTGGCAGGCTCGTAGATTTCCATTGCGTATAATGCCAATGGAGCAAATGCTGTACCTGAAAGCCAAATTGCATAGTCAGACGGTCTGAAGTAACGAACAACTTTGCCGAAATATGGATCTTCGTCAATTAGCTGTTTTACAAGTGTAAAAATTGTAGATTCCAAGAAAACAAATATCTCTCTTTCCTTTATTTAGGAATGAGGGGGGTGAATATGGAATCCATTGTAAAGTTTCGTGTTAGTAAATGCGTAGAAAGTAGTAAAAGGGTGAAAGGTGAAGGGTCCTGGATACATACCTCGTATCTTTCCATTTTTATATTACTGATGTATTATTGTAATCGATTGAGCTGTTAAACGAACTGGACAAAAGGAGGCAGTTGGCTGTTTAACATTAAAAGGTAGAGAGATTCTATTCAGTTTTTAATTTACTCCACTTTTTTTTGAAGAGGACAAAAGTCCCGGTGGTCGTGTGTGACTCAAACTATCTTCTTGTTCACGACAATATGGGTGTCATATTAAGTCGCCCATAAATAATTACCCGCTCTTTTTTCCTTTGTTCGCTGTTTTTTTCTTTATGACCGCGCGCAGTTGTTTTGGATCTTTGTTTTCTGCTCTGTGTAATTGTATTGCTTGAGAGAATAGAATAGAGACACCATACATGAAGTTGTGTTTATAAGGGGAAAGCATATTATACTCTATTCTTGATCTTTTAATATCCAGGCATTGTGCTTGCTTGTAAATACTCCTCTCCATCAACATGCCTCCAAAGAGAAAGCCTGCCATTATCCTTACGCTATCCAACAAAAAGCAAAAGACGCAGGAATCCACTGATACTCCTGAAGCAAGAACAGCCTTCTATAACAAGACCCTAGATCAACTAAACGAACTCAGAGATGAGTCTGGCAAAAATATCATCATAGCTCCATTTGCCAAATTGCCATCCAAGAAAATATTCCCAGACTATTATCAGATCATTGGATCACCCGTCTCCGTGCAAGAAATCAAATCAAGAGTAAAGAAATCACAGTATGCTAATGTTGATGAATTCCTCAATGATTTCGAACTCTTAGCGGAAAATGCCAACGCATATAACGATGAAGAAAGTTTTATTGCAATTGATTCTAAAACTATTTTTAAGTTTGTCAGTGAAAAAGTACAAGAATATAAAGACGCTACAGCTTCAAAACCAGTTATTGAAGAGCCAAAGTCCCCTGGCAAGTCTAAAAAGAAAGGCAGAGCAGCAGTTGTTAAAAAGGAAGCTGTTAAAAGTGAAACTGAAGAGGAAGCAAAAAAAGAAGATGAAGAAGAAGAAAGTAAAGACCCTAAAAAGCGTTCATACGTTCCAGATCTAATACAAATCTTGAAATCTATGATCAGTTACAGAGTCACAAATAGAGGCAAGTTATCAGAACCTTTTATGGACCTTGTTGACGCTGAGCAATACCCAGATTATTACGCCATTATCAAAGAAGGGATGTCATTCAATTTATTGAAAGAAAGGTTGACCACTGATGAATATTATGGTGGTGGCATTGACGGTGTTCTTAAGTTTAAAAGAGATGCCAAAATGATCTTTGAAAATGCTAAAGCTTATAACAAGGAAGGTAGTACTATTTATAGAGACGCTGAAAGCTTATTGGTTCATTTAGGAAGAAGATTGGTAAAGTTTAAAGAGGAGCACCCTGAAATTGAAGAAGAAGCGCAGCTCGTAGACGAAGACGAATTTAGACCAAAGGGTAGAAAGCCAAGGGGTCCAAACAAACCAAAATCCGAAGATGGCACAGTTGAGGTTAGAAAGGTGGCTCCATCACGTAAGAGAACACCTGCAAGAAAAACAGTGAAAACGGCTCCAACTACCGATGGCGGCGATGACGACGATGAAGATAATGACGACGATGAAGATAACGATGAAGATGATGATGACAACGATCACAGCGATGACCGTCATGGTGATAACAGTGAAGGTGGTTTGGATGAACAAGAAGGCGCTGATTCTGAAGATACCTCTGTTGACGAAGAGCCACAATACACAAGGGCGCATTTGAACAAATCAAAACAGCTATCATTTATCAAGCAATTCTCCTTAGCTTCAGCATTAAAACAGTACATGCAATTAGAAGCGTCTCAATTCTTTGAATACATTTTTACATCACCATCGCTGTCAACCGGTATGAATGCTATTCATTTGCCAAGCGTTATTATAGGACAACCATTAGTTATCTTGGTGACTTTATTGAATAAGATTGTTGATGAGAAGTATCTGACAGAATTGAAGATTAACGGTGAAGTTTTGAAAGCATCACCAATTACAATTACGTATGATGTGAACAACACTGAAGCTGGATTTGTTGCTAGTAAATATGAATTCAAGTTGAGTTACGGGTTGAACCTTGTTGAATTCACTTTGAAAGTTCCGAAAGTGGCCAGCTTGTTCGAGGAGGAAAATACTAACATCAATGAAGAAACTGGTGAAAATAACGAAGAAGTTAGGCTGCGTCGTAGTAGAACTGCCTCTTCTGCCGCTGCTGCGGTGGAAGAAGGTGAAGAGAAAGAAAAAGTGTATGTTACTGAAAGTGTTAAGGTTTGGGTTACTATTACCCAATGAGAAAACTATTTTTAGAATTGTTCATGTACTGTGTATGTAAAATTAAATGAAGAAATTGTACTTTTATTTTTGAAAATGAATTAAAATCTAATGATTGTGTAAAATAGAAATAAATAAAAGGCTGTTTTGTAATCGTGTATTAACTATCAAGAACTGAAGTGAAAAAAAAAACGAGATATTAATTAAAAGATGAAAATGTAAGAAATCTATAGCGCTGAAGTCTCGATGTGTTCATTCAAACTTAACGACCAAATCACCAACTCCATTAACATCAATAGCCAACAATCTATCCAACTCAGTCTCACCAAACTTCTCCTTTAGCAATTCCCAATCCCTAGTAATTTCCTCGTTCAAAGCATCAGTGTCGGGTATTTCCACGTGAACGAACCCGTTTGAAGCAGTGCTGGTTAGTGTATCGTACTGTTGCTGTGAAATTAACTGTTGTTGGGAGTCAAACGTGGTGTTGTTTAAGCTTGGCAAGGACGTTATTGATTGATGTGGTGGTGGTGCCTGTATATTCGTTGTTGATCCGTAATCAGCGTTTTGCGGCTGCTGGCTGTTAAGTTCTTGTATCTGCTGTAATTGCAGTCGATGTTGGTCTTGACTTTGTAAGAAATTCGTTAAATCTATTAAATGTTCGTTTGTAGCGTTTAGAATATTGTTCAATTCCTTGTTTCTTTGTTCCATTTGGAGTTCTTCTTGTTGTTGTTGTAAAGCTGATGTACTCTGGTTGTCCCCTAGTAAGGGAGAAGTTTCGTCGTATGCATCATCGATTGTCGTGGGACGAAGGCAGGAAAGACAGATACCCATTCTTTTTATCTTGATTTATTATTATTGTGGTCGGTTAATGTGTACCTGTGTATTGTAGACGTATATCTTTTCAGAATAGGTGTCATTATCATCAAAGAGTATGTGAACCAACTATAAACTATTCAACTTTGGATTTTGTCTTTGTCTCACTGGTCGTGTTTGCAACAATTGGACTTGAGGATGGAAATCGAACCAAAGTGGCAAATCAAAATCATAAAGACGTTTAGAGAGAACTCTTTAATCCTTTATCAGTTTGGTGTTAGATTGGTTTGGATAAAGCTCACAAGCATCAAGTAGCGCTGTCGTTAATTTCATCATTCGATCAATAGATATAAATACACACACATCTAGCATTACAATGGCAGGTTTAAATTTTGATAACTTCCAAAGAAACCAGTTCCTTACTCAAAATGGCCACACCGCACCAAAAGCTACATCTACAGGTACCACCATCGTTGGCTGTAAATTCAAAGATGGTGTTGTCATTGCTGCTGATACTAGAGCCACTGCTGGTCCAATAGTGGCTGACAAGAATTGTGAAAAATTGCACCGTTTGGCACCAAAGATTTGGTGTGCTGGTGCAGGTACTGCTGCTGATACCGAGATGGTGACACAATTGATTCAATCAAATTTGGAACTACATTCAATGTCTTTAAATAGAGCGCCTAGAGTGTCTTCCGCTTTACAAATGCTAAAACAGCATTTATTCAAATATCAAGGTCACATTGGTGCCTATTTGATCGTTGCTGGTGTTGATCCAACAGGTGCCCACTTATTCTCAATTCATGCACACGGTTCTACTGATGTTGGTTTCTATCAATCGTTAGGTTCTGGTTCGTTGGCAGCAATGGCTGTTTTGGAAAGAGATTGGAAAGAAGATATGACAAAAGATGAGGCTATCAAGTTGTGTGCGCAGGCTATTGAAGCTGGTATTTGGAATGATTTGGGATCTGGTTCCAATGTTGACGTTTGTGTTATGGAAATTGGTAAAGATGCTGAATTGTATAGAAACTATTTGACTCCAAATGTTAGAGAGTCAAAGGCCAAGACGTATAAGTTTGCTAGAGGTACAACTGCCATTTTGAAAGAAAGTATTTATAGCCTATGTTCAGTGGAAGATATTGATGTTCAAGTGACAGCAACTGCTGCTGATGATGCAATGGAGGTTGACGCTTAAAATGTATGTATATACCGTTTGCAATGCTATGTATTTATTATTTTTCTATCTTTATTATAAATGCACCTAATCTGAATCGTTTTTTTTTTTACAATAATCAGTGGAAGTAAAATGCACTACGGTAGCATGATTCAAAGAGAACCTTACAACATAATATAAACTACAAATTTTGAAATTCTATTAAAAATAAGTGATACATAAATTTATAAAGATAACTTGTTAACGCCGCTAACTAATTTGTCTTGCTCTTTTTCTCCGACTTGGTCACCCTTCTCTTCCCCCTTTTTCTTATTCAACTCCTCAATAACTTTTTTAGCGCCTTGCACTATGGCACCGTGTTCCAATTCATGTATTCTCTTTTCCCAACTTTCTAATTCCTCCCCTTTCTTAACATCAATCTCACAAACAACCAATGGTTCACCCATGTCAACCTCTTCAATAACGTAATGGATCATAACACCACCAGTCTTAACCTCACCGTCTTGGCCAGCCTTCCAAGATCTTTCAATGGCACAGGTACCTTCAAACTGGCCAGGTAATGCAGGATGCAAGTTAATGATTGGAATATTGGCTTCTGCTAAAGGTGCTAAGAAATCGGCCGATAAAATCAACATCCATCCAGCACAAACTATCATATCTGGCTTTTTATCTTCGGCCAAAATCAACTTGACTAAGTCCTTGTTGAAAAGCTTTCTTGCTTCAATTCTTTTTTCTTTTTCCTCCTTTGGAATGCCTTTGTAATAACTTTTCAATTCATGTGTCGTTGTTGGAATACCAGCTTTAGCTGATCTTTCTAAACCATATGCTTTTGAAGATGATGATATAACATGGGTGATTTTGGCCGGTAGTTCACCTTTTGCCGAAGAATCAATCAAAGCTTGTAAGTTGGATCCATTTCCTGAGATCAAGGCCAAAATGGAAGGTTGTTCAGTCATTATTGTTAAGCTATTTTTTTCTTTTCTGAGAGGTACTTCTTTCTGTGTGTGAGGTTGTTATTTGCTAGACCCCGCTTGTCTCTCCGATATAGTTTTGTTGACCTACATTATTTGACCTAAGATTGCAATAAGTTTATTATCTCCAGGTTTTTTTTTTTTCAATGTGCCGCTCTCAAATTCAATCTGACTCTGTTTGGTCACGTGGTAAATACACGTGATTGCTGAAGGTTGGGTTGTTCCTTCTTTTGTTTACATATTTTATGGTTTTACCCCTGGTTCTAAACCTATATCTTGGGGTTAAATTAAGAGGGACTTTTTGTTATAGTGCATAAATTTAAAAGTAGGATGTTAGATATAATTCTAGAAAAGCCATCAGTCTATAGTAGATTTCCAGTAAGCACTCTACGCTTCGTTCCTACTCATAAATGAATAAATGTAGCGTCAATTAAGAGAAAGCACACATTGATTCCTAAACCACGGTGACTTTATAACTATTCAAAGCAAGCTAGTTGCTGGGGGTAGCCAACCACCAATTTTTAAATTCTTTATAACTGGCATGACTGACTTTGAAAACATCTTTTTCCCACGATTCCAAATTACTTAGAAACTCCAGGTTAGCAGCGCTGAATTGATCGTTTAACTTGTACGAAAGGTCATTCAATTCACAGCACCTTTCAATTAGCATCGTTGATATTAAATTAACCAATTCGGTATCGTTAAACATGTATGACCATTTAGTAGTTAATTTGTAGTAGTAAGCATATGGAGTTAAATTTAGTTTCAAGGACGATGACTTGATGAAGTTCAAAAACTGAGAACTGAAAAATTCAGGTTCGATCAACCTCAGGAACGTTTGCTCGTCTTCTTCTCCTTGTGTATTATTTGATTGTGTTTGGGATTGTGAAAAGTTGTCAGGGGAAATTGAGCACACTGCGAGAATTTCAGCTAGCCAGATTGGTAACTCAAGTTTAATGTTCTTCTTTATTGGCTCGGATGGTTGGCCATTGAGGTATCCGAGACCAGGAATCGTTATTGTGAATTTACAAGGAAGTTTCTGTAGGTGGTTCATGTTAGTACGTGTGTGTCTTGCGAGAAGGTGAGTTGAACACAACGATAAATTCTTACCATGCTGTCTGCCAATATGTCATCGATATCATAGTACGACATCTTCTCGATTTTAACTTTTGTGTGTATTTGTTGTTGGCTGGTGGAAGTAACTAATTATTCTAATAAGTTGTTCATTAAGATAAATGTCGGCTATCAGGAAGGTTTACAGCAGTATAGATGTTGATTTATTATCCCATGTCTCAACAAACCAAAACAACGCGTTGATTAATAGAGCAAGGACTGCCGACGCGTCGCACTTCCTTTACATTCATTTTCAGAATGATAAACTGTTCAATTGGGGGTAGATTTCCTTGCTCTTATCAAATATATACAATGCAAAAAAATAAACTATATTCTATCTATCTATCTATATATGTATGGAATGTGGTATATGTTAGCGGGAATGGATATGCATATGTACAACGAGGGAGAAAAAAGTATAATCATCAAGCATACTCAGAACTAAAATTCATCAATTCGTTCAACCACAAGCAGTGAGCTTGGTCAATAAGATCAATCAACCATTTATCGTCGTTATAGTCGTAATCGCCACCTCCTTTTTCTGTAGCTTTGCGACCATCAGTCAACAACTTTAAAGATTCGTCGCTAGCATCCTGCAATATCAGTGTCTTGCTTATTAAGTCAAACAACTTACCTTCAGCTTCCTTGACAACACAACTATCGGTTGCCATATTGACGTTCGTCTTTAAACTTAGTTCTTCATTCAATTGAATCTTGTAGTCCAATTGCTTTTGTAGCACATCAATTCTTCTTGCTCGATCAATACTTTTCTCAAAATGGAAATTTTTCACAAATTTAACAATGTCGTACCACCAATCTGGTAAATCGTCGTCTTTAAATTTAATCAAGTACTTCAATATCAGACGGTTGGACTGATAATTAACCAATCCATAACGTTGATACATAGTATTAATGATCACCATCATCATTTTCAAATCTTTGTGTATTTTTGCATACTTGAGGAATATCGTAATAGTGGAATTTCTAGGTTTGATTTGTCTTTCTTCCCATTGGGATTCCATGAACTTCCAAGCATTACTGAATCCTCCCCCTTGTTCTGCATTAGTACGTAAAATCTTGTAAATCATAGTGTTCATACAGTTGTAATCAACTTCATTAACAGGGCAAGATTCATAATACTCGCGCATTAGGGAACAAGAATAACGTGCTGGATCCTGCAACATATCGTTCAATTCAATATCGCTGAACTTTTTAACGCCTCGACGTAATCCATTTTCAATCATGTGGGTTTTCAAACGTTGTTTGGATTCGGCGTTGTAAGGTAATACACTTAACGTTATATAAAAAGAAGCTAAATCTGGTTGAATTTTCTGTTCCTTCATGTGTAGCAGTATAGCTTTCCATATAAGCAATCTATCCAGTTGAAGCGTTGTCCCGGAGAGTGTATTTTTGGCTATTAAGTTGAACGACATAGCATTTGCTTTAATGTTGTCAACGTCCATCATGTCTTTGATCCTCACTAAAGAATTTGAATCCTGCTTGTTACTAAAGAAATCGAGCAAGCAGTTGTAAACCTCTAGCGTTCTATATTGTTTGTACTTATCTTCATAAATTATTTCTCTTAAGAATTTTGAAATTTTTTTGGAGAGATTTATATATTTGTAGTTCGTTAGCTCATGAATAAATAACTCAAATTTTTGTTGGTTCTCCAAATCGTTCTCACCTGTAAGCTGTTGTTCTAACAATGGAAGTTCGGTCCGTAACCAACATATATTAAACACTCTTTGGAAGTCATTTTGTTTGAAACGAAGTTGGTCGGATGTTGCTCCTTTAGTGAGTTCAAGAAGCAGTAGTACAATCTCATTTGATTTCTTTAGTATCTGTTTTTGTTCTTTTCTTGAAATTAATGACTTGATGTTGGTATCAAGCTTCGTTTCTTCTGCATTATAGTCTCTTTTTTGAGTTTGCAAATAATTTTTAGTGGCAGTGGTTTTCGAATTCAATTTATGTTTCTTTGACGGTAATTTGGGTTTTGTTTTTGATGGAGGTGAGGATTGACTAGCAGTAGTTGTTGGCTGTTGTTTGGTCAAGATATTGTTTGTCGTTATTTGCCAAATCAAGTCGTTTGGTTCTTCTCTTGCATGTATATATAACTGTTTATTGTTGGTATTCGATGTCGTTATAAATCTAACTTTAACCTTGATACTGGCATTTTGAGATGATAAAGAGCTTAAGTGCGTGAATATCGGTCGACTCAATGGCCGACTTTGGGCTATGTCTGTTGTTATTCTGGCTATATTACTGAACATACTATGATCATTGTTAAACTTTTTGTTAATAGCAGTGATGGGTTATTAAGATTGGTATTCAGTTGGTTGATACTAGAGTGTAGTGGTCGGTAGTCTTGCTTTCGGATTGGGACTCTGTTAATCTGTTTAATCAAAGACGAATCGAGACAAATAGTTATTTCAGGTTTAACTCCAGACTTTTCAGTGTCCAGTTTTCTGGGAAAAAGAACTGGAGCGGACGTGCGCAGAGTGAAAAGTTTTGGAGCGAAGGAAGTAGAAAGAGGGAGAACCAGGTCAACAGGGAGGTTATGAAGGAGTCAAGTATGAAGATGTGAGTTGTTGTTGGTTGGCGTATTGTGCTCTCTTATTGGAGAAATTAAGAAATGGCTTGAAATTTAAGAAGGCAGCAAAATAACAAAGCTCAGAGAACTCCTCAAACTTATTACGTCGCAAGCCTTTCCCTTGAGATAGAAACAATCTCCAACGAATCGGTAATACCAACTACTAGTTACGTTTGTATAATGTAATTGATAATCAGCCGAAAGAAGTATATAAATATAAATAACTGCGGCAACGTTAAGTAAAAATTGATACAGCACAATAAAGAACCAACGAAGAACTTCTTAACCTGGAGCAGTTGCTTGGATCAGTCAATAGAGAAACAATCCTGGTGGGAAAAAATTAAAACGAAGCGCTTCCTCTGGATCCAAAAAAATCGTCACAGACAGGATTCGAACCTGCGCATGCAGAGCACACCGCCTTAGCAGGGCGGCTCCTTAACCACTCGGACACTGGGACGAATTCACGTGGGATCACCATATCACCTATCCTTTAAAAGGTTTCTTTCATCTCAGGTGAAAGTAATATCAAGTGTCTCAGGGAGTAAAGCAAAACTATTAATGGAGAAGGTATCTTATGTGGCATAAGTTATCTGAGGTTTGAGAAAGGATTTGGGAGTGATCAGGAACTCTTGCCACCTAGGACCCACAGGATTATGCTGTTTTTGGCTCCGACCATGTAGTGAAATATAACAAGAACTCCAATTAACTCACCGCAGTTTTTTGTTCCCCAAAGAACATCTGATCACTTCACTAAGACCAAAATGCACTGCTCTACATATATTTGTATTCAAACTGCTATTTTTTACTTTGCAATTAAAGTTTGCCCTTAAAGTATATATATTGTAAAAGAAAGAATTAGCTATTTATGAAAGAGAAGTTATCGGAAGAAAACTATCTGAAATAATTATTTATAAACCGGTCCAGAAACTGGTCTTGTCAATGGAGAAGGTATCACTCAATAATTGACCATCAGATGAGTTACCAACCAAACCTGTATATTCACCCTTTTCAGTACACCACTTCAATCTATCTCCATCGTAATATGAGCAGGTATATTTAACTGGAACTTCAATGGTAACAACTCTACTGGTACCAGCCTCTATAGCAACCTTCTGGAAACCCTTCAACTCTTTCAATGGTCTTTCAACAGCAGTGGTAGTAGTTGGTGGAGCAACGTAGAATTGAACAACTTCAGAACCAGCCCACTTACCAGTGTTGGTAACTTCAACACTAGCAATGACCTTCTCACCTTCAACTTTAACGTTGAACTTGTCAAATTTGAATGAAGTGTACGATAAACCATGACCAAAAGCGAATAATGGTTCAGTCTTGGTCTTCTCATAGTATTTGTAACCAACAAAGACATCTTCACCGTATACACATGTACCGTTATTAGACTTGAAGTTCAAGAACGCTGGATTATCTTCATTCTTCTTTGGGAAAGTTAAGGATAACTTACCACTTGGGTTATAATCGTTGTATAAAACATCGGCAACGGCATTACCAGCTTCACAACCGTTGAACCAGGCTTGGATAATACCTGGAACTTTGTCAGCCCATGACATGGTAACTGGAGCACCAGATTGGTTAACAATAACAACGTTCTTATTAACAGCCAAAACAGCCTCAACTAACTTATCCTGAGCACCTGGTAAGTCCATGTCCGCTCTGTCGAAATTTTCGGCTTCATAATCGGCAGATGTACCTGTGCAGATAACAACCTTATCAACAGATTTGGCAACCTCAACAGCGTCCATGATCCTTTGTTCTTCAGATTCGGACAAGGCAATAGAAACATCTAAGGTACCACCGCCAAAGGATATGACGGAGTCGGACTGAATGGTGAAAGTTGGCCCTGAACCGAATTCAATTCTGAACTTGTACGATTTACCTGCTTCTAAGAATTTGGACTTCGTTTCACCAACTGAACCAGAACCTAAAGTAGTTGGTGGAGCTAATTTTTGTTCAGTCTTATCATCAATAAATAATTCATCTTCAACGTATAAAAGAGTGGTACCTAGACAAGAAACCTTGAAATCGTAGTTACCGGATATTTCAGGGGTGTATTCACCTTCAATATCCATGTAGAACAAGCTGTTTTCAATCTTTTCATTAACATAATCGAATAACCAGAAATTCGTTGAATCGAAAGTGAAATGATCAACTAAAGTGCGGTTTGGGGTACCAACTGGTTCTTTGTAAACCTTGAAGATACAACCCTTCTTACCACCATCATGAGTGGCGAATTTACCCATATCGTATAATAACTTATCAATTGAACAACCTAGGGCAAATTCAGGAGCTTTACCAATCTTAGATGCAACACCATCAAAGATGGAAACGTTATAGTATGGATTTAATGCAGCTGAACCACCGCCGTTGATTCTACCAATTTTTGCAGATGGACCAATTACAGCCACCGTTTCCTCTTTCTTTAATGGCAAGATATCACCGTCATTCTTTAGCAAAACAACAGCTTCTTGAGCGATCTTTCTTAACAATGCTGAGGTTTCTGGAGTATTATTATCAGCATCCTCCTTACCATTTTGAGGAATACCAGTCTTCAAGGCAGTTTTAACTAATTGTAAGACATGTCTAACTCTTTCATCAATGACATTCATTGAAATCTCTCTTGATGAAATCGCATGGGCTAAAGAGTCATACCTTCTCATTAGTGGCTGACCAGGACATTCTAAATCTAAAGTGGCGTCAATTGACTCTTTCAAAGAATAAACACCAAACCAATCAGACATAATTAAACCATCCCAACCATATTCCTTTCTTAGCACGTCATCTAGCAAGAATTTAGATTGAGAAGCGTGTGCACCGTTAACTTTATTAAGGGCAGTCATGACACAGTTTGGACTAGAATCTCTGAAAGCGATCTGGAAAGGTAATAAGTACACTTCTCTCAAAGCTCTTTGAGAAACTATGACATCAAGAAAATTTCTTTCGTCTTCTAAATCGTTACAAACATAATGCTTGATAGTTGCAGAAATTCCTTGTCCTTGAATACCATTAATAACATTTGCAGAACAATAGCCTGATAGTAATGGATCTTCAGAAAAGGATTCAAAACCTCTACCACCTAACGGACCTCTTTGGATATTACAAGTTGGACCCAAAATAAGGTGAGCACCTTTATGTTTAGCCTCAGTAGCCATCAGATCACCAGCTTCCTTCAATAAGTCCATATTCCAAGTGGATGCTAGACCTGTACCAGCAGTCAGCAAAGCGGATGGAATTGCACGGAATAGCTTGGTACCTCTAACACCATTAGGACCATCAGATAAGCGTAATGATGGAATTGATAGACGAGGGATATCAGTTGTGTGCCAGAAATCCTTCAAGGATAACAACTTGATCTTTTCTTTGGTTGTCAATTCTGATAAAATTTCTTCAACGTTGAATTCCTTAGACATGATGTTATTCACTAGTAAATGTATTGACTATAATTGAAACCAGCAATTGATAAGTGATTGATTTGATCAAAGCAGAAAAAAATAGAAGCAAAAGAATCGTATGAAAGATTGTGGTCAGAAATATGGGGAAGTTGGTCCAAATATATGCACTATCATTTCCTATGTAGCATGTTATACTCCAACAGGTAGGGTTGCGGTTCGAATAAGTTTGTAAATACCTCAACTCCGTTTCGGAGGAAGACTCTCAAAAATAAACCTTGAAAAACCGGTCGGGGATAGAACTTGCCTAATTGAGCAAAGCTTATAAGTGGTGTTGATGCGGCGCTACCTTTGAATCTTCGGACCAGAATCCTCTCGGACTGACACTGAAGGAGTGGTTATAACTCGGTTTTTATATAAAGTGTTTCTATACATATGAACAGGTACACTAGAATATGCGAGCAAATGATTAGAAAGCCAGCAAAATAATTCAATCTTTCACTCCTTTAAATATATCAAATAAGATACAGCATTTTTGTTCTGTAATCTGAATATCTTTGAAATTAATTTACTTCCGGATCCGAGAAAAATGATGACGAAACATCTAATGCAACAACATTTCCTAACGTGGGGCCCTTCAGATCACCGACATATTTCAATACGAAGAAGATAACTTTCAAATGAAACCGGAGATCTCCATTTTGGCTGGAGGGAAATTTAGAACTGACTCCGTGGAAAGAAGTTAATTTTGCAATACAAATACTTGGGGTTATCAATCACACATTGCGACCTCACAACCATTTGTATATTCAATAAAAAGATGTAGAACCTGCAATCAATAAATAGCCGAACAATTTCAACTATGATCAGCTAGAAAGAATTGTAATATTCTGCTAATTTGATGTTCTCGACAGAAGTCTACAACAGCACAACCTAGGTTTCTTTTGATCAAAAAAGCGTCATATCACAACAATCTAAGTTTATTTCCCCGCTCATGCATCTCCCCGCAAAATTACCCCTATGCAGGTTTCATGTCGGGGTACGTTTAGTCACAATTATCGGGATCTGGCTAGTATTAGATTAGGTTTAACAATAGAATATGTTTCTTCTGAACTTCCAAGTGGGAGAACTATTATACAAGCCTGTAGAAAGAGAAAGCTATAAAGTGGTGAATGTTTATATACAACACAAGAATGTGTAAGAGTTGTGAAGCAGCCAACTAGAATAAGGAGTGACGTGTCCTATAAGACTTGGCCAACATGATTACTTAATGCATATCCTGCATATCCAAATTACCTAATCCTAGAATAATTGGTCGATCCACTGCCGTCCCGCCCCCACTAAATGACAAGAAATTGAAATGAGTGGATCGGCCTATACTCAGTCACATTAAATCGAATACCCTTGCTACGAGCTCTGGGCCCTTACTGGCCTGATCGTATATATATATACTTTAAACAATCCTAATGGGGAGTACAGTACATGAATTTTATAAAGCCCCCCATTATTGGTATGCATCACAGGGGGGGGGGGGTTACATTGTCGAGGAAATCACTCATAATTCCGCGTAACGATTTCCGATTGAATCAATGTGACCTTGATATCACTAGTAGCCGGCAAAACAAAACAGCAAAAAAGCCCCAATGCACACAAAAGGAATTACTTCAATTATACAGACTAGAATCATATCGGCACAATGATTATCCAACGTAATATTCGAAATGTTGGGTGATTTAAAATACCCCTCCCGATGTAACATCTATCTGTGAGCGAACTGCTGATAACTGTAATCAGAAATCAGATAGTAAATAAGTTATAATGGAAACTTGTTAAAGTAGGTGTTTTTATTAGTTTTCCTTTCTGGATTCTGAAATGCAAAATGTGAGTGATACCGAAATGTTATATAGCTTGTATTGTAGGTGATGCACGTCTGAACTTGAGTATCCTGAATTATGCCAGGTAAAGTAGACGATGTATATATTAACTTGGGATGCAAGAGTAGTGTAGACGATCACCAGCTTCTAGTCTATAGATAGGAGCAAACTATCTCCAATGGCTCATAATACACGACCCATTAATCGTGATAGTATTGATTCTTAAGCTGGTAGCGACTAGTATACAAATAACTCTCTTGGAAACTACATATGAAATTTAATTCTTGTTGATATATGTTGCAAAACTTTAGACGGCTTGCATAATAAACCTAACGGGTAACGCACCATCTGCAATAACGAAAATAGATTCTGAAGACAGAAAATATATGACTACAAGCCCATCATTTCTTATTTTTATTATCGTGTTATGGGAACACCCATGTAAAGAAATAATCCTACGCTGTTAGTAATCAATACCGAGTGCTCCTGACTATTATGATCAAATTCAAAACAGCGTGTTCAAAAAGAACAGACAAACTAATATCCTTCAATACTGCTCAATAAGTAACCTCACTCAACTGTACAGGAGCTTGAGAAATGGTGTTCTTTGGCAGGTTGGGGAAAAAAGAACAAAATGACTTAGAACAATGAATTCCCCACAAGCAGCACTCCCCGCAAGAACTGCAGCATTTATGCAAGGTGTCCGCCATTCCGGCCAAATAAACTCAAATCTTCCCGTCAAGTACTCAATTGGGAAAAAGTTTACTCCGGATGTTTGGACAAACCCGAAAGAGACCACAAAGCGCCATGGTTTGAAAGTACGAGGTAAGGTTATTCATTGTCAAGAAGACATGTGCCCAAATCATTGGCCAGCATTAACATTTTTGAATAAATATGTGGGTTGATCAATAAAGTTGTTGTGATGATGTCAGAATCAAATCTCAAAGCAGATCTAGAAAATAAATCTTGCTAATAGATGAAGAGTTTCTCTACTTCAACCACAAATATACTGAACGTATTCCAGCCATCTCTTATTATATGCCATGCAAACGGGGTGGAAAAGAACGAGGCATGGGTGGTCATTTGCCGTTGTCCGGTGGGCTATATGTGTGTCGTGCGTTAATTGTTCGTGAGGTGCACAAACTCTGGGGTACAATAAAACTCAACAATGGAAAATGTCTGGGGAACATTGTTCTTGGCTATTACGACTGAAATTTGGGTAAATGATAGATCTGTTGGAATAGGGTTCATGTAGACGGGGTAAAAGGGTGATCTAGGACCCCAGTATGCTTTAGTCAACTTGTACGAAGTTATCTTTACAAGCTCATTTTCAGTGAGGAACTATATGGCCTGCTTTTTAAGTTTTGGCAATATAAAAAGCGTTTGATCCCCTCAAATTCTGGTATTCAAAAGCTGCTACCTGTTATTATTTACTTTAGGAAAAAAGCATTATTATCAAATATACAAAAAGTGCTTAAAAACATTTCTATATATAGTTTAGTATGAAAGTCTTTGGAAAAGAATTTAAGTTCACCCCTGTTGCTGACATTGTTGGTCCAGCTCTTGCTGAAGTTTTGCCTGTTGGGCAAAAACCATGGTACAAACAAAAATCGTTATTAACTTTGAATATTTTATTGTTTTGTCCACTTTTATCTTCTGCCGCTGGTGGTTATGACGGTTCTTTGATGAACGGTCTTCAATCATTAACTGAATGGAGAAACAAATTTGGAAATCCAACTGGCACTTGGCTAGGTTTTATCAATGCAGCTCAAAATATAGGTGGTTTTGTCATCGCCTTTGTGACTTCTTGGTTAGTCGATAAATTTGGTAGAAAATTTTCTTTGGGTTTAGGTACTTTTCTTATCATCGTTGCTACAATTGTTCAGGCTACTTCTATCAACATTGGTCAATTGATCGCCTCTAGATTCATTGTCGGTATTGGGGGTCTTATTGCCGCCCAGGCTTCTCCT
Source organism: Ogataea methanolica (assembly GCA_001600755.1). NCBI lineage: Eukaryota > Fungi > Ascomycota > Pichiomycetes > Pichiales > Pichiaceae > Ogataea > Ogataea methanolica. The sequence continues at coordinate 1,804,248 of BCKW01000001.1, forward strand.
ATGCTTATTGCAGAATTGGCTTACCCAACACACAGAGGTAAGATAACCTCTTTGTACAACACTTTCTTCTATTTAGGTGCTATCTTAGCTTCATGGTCCGCTTATGGTTGCTCTGATCGTGGTGATTCATGGGAATGGAGAATTCCAACCATTCTACAAGCCGGTTACCCATTAATTCAACTGTCAATGCTATACTTTGTTCCAGAATCACCAAGATGGTTGGTTTCTAAAAACAGAGTTTCCGAAGCAAGAGATATTCTCGTCAAATATCACGGTGCTGGTGATGAAACATCCCAATTAGTTGAGGTTGAGATGTCGGAGATCATTGAAGCCCTAGATATTGAAGCTCAAAGTGCTAAAACTAAATGGAGTGATTTATGGAAGACCCCAGGTAACAGAAAGAGGCTATATATTTCTGTCACTTTAGCTATCTCTGGTCAATGGTGTGGTAATGCTGTTATTTCTTATTACTTCACTCTAGTCTTGGATACTATCGGTTACACTTCTTCATCTACTCAAACTTTGATTAACGGTTTACTTCAAATTTTCAACTTTTTGGCTGCTGTCAGTGCTGCTTTTGCTGTTGATTTGTTTGGTAGAAGACCGCTATTCTTATGGTCAACTTGTGGTATGCTCGTCTCCTATATCATTTGGACTGCCCTTTCAGCAGAATTTGCTAAAAAAGGTGGTCACGGTTTAGGTCAAGGTGTCCTTGCGTTCATTTTCATTTACTTTTTCCATTATGATGTTGCCTACACCCCGTTACTTATCTCTTACCCAACTGAATTTTGGCCTTACCACTTGAGAGCTAAGGGTATCTCTATCGTTATGGGAACTACTTTCGGTGCTTTAATTATTGGTTCATTCTGTAACCCTATTGCTATGGAGAACATTGGATGGAAGTTTTACATCTTCTACTGTTGTATATTGGGTTGCATTGTCGTTAATACATACTTTTTCTTCCCAGAAACCAAGGGTCACTCATTGGAAGAAATTGCTCAAATCTTTGATGGTGAAGAAGCTACCTTGACTATTGAAAGGGACATGGAGAAGCAATCCGTTGAACATGTTGAATACTCTTAGAGGAGTTATTTTTTCGATTTCTAGCTACTGATTTTTTTGTTATCTGATATTTCATTTTCATCTTTATTTTAATGATTATGTTTAACTACCTAGTTTGGTTTATTTTTATGTCCAGGTATCAATATAGTGTGTAAAACTCGTAGTAACTTCTTGATATCATTAAACTATTTAGAGGCTATTTTTCACCAAGTGATTCGTAGCTTTGTTCTTGAACGGAGTCACTTACTCAACTTTTGTTCGCCGCTTTTGTTTCGAGACTTATTGCAGTGTTACCAACAGTAAACAGTGAAAACTATGTCCAGAATCATAATTTCCCCATACTAATATGAATAAAGAGAGTAAATAAAAAGGGATCATCTAACAAGAAGCTAGAAACAGGGAAACTGTCAAATGGTTTTCCCCTTTGATTATTGTTCTCCTAAAACAAAAAAGAACACATGATATATCGTTTGAAATGGTGCTGATTGTTCTGGCTATGACAAAATTCACCGTCTACTTTATTAGCACTTGTTTTTCTTCTCAAAAAGAACATTGTACTCACAAATATCACATACTCTATCTAAGTATTCATCCATTACCACTACCCAGTTATATCCATCTACCTCGAACAACGAAATTATTCTCTTGATATAATTTCCAAGATTGTCTAATATCTCCAGGTGACAACTGAGTTGAAGAATCAGGTATTGAGATTCTCAGCCCATCAAATGAGACTGCATTATCCAGTGATGATGATGAATCAGCATTGCTCATTGAACTATTATTACCATCCATTAGTGAGCAGTTCGATTCTGTAATTGGTGAATGAGTCGGATTTCTCCTTTGCATTCTAAATAAAAGAAATGAAAACCCTATTCGCTTTCAAAAATGATCAATAATCAAAGAGATAGCCCAGAGCTTTGACTAGCGCTTATTTCTGAATGCTACTGAAAGTTTTATCACGGTTTCTAATCGAATGAGTCGGCATCCGCAGAAATGCTTTCACCCTCTTTTGGGATATCAACAACTTAATTGTACAATAAGGTAATAAATAGGAACGAAGATAAAGAAACGGTGTAGGAACAAAGACGATAATTAGTTATAACTAGGCGTAGCGTGTCTTGTGTCTTGCTTCTATTTCTATATTATTTGAAGAAAATGAACATCTTATCGTATGCTCAAAGTTGAGCATGGTACTTTCTCAATAAAGTAATTGATAAAATTGAACCATAAGCGGCTATTTAGGTAATATATTGTCTGGATAAATCATATAGGGAAAGGAGCCCATTTATTCCTCCATTTCAAAATTGAATTACAATGTGTTAAGTCCCGGTAGCAAGTTAAAACAAGATGCCCAAAGACGCTTCAATTTTGAAGCTATAATGTAAGCGAATCCTCATCCCTCAGTCCTTCAATCCCTACAAAGTTTCAAATTCTGGGAGCCAAGTCGTTTTAAAGAGTCAAGGCAAACCGTTTCTGAAAGCACTTCAGAATGCCAGTGCATCTACACCGTACGTCTTTCAGTAACTGCACTTGTATACTGGAACCCACACCATTCAGATTTCAAACATTGATTTTAGTATTTTTTTTTGAATCTAATATGATATATATATAAAGTTGAACGTAAAAATAATTACAAGGGAAATATATATAGTAATGAGAACTCACTTACAACATGACGAATGAAACTTCATTTTTTGAAGTCATATGCCATCCATTAATTATAAGCCAGCAAGAAACTACCAAAGACAAAAAAAAGAACATAAAATAAATATATCATTTCACAAGATCAAATCACCTAATTCACCTTCCATAATAGTAATTAATAGTTAAATTATCAGATTTATTCGACGTCGTCTTCGAAGTTTTCACCTTCAACTAATTCAGGAATATCTTCGTCAGCTGGTTCACCACCTTGAGCGTTCTTTAAAGCATCCATGGCACCTTGATTTTGTTGGAAGGATTCAGCAATCTTTTGTAATAAACTTAAGTTTTCAGCACCTAATTGAGGTAAAATACCTGGGATCAATTCAGTAATGTTCTTTTGTTGGGCGAAACCGTTGAAAGTGTAGGTGTTGTAAGCGGCAGCAGCTTGGACACCAACTCTGTTGAAGTGTAAAACGGTACCGTCTTCCTTGAAGAAGTTAGCTTCTTCAACACCGTCTAAGACTTGGGCGTTCAATTTTCTTAAAGTAGCTTGCAATTGGGTGTCATCAGCTTCAGCTGACTTGTTAACCTTCTTGGCCTTGATTCTTTGACCACCAACTTTCTTAGCAGAGGCCTTTTGTAATTTGGCTAACTTTTCTGGATCGATTGGCATGTTGACTGATGTTTTAAGTAAGAACTTATACTACGTAGGGAAAAAAAAGATAACAATTTAATAAAGACGATTCGTTCCAAATTACTAGATCAATAAATGATTCTTTTCAGATGGATAGTAGCTACCCAGCTAACCAATTCGTCGACTGTCTCCACGCTCGTTTGCCCACCGGCTGTGATTTTTCAAAATTTTCCAGCGTTCGTCGAAAAACAAAAAGTTGAATTCGGAATTTGACAGCACGGCTGCACAGCCGGATTTCTGCCGTTTGGAAGGGAGAGGGTTCGGTTACGGAGCACTGGTGTATCGGTGCAAGGTGTTGGATTTCGGGGGAGAATAGTAAGGATAGTAAGGACTGTTTATAAAAGGGAGGCATATGCTATATATACAGAGAGAGTATAAAGTACAAAAGAGAGGAGCGGACAGAAAGAATTGACAAAAAACTGATAATGGATTATATAGATAGATCATTCCTTTTGAGGACCAGACTCAGAACCGTCACCGTCACCTTCACCGCCATCCCCATCCCGATCTCCTTCATCACCGTCCTCTTCACCACCAGCGCTACCGCCTGGTTGTTGCATCATTAACAGCCGTTCTCTATTACGGTTACAAGTCAACGTACCAATGTGTCTTTTCAAAGCATCCTTTCTAGCAAAACCCTTTTGACACAAAGGACAGACATTAGGAGGCACCTCTAAATGAATTCTCTCGTGCCTTTTCAAGTCACTGGAACGTTTGAATTGTAAATGGCATGTTTTACAATGATGTGATTTTGTGAGCGTATCCAATGAACCATTATTAGTACTGGACATATTAAGTGACGTGGAAGATTGATTTGATGCATTGTAAGGGGTTCCTGCGGTTGAAGAACCAGGTGACCCAATACCATTATCGTTGGAGTCCATAGATTGACGAGTGAGATAGGTTTGGGATCTGCCTAATGGGTTTGGAGATGACATATTATTCAGCTTTTGCGATTTATAGAGTAGTTCTGACGCCGAAGAAGCTGATGAGGATACAGATGTTGATAGGTCGTAGTTTCCTGTAGAGTTATCATAATTTGCAGCTGGCGAAGTACTCGAGGACGCAGCTTGCTGCTGAGATGGTTTTGAAGCGGGAAGCAATCCCAGTTGCTGTAGCAACAATATCTGTTGATTAGAAACCTCGTCGGCGGTTGGATCAGATGACTGCTGGGAAATTTGTGGTCCTCTCTGTTGGGTTGGCTGTTGCTGCTCCTGATATGGGGAACCTACACCAGTTAACGAAGAAACCGACGGACTTCGCTGGGGAGGTGAAGTAGCCGATGGCGCTCCCTGACCATTATTGATGCCGATCATCGAGGTTATCTTTTGCAATAATTCCTGCTGCTCAGTTGGATTCATGTTTCGAATACTTGAAGTGAGTTTTCCAATCAGGTTGAGTTGGGAGCTATCTTGTTGCTGCTGCTGCTGCTGCTGCTGTTGTTGTTGTTGTTGTTGTTGTTGTTGTTGTTGCTGTTGCTGTTGCTCCTGGAGCTGTCTTTGGAGTCGCAATTGTAGCTCCAACTGCTGCTTTTGTTGCTCTAACTGTCTTTGCTGTTCCAATTGCTCCCGTTGCCTTTGTGCCTGTTGTTGCTGTTGAAGTAGAGCGGCCTGCAGTTGTCTTTCTAATAGAGCCGTTTGCAGTTGCATTTCAGATTGTTGTTCTGGAGGTTGATTTTGTCCATGGGATGGAACTTGAGTGGACTGCTTAAAGGCATCCATGGATAGTTGAGGGAAAGTTTCAGTACTGCCACGCACGAAGCTTGTAGTTGAGCTTGCACCGTTGCTAGAATTACCATTGAAAAAAGAAACTTGGGTGTCTTGATTTGGGGCCACTTGCTGTTGTTGCGGATTAACACTAGAAAGAGAACCATTTATGAATTCCCTGGACATCGGAACACCGCCATGAGGAGCGTTAACATATTGCAATCTATTAAGTATATCTCTGATTGTTGGATCTATTCTGTATTGATGTTTTTTGATGACCTCATTGGCAAGTTTGAAAAATTTCAGATCTTCATCAGTGATGTTTGTATTTGATAATCTAGAGGTTCTATTTGGAGATATTTTCGGCTTTGAAGAGTTTATCAATTCAATCAATAATCGCTGTATATCTTGTGAACTGTTGTTTCCGGACTGATTGTTATTAGAGTTATTGCCATTAGTATTATTCATTTTTGGAACCAGTAAATCTCCATTCCCTTCTTGTGACTCGGTAAATGCCTGTTTGGCCAAATTCTGGGAAAAAACAAAAAGGTTTATAGAAAAAGTGAGATTGAATATTATAACTGAGGAAAACAAGCTTCCTGTATATATAGATGGACACGGTCCTTGATTATTAAACAATTCTATTGAATATCAAATTTCCCCGGAATCTGAATTGCTCTACAATGATGAGAAGTATCCAATTGGATAGTAAAGACAAAGAGCAGAAGCAAACCCGAGAAAGTTGTATATTTTTTTTGCAAAGACGAATAAGCGGACGCTCTGATAAGTATATGTTTCAACTCGTCGAACAAGACATTGACCAAAAGAGCCAGCCAATTGGCAATTTGACACCAAAAAGTTGACTGTTTCGTTCTTTTCTGGTCCTCAGAGTGAGGCTCTGGAGATCGGCCAGATTGGCGTGAGATTGCGAGTGTGGCGCTCCAGTATAATTTGACCCTTAAACGACAGTGCACGTGACCCACAAGCCACATTTCTATTCTTCTGTCGTATAAAAAAAATACCAGCTTGACGGCATTCCAAATCGGAGAAACTATAACGGAGCTGCAAAAAGGGGATGCAATCCCTACACACAATAACAAATTTCGAAGACGCAAAAATTAACCTAACATAACAAAAATAAATAAGAAAAAAACTGCCTCTAATCGACGCTTGAATAAAACAAACACTCAATCAAAGGATCTAGGGGAAAAATTGTACACATGAAATCGATCTCTATATAAATTATTCAAACACAAAAAATCTAAGAATAGAGGATGAATACCAGTTAGATGCTCTTTTCTAACATGGATTCTCTAGCTGGACCGGTACCAACCCACTGGATTGGAATACCAACGAAATCTTCAATATACTTCAAGTACGACTTTGCATTGGCTGGTAATTCGTCATATGTTTTGATTTGAGTAATGTCTTCGTCCCAACCTGGTAAAGTTTTGTATTCAACTTCAACCTTCTCTAAAACATATAAATCTTCAGGGAAGGATTCTAGAGTCTTACCGTTGTACTTGTAAGCAATACCAACTTCAATGTTCTTGAAAGTATCTAGAACGTCCAATTTGGTAATATTCAAAGAAGTGTAACCGTTGATTAGACAAGAATACTTCAAGACAACTAAATCTAGCCAACCACATCTTCTCTTTCTGCCGGTAGTAACACCGTATTCGTGACCAATGGTTTGTAAAGCTTCACCATAAGCATTTAGTTGCTCGGTTGGGAATGGACCTTCTCCAACTCTAGTAGTGTATGCTTTCACAACACCGTAGACATTTCTAATGGTTTGTGGAGGGATACCTAAACCAGTCAAGACACCGCCAATACCTGTGTTGGAAGAGGTAACGTAAGGGTAGGTACCGAAATCGATATCAAGCATCAAGGCGTTGGCACCTTCAATTAAGATCTTCTTGTTAGCTTTAATAGCCTTGTGCATGAAATCAACAGAGTCAACAACGAATGGCTTAATCTTTTCTCTTAAGACTTTGTATCTGGCAATTTCAGCTTCCGCATCAACTTCAAAATCACCGTATCTCTTTATTCTGGTATCAATTAATCTTCTTAATCTAGTTTCAAATTCAGCCCAAGAACCTGGTTCATCAGAGACTAAATGGTGGACTCTAATACCGGATCTTGAAACCTTGGTGGCATAAGTTGGACCGATACCTTTACCGGTAGTACCAATTGACTTTTTAGAACCTGATAATTCAGCTTCTCTCAATTTATCAACTCTTTGATGGAAGTCAAAGACCAAGTGAGCTCTTGAAGAGACAAACAGTCTACCGTCACAGTTTAAGCCTTGCTCTTCGATCTTGCTTAATTCTTCAAAGAAGGATGGAATATGAACAACGACACCCGAGCCAACCAGGTTGACACAGTTTGGATTCACTAAACCAGAAGGTAACATGTGAAAATCGTACTTCTTGTCACCAACGACAATAGTGTGGCCAGCATTGTTACCACCTTGACATCTAGCACAAACCTCAATGTTATCACATAGTAGATCAACTAATTTACCTTTACCTTCGTCTCCCCATTGGGCACCTAAAACGACGTCAGCCATGATGAATTAATTTTATTTGGTTGCTTGTGAAAGTGATTTGAAAGAAGCTTTTGTAAGAGCAAAAAAGAGAAGTTTATAATTTCTTTTTTGCAATGAACGTTTGAACTCGTTAACCAAAAAAAGGAAAGCCAAAAAGAAAACCAAAGACGTGTTAGCTAAACAGAACAGTGAGTTTTCTCAAGGCATATGGGTGTATTTATACAGTATCATAATCCTCGTTAATGGCCGCGGCTACACAAAATTCCCTTCTAATTTTTTAATGACTGCGGAACAATAAAAATTCGAACTAAATTAATATAAAAGCGTTCAATTTAAGTTGATATAATTGGGGACTCTTCCCACTGGCAGGGAGCGTACGTGGTTGGTACTCGACTGACCCACTCAGGGTCCGAGCTAGGCCCAGGACTAGTCTTATTTGAAGCTATCTTGAATTCCAATCACCTTCCACTTTACCAACTGGTACCTATCTAGACTATGCTATATACCCCCAAAACACTGAAAAACAGCAGAGTCAACTCTTAAATCAGTTATCTGGGGCCTTGCTGACTCGGTTCGGATGACATAAGCAGATATTACCACTCGGGGAAGCCGAATGGCGCCAAATTGGGCTAACTGAGAAGGAGCTAATAATGGTCCCCAGATATTTTAACTATTTGTGTTCATTTAGAAGTATAAACACGTATAAACCTATATACAGACGTCAAAAAGACGTCATAATATGATAAATAAAGGAGCACAACCAACAAAAAAAGAAAGAGAACAACGAATAAAAGAGAAAGCCTAGGAAGCAACGCCCTGTAGAGTAACACTTAACCATTCACGAGATGGAACTCGGTACGATGTAAAATAAAATATCTGTACTATAAAAACTGCTTTCAAGTTTCTAAATAAAGCACTAGCAATACATGGGTAATTGGATTTGAAATGTTATTTGAGTGACAAGATCAATTGATTTTAACTTCTTGGTCTTCTTCAACAGTAGCGACAACATCGTTCTCGGATAATGAAGATGCATGAATTGATGGCAATTTGACAGAGAAACCCTTGATTAAACTGTATTCATGTTGAATTTCACCGCCTAAAGCAGCTAAAGACTCCTTGAATCTGGGATAAAAAGGATCGCATAGCAATTACATTATTTGCAATTACCATTGCAAATAATGTACGATTTATGTTAGTATTGAATTTGCTCAGATCTTGGTATCAAGGGCAAAAAAAAGCTATTCCTTGAAATTTACCCAAATAGACCGATCCTAAACCTTCTTCAAGTAAATCAGATTCTATTTTGCTCATATTGATATACGGATATGATTCATAGGGGAGGGAGATGAGGTAAATACTTACTTAGCAACAGCCGGATCGGTAACGGATTCTTTTAAGGTAACCTAATATAATATGAACTCAATGGTATGTTAGTATAATTTTAAGTTATAGTCATTTTGAATTAATTAAATATAACTAGAGTAATGGTAAATAATTAGACGAAATTAGTTCATGTGTTCCAAGAATCTGACAGGTGGTTCTGCCATCATGTGGTATGGGGTAAGACAACTTCCTAAAATAAACTTACGATGAATGTTTTGTGTTCGTCAGACATTGTAGATAGGAAATAAGTTTAAAAAACGATAGTTCGATTCGAGTACTCTAAATCTATGAAAATAAAAAGATCTATACACTGCAAAATCGAAACAAAGAAAGATGTGTTAAACAAGCAAATCCGAGATCAAAAACAGATGTATCAATTTGCCCTTCTTATCTTATCGAGGAAATTGGAATTTGACAGGCGCGGGGAGCACAACCTAGCATTTCGTGGCTGTGCACATAGCCACTGGCCTGTTGCAGAGATACTCGATGGTACCATCTTCCTTGGTTCTGGTTGGGGCATCTGATAACGTGGATACAACCTTGCTGGATGGAAAGTGTGCATCAATCATCTTCTTGTTACACCACATGTCAAAGGCAAATGCAATATCACTGACTACCGGTGAGAAACCTGCCGATTCCATCTCGGCTTTCAAGACCTGCGGAGATTGGCCCATATGGTGAACACCTGAATAACCTCCCTTGTGATCTCCATGATCACCATGATCGCCATGATGATGAGTACCATGATTATGGTGACCATGGTGAGCAGTAGCTTGATCGTTGGATAGTTTATCTCCATCGTAAAAGTCAAGGACTATAAACTTACCACCCACCTTCAAATACTCACGCAACTGGTCAACAATCTTCCTGGTATCAGCTAAATGGTGAAATGAAAATGTACAGAAAATCAAGTCAAAAGAGCCATAAACCAACTCATTAGGCTTTTCCAACTTGTTATCAGCATTGAAGTTTGAGTCAACAATATCAAATCTATGAATGTGAACATTAACATTAGGGTTCTTGGAGTTCATACTAGGAATCTTAGAATTAAAAACGTCCAATTGATCTTGTGAAATATCGATACCAATATACTCTGAGTTTTCACCCAAGTATGGTGTTAAGTAATTTGCTAACAGTCCAGTACCACAAGCAAAGTCCATAATCTTTAAACCTCCTGCAGACTTGAAAGTATTAGAAACAGGATTCATTTTATCGTCGACACCTGATGGCAAGTATGCTTCAGACAAGCCATAATCATCTTTAGTAGCATCACCAGTTGTTTTCAACTTCTCACTGAGTTCCTCGGAAGATTCAACGTCATACTTCAATATTGAACGGCACGTCATTTTCAACATAGCGTTGGCAAACGAGGAGTCATAGGACTGTGCCTTTAGTTTGTCAAACACTTTGACATTTGCTTCCCTTAACTCTGAATACGACATTTTTTGTTTGCATGAATATAGAAGCAGAAGAGAGTATATGAATATCGTGTTTAGTTCGATGAGAAGTACAGAAATAATTGAACTTTTATATTGGATATTCTTATAGTACGAATTCGAACATTAATTCCTATCGCCGAAACCTCATCTAAAGCCGCACTCTAGGGATATATCCCTACTTAATTTGCTCGTATAAACTTATACCTTTCAGGCTTTGGGCGGGTTATGGACTACACAAACTACTCCACCTTTTGAAGTGGTAACATATGAATGACATAAAATTCTATTAAATGGAAATACCCTGAATCTACAGAGGATTGAAACAGTTCAGTAATGTTTACGCGATAAAAAATACAGACCTGAAGAGACGTTAAAACTTGAAATCAAATAAAAGGAGGAGTAGAGAGAGGAAAATAATAATAGTAGCTTAACAGCGAGGAACAATGAGCTCTTGAATGACAAAGTAATGTCTAAGTTTTGATAATTCTTCCTCCCGTGAAACCCAGACATAACCGTGTAGGTTGCGAAACAAATTGATAATAAATCTAAGTGGACGTGAGCAGCTAAAGTGATAACACATTCATTACATCTTAGCTTTTATCCCACTTAACCTATACTTAACATCCTTTAAAACTTTTGAATCCGGATTCCAGTCATCAAACTCCTTAAAAACCATATCAATTTCATTATCCCCGTCCTTTATCTTTCTCTTGACATCAAAAAACAGTCCCCTTGCACACCATGGCAAATTGAACGGATTACCACTTACTGCTTTAACATCAAATTTCTTGAATTTAACAGGAATTTTGGCAACACCGTCACTGTAGTATGGCACCACTCCAGGGTCACTAGTTTTCAACGCAAAATCTAAAGCAACTTTGTAAACGTTAGGATCGTTGTATATCTTGGAATGACCCCCACCAGTTAATGGACCAGCCAAGGCATAACTGATCTCTTTAATAACACCATGGTCTGAAAATCCAAGATTTTCCAACATACATGATAACTTAACTATTCTGGCTACAAAATCAGGTGTATTTGATTCACCGTCAATATAAACAGCCCTGAATATATTAGGATGTGACACATGTTCTGCTATAGATGAGTACAAGGGAACCAACTGATCGTCCACTGAACCAACAAATGTGATTTTAACGTTGTGTATCATCAAGTTTCTTAGAGACTCCAAATATTTCCTAGATTGTAAAGAATCAAAGTTTTGAAATTGGAATAACTCAAGCATAGATTCGTTTTCAATTGTGGAATATGCTCTCATCAGAATAGATTGATCCATACCGTAAAACGGTCCAATGTTGATACCGGCCATTCCTAAGATGGAAATCTTTTTGTGTTCATCAATAATTCCGTATTCAAGTAACTTGGATATTAGTATGATAGAGACAGGAGCTCCCTGCGAATGTGCACATACATAAATGAAGTCGGACTGCCGTATTTCTTCTTCCCATTTTTTCAAAACTTCGAAGAAGAATTCAACACGATCAAAAATCTTACCCTCTTTCTCCAATGCGATTTTTTGAATTTCAATGTTTAAATTGTTTTCCTTCGACCATGCCAATATGGCACTTTCTGCAACCTGTGCAAATCTCATTGATGTACCTTTTGGCTCACCAATCAATGGACGAATCATTCTTGTTGGGAAAAATCCATGAACGCCAATTATTAGTACCCTTTTGAAGGGCGTGGCAATGTCCTTACGATACAAATGTATACCACTTTCTTTGGCATTGAATAAACCAACAGTCAATTTCAATTTATTAAAGCTTGATAATAACTTTGTGGAGACTGTGCTTTGGGGAAGTGATCTTTCTACAGAGGGCACAATCTTATTCGGCCTTGGTGCTAGTTTCTGCTTCTTAGATTTTGGGTGGGTTGGTGTTGCTGCCGTTGTTGTTGCCGCATTTGAATTTGGTGTTGATCGATGTGAGTTCTCTATTTTATCCAATTGAATAGCCTTAGAAGGCTCTGAGAGGACAGCGTCCTGTTCTGGGGTATTGTTCGTTGTTGTAAATCTTCCCATAACCATATTAATATTTGGGTTTCCTAATGCTGTACTATCAAATGATTTCGTAGTATTGTTATTTGCTGTAGTATTTGATGAATTACTCCAAAATGACCATGATTGAGATTTTTCTTTTGATTGACTACCAGCTGTTTCAATTGTCTTTTCTTCTCCATTCACTATCATTTTCTTAACGTCATCTGATCCAAGGCCCTCTTGCAATTGCCCTGAATGCTCATTTGGAACTGTACTCGACCCTATTATTTTATCATTTGAGTCTGAAGAAGGTGGCCTAGCGTCTTTGAATGAAAGAGAGGAACTACCATTGGGTTTAGGTGTTTGATTAGTCGGCTCTTGCGACCAGAATGCCCAAGAGGTTTTCTTCTTTGCTTGCACTATTCTGGATGTTTCAGTCACTTCAGGTTCTGTTGGTTGAAGAGATTCGTCAACAACCTGGCTCTTCACTGCTCGTAATATGGTGATCGGTCGATTGAGAAGAGGCTTCTGGGGTTGTTGTTGCTGTTGTTCATCATCTGGCCTTTTATCTGAATTGGATGAGGACATTGCCCTTACTGGTCGGATGTGGTATAAGGAATGCCAAGTGCTAAGTGAGGTGAGATTCAATGTGCAAGTAACAGACAGCAAGCCCTGATATTTCATCAATTTGGGAAATGCAGACTGGGTTTAGAAGTGTGGATGTGACCTATCACTGCGTTACAACTAAACAAACAAAGAGATAATTATAATAATAACCAAGAAACCATGTTGTACAGATAAGGAAAGAACCAAGAATTGAGAACCAAAAGAGAAAGGTGATGTCAGCACAGCCCGAAGGCTCGTTTGTCTTCGTTTTCTCACAAATTGAAGTTGATTTATGTCCGTTTACCTCTGAGTTTTCGTGTTTTAGTGGATCATCGAGGTACCCAATAGACCCATATGTCCAATAGAGCAGCTGGAAATGTCCACAAATAAGAAGAGATCCATTGCGGACTTTTTCACCAGCAATAAAAAGCAGAAAAAACCACAAGCACCAACTCACGACAAGGAAAACATTGTGCCTATCCAACCTAGGTCAGAAGAGTTAGTCCAAGAAAATGACGAAAATGAAACTAAAAAACACGAAATAATATGTACAGAAAATCTTGAAGACTTAGATTTTGAGAAACAGAAATGGATAGATAGCTTATCTCAAGAAGAAAAAGGATTGCTTGATCTTGAAATAAATACAATGGACCTATCTTGGCTATCAATCTTGTACAAAGAATTAACAAAGCCTTACTTCTTGAATCTGAAACGATTCTTAAAAACCGAATACTCAACAGGCCAAACAATATTTCCACCAAAGGAAGATATATACTCGTGGACTCGTCTCACTCCAGTCAATAAAGTGAAGGTGCTGATCTTGGGACAGGACCCTTACCACAACTACAACCAAGCTCATGGGCTTGCATTCTCAGTGAAGGACCCAAAAACTAGAACACCACCATCGCTAGTCAACATTTACAAATGCTTGAAGAAAGAATATCCTGATTTTGAGATCCCAAAAACTGCAAACCTTACCAAATGGTCCCAAAACGAAGGGATCCTTTTACTGAACACTTGTTTAACCGTGAAGGCACACAATGCCAACTCACATGCCAAGAAAGGCTGGGAAACATTTACTATGGCAGCTATTCGTCAATTAATCCACTTCAAGAACAATTCCCAAAAGGAAGGTTTCGTAATGATTGCATGGGGGACACCTGCCCAAAAGACAATCACAAGCGCTGGTAAGATTGATTGGAAGTTGAACTTATTTTTGAAGTCCGTGCACCCATCACCACTGAGCGCATCTAGAGGATTTTTTGACTGCAAGCATTTTTCTTTGTGCAACAAATGGTTGTATGAGCGGTACGGATCTGAAGCTGTTATCGATTGGACCTTGATTGAAGGGAATGTTATTAGTGAGATAGAGGATATGAAGAGAGGAACATGGAAGAAAACCGAAGTTGAAAGTTAATTTCCGTGGTGTACGTAATGCATATATGAGTATACAATAAGATCAAGCTACTATTGAATAGAACATTCAAGAAAGGGGATGCTTATCCCTCTATTTATGCCCCCCCCCGCAAAGAAACAAGCGGGCCGACGCTGCAACGAAGCGCGAGCAAATAAAATTTCCAATCGTGCGCTAAAAATAAAAAGAAAAACAAACTCCGGCGACTTCCAATTTTTCAGTTTCCGGTGACGAATCTGTTATCCGACAGTAAACAGTCATTAGTCAACGAGTCTATAAATCAGTCACAATAAATTGGTGGTCTCTATTTTGTGTAAACAAACCTCCATTGCTGTTTTGTAAGCACGGGGCATCTTCCATACCACTAATAATATCTATTCACAACCATAAACAATGTCTGATCACAAAAAGTCAGCCTCACAAAGTGTCTCAACTGTTGGTGGTTTCCTAGCGGGTGGTGTTGCCGCCTGTGGTGCAGTCACCGTGACGAATCCTATCGAATTAGTCAAGACAAGAATGCAACTTCAGGGTGAACTTTCAGCCTCAACAACTAAGGTTTACAAAAATCCTTTACAAGCCTTAGCATTAATATACAGAAATGAAGGTATTAGAGGTTGTCAAAAAGGTTTGGCTTGTGCATACATCTATCAGGTTGGTTTAAATGGATGTAGATTGGGGTTATACGAACCAGTTAGACATGCATTAAACTCTGTAGTTTTCCCGTCTTCAAATCCCCACTCGGTGCAATCGATTCCTATTAACGTCATGGCTGGTGCTATGTCGGGAATTGCTGGTGCTATTGTCGGTTCTCCATTCTACTTGGTTAAAACGAGAATGCAATCATACTCAAACCAGATTCAAATCGGTGAGCAAACCCATTATAGATCAATGTGGCACGGCCTCTCCTCTATTTTCAAAGAAGGTGGAGTCAAAGGATTGTTTAGAGGTGTTGATGCAGCAATAGTGAGAACCGGTATGGGTTCTTCTGTTCAATTACCAATTTACAATTTCGTTAAACAACAACTTTTAAAGCACGATTTAATCAGTGAAGGTCCATACTTGCACTTAACTTCCTCTATCGTTGCCGGATTAGGTGTCGGTGTTGCCATGAACCCTGGTGATGTTATTTTAACTAGGGTGTACAACCAAAAGGGTGATTTGTACACTGGTCCGATTGACTGTTTATTGAAAACCGTGAAGGGTGAAGGTATCACTGCCTTATATAAAGGTTTCGGTGCTCAATTGTTAAGAATTGCTCCTCATACTGTTTTGACTTTGACATTCATGGAGCAGACGATGAAGGTTGTTCACGCGATTGAAGGAAAGATCTTCCTAGCTTGAGCACAAGAAGTGGTATTAAGATTTACATTTATTAACATCGCCTTCCTCATAGGGTAACATTCAATTGTTTCTTTTTGTTCGTATACAAATAGATTGTCTATAACGTGTATTTATAGTATATGCCAGTAATATTTCAATTATAGAGCGCTATTAGTTCGTTTATTTTCGACACTTTGTAACAACTAAATGAATAAATAAATAAATGAATAAATGAATAAGTATACAGGAAAATAAAAGTAACATTCAAATCAATCACTATATGCAACTCTATTCAGTAACTACATCTCACCACCAGTAATTTGATTAAAAATGTCATTCAAACCTTGTTGTTGTTGGGTCGTACCAGCATCCATATTCTCATTAACAGCATCATTATTGATGTTGTTGTTGTTCTCATTTGCAACATCAGTAAGCAAGCTCACTGTATTGAAGTGACCAGTGCCAGCACCAGTATTAACAGACTCTGTTTCTGTAGCAGTAACGCTGGTAGAAGTGGTAGCTTCTGATTCAACATTAGTCGAAGCTGTACCTGGTGCAGCACCTACAGCTACGCTTTCTGACGTACTAGTGGTTGTAGTGGCAGTAGTCGAGGTTGTGGCGGCATTGCACCAATATTTGTGGTAAGTCCATGCCTTTGATTGACACTCTTTAGAACAGTATTTGGCTCTCTTGCAACGCCTGCATTTAGCAAACTGCCGAGGTTTATCTTCCCACTTCCCGCATCCGAAATACGCGCACTGCCTTTTCCCACCTTTTGTTTCGTCTTTACGGTTACTGTTTCTAGCAACGAGTGCTGCCCAGTAAGTGATATCCTTGTTATGTAAATGTTTAACGGTGAATTTCTCAACGAGTGGAAAAATATTGAGTCGTTTAATTGGTTTTATCTTGTTATCAATGTTCTGTGATTGCGGCTGAAGTAATGACAATGGACCCATTTCGAAATCATCCCAGTTATCATAGTCCCATTTCTTACTGTAATTCGATCTTTTATCCTTATAAAACTTGTTGTTTCTCAAACGGAGATTATTGTGTTCAATATGGGAGTATCTTGAAATATCCAATGCAAACTTCTCCAATTTAGTTGCCTTAATGATCCTGTCATCTTCATTCAACAGATCACAGTAGGTATCCAGCAAATATGAGTACTTGGAGTTATCACTTTTACGTTTGATAAACTTTTGCTTCTTTGAAGCAGTACCAAAATCAGAATCTGAAACTTGCATGATAGCTGGATGACCGTTATTCTTGAACATCTCAACGCTGCCATTATCACTATTGATCTGGTTGCTATCATTGATGCTACTTGATTCCTCATCGGAAACCAATAAAAAATCATACATGTCACTGGCTGACGATTCCAAATATGCAGCTTCGTCGTCATCATTCATCATGCCAACATTATCGTTCATCTCGGTGTCTTTCTCTAATGGCGGTGGAATGTTGTTGTTTCGCAATGACAGACCATTCACAATGTAAGTATCAGAAAGTTCGTACCTCTGCGCAGTGTATTTAGAAATGAATGCCAACACTTGCAAAGACCAAATTAAGTCATCCTCTTTCGGAATCAAAATACCATTTTCGAAATCACGTGGAGCAGACTGATTCAACTTTTCCTCAGTTTTCTTGAAAAATGGTAAATCTGTCACAGATAAGAATTCGCTTAAAATATTTGAGATCTCTTGGTTACTAATCAACAAATCAGCAAATACTGGACTCTTTGTCAAATCTCTGAATTCGGTCAACAACTCACGATTTATATTTTGCAAGTTATCTGTGGTATTCAATCTATCCAAAAACTTCAAAAAAGTCAAAGATTTTAAGATTTTGGTATATTCTTCATCAACAGCACCAGGCGAAATGTCACTGCTATTAGGCATTGAAATAAATTTCTTCCTTTGCTCACTTTGTTCGTGTAATGCAATTTCGGTAGAAGCTTCAAGGATGGTTTGGTCTGCTTCAGCAACAAGTCTTCTAACGTTTTGGAACACTTCGTTTATTTGGTCGTTCATTATCTCACCTTCATCAACAACAATTTGTCTCACATTATGGGCAGCTGCTGGACTGGGTGTTTGAGAATTACCATTGTTATTGGTGCTTTGCGTAGCAAGAATTCTTTGAATGGATTCGTTGTTAAACGCTGCTTCTTGATTTGAATGATCTGGAACTTCTATGTTAGTTGCTGCTGTTGCCGTTTGTACCATATCAGTAGGCTGGTCTGCGGTAGACTCACTCAAAGTGGTCTCCTGTCGAGTAATCACAGTGTTATTAGTGATTGTCGTATTTGCAGCTACAGCAGTTTCTCGAGGCAAATTGACTCTAGGACCAGAACCAAAAGTTGCTGCAAGGGTGGTCTTTTTCGAAATAATGTAATTGTCCAAGATAGTGGCTATAATTGGAATCATGCCTGCTTGTACTAGTCTCTTACGTAACTTCTCACTACCTCTTGTACCCACCAACACCAAACACTGAAACGCCAAAACCCATTTCCATGCAAATATGCACCTTTCTCTTTCGTTAGTTGGATTTTGACATTCGTATAGGATATCAACAAGCCTTTCTAGACCACCATCCTGGGCAAGTGCTTCACGAACCTTAACAGAAGATGATGCAAGAAAGGTTAGATGATTGAGGGAATTCACAAGGGGTTTGTCTTCAGTACAATCCAGAGCTCTTCTATCGTACAATGTTGATGTTATGGAAACGGAAGCTTTGTTTGCCGTTACCGATTTGTTATTGGATCCACGCATGTTGTAAAGCAATAGTAAATATTATTGGATTTATAAACGTTGGGTCCCCTTTATTTGTTGGAAGAGATGTTTAGATTTTGGAGGAAGGGTTTGTTCAATTTGATTCTCAACAAAAAAAAATCTGAACTTGCAATGATGAACTTGTAAGCGCTAGTCCTAGGAATGACTGTAAGTGAATAATGAAATACTAATGTAAAATGTTGAAACTGAACAAAGAGAAAGTATAACTCAACGAGTATGATGGTCTATAAGTAGTCTTGACTTGAAACGAAACCGGTGAGGGAGAGAGTGAGGCAGTCGGAGTTCGAGTTAAGTGTATAAGTATAGTAGTACACTTTATAATTGGCGTGCTGTGATATTTGATTTAATTACAGGATTGGTTATTCCTTTCTATCTGATATTGTATTGAAAATAAGCTGTTTATAACTAAACAATGCCTGTCCTTCATCTTTCTGTCCAGCCATTGACCATCGAATAGGTACATTAAATTGAAGGTCCTTTTCATTGTTTTTGTGGGCAATCAAGAAAGTCGTGCGTGGAATTCAAATTTTGCCACCACACCGTCAACGGCTACCCGAGTCGATAGACGCATAACGGCCATACGCCTCTACTTGCCAAGTCAAAGTCTAACAAGATCATATCATATAATATAATTCATATTATATATAGATTGCAAATTTACAAATTAAACAGTATCAAATTTTAAAATACTATAGTTATTTACCCCACTAAACCCACAACTCCTTTCCGGACTCAGCCATGTACTCGTTTAAACCACTGACCTTTTCGTTCCAAGCAACCAACTTGCCCTTCATAGCTTGGATTTGTTCAATGGTCATGGTTCTTGGTTGAATCCAGTTGATTTCAACTTCAGAGTTCACCTCGTTGATCAAACCTTTTATCAAACCTAAACTTAAACATCTCATGATTAAATGTTCAACCTCATTGTAACTAGATAACAAACTGATTTGCGATAAAACTTCGTCAAATTTGAGAATCTTACTGTGTGTTGGTTTGTGGAAGATCAATTCAATTAATGACATTATACAAACTTTTTCCTTCAAGAATGCAATGTTTTCATAAACTTCTGGAATTTGTTTTAAGTCGGTGTGAGATGCAGTGATCTTTTCAAATGCAATTAAATCACCATTATTCAACGAAAGTAGCAAGTTCTTTAACCACGGAATATTCAAATACTGGAAGATATCGTGCAGTATAATTTCACCGAAGTTGTAAATTTTGTCACCTAGCAAAGCACTAATACTAATGTCTTGAACAATGGCTTCTTTGTTCGGTAGATCGTCCACGTTGTCAATGCAGGCCAAGAATAATAAAGTGTTGTAGTAGAAAGCGGTGTAATCACCTTTGATCTTCATTAGAGAAGCGTTGGTAGAGTAATAACTAGCATTAATTCTGTTATCCACGGTCCAGTTCAATTGATCGATCTTCTTAGCAGACTCATCAATAATACTTGAGGCTTCATCGACAAATCCTAGCTTCAATTTAAGTGCTGCGATTTCAATTTCTATGAATAGTAACGCTTGTATTATTTCGAAATCACTTATATCTTCATCGTCAGTCTTTTTGGATTTCTTAGCAAACGCTTCGATCTTCTTTTTTAAACCAACCAAATGCTCCAAAGCGTCGCTTAAAGGACAGTCATCAAGGGATAATAATAAAAACTCAATAACTTTTAATTGGTTCAGTTTTTCGCTAAATTTTAAGATGAAGTTTTCATATAATTTCAATCTAATACTCTTAGAGTTAGGGTTTCTATAAAAGCTTTGGCCTAAAGCTTCTGTGAGTTGAAACCATAGTTTTCTATCGTATAAATCTTCTAAACTGTAAAATAAACCAATCAATTCAGAGTCTCCCAGTGGTTCGATCTCCTCTCTGAGGGTAATCAAAACGGTGGAAGGGTCTGAATTTAAGTCCATTGCGTGGGTAGCTGTGTATTGATATTTTCCTGATCGATTGAATTGGAGGTAAAAAGAGACGGTGATTAACACTTAATTAACACTCCCTCTGTTTACTCATATACATATATGAATTAGATCAACTTGACTTTTGCCACTTGAACTGGATACTCTGAAAATCTCAGCAAAACGAAATGCATTACGTCAGCACTGTTTACTGCGGCTACCTTTGGTTTTGATTTAAACACGACCCTACAAATTTTCTACTAAGGATAAAAATTCTATTGTTGGTTAGGTATTTTTGCTACTGAAGTCTTTGTGATAGTCTGAATAAAGGACACTCGATCTAGGGTACGAAGAACAGTTAATTATCACCAGTGTGGAAATAGATAGATCGCTATGTCTTCTAATAATAATACTAGCCTGTCAAAGAGTAACACTCCACTCGATCAATTGGCTCCAAGCTTGATCAGTTTGATTAGACTTTCAACTGCAGTCAATTCGAAAGACATTGGTTTCTTCAACAGTATAGATAGTTCAATCAAAGATCAAAGTGAATCAATCAACAGAAAAATAGTCAAAATACTAGAGGATTTGGTTCATTCTACACTATCCGTTATCCCGGATCAAGATTTAGATGAGAATAAATTGATTCCTGAGAATGAATCCGACAACTGGAAAATTGTCAGTAATGTTTTAGATTCCTTGTTTGAAAATGTTGAAATATCACTTGATCAATATTCCAAATTTAAGAAGTCAGAGGCGAAAGTTTTATCTCATAATAGCACAGAAGGCACAAACGAATATACTTATCTAGACGATAACGATGCTTCATCAACAGGAAATATCAGTCAAAGAAGACCTCTACCGCAATCAACCAACATTGATAAACCACAGGAATTGTTCAAAACTTCAGTGGATAACTTTGAGTCAACACCATTCAAGCCATTAATTACAACCAAACCAAACGCACTCAAATCATTCGCAGAAAGCATGACTTTGGTGTCTGCTACTGATGACACCCCTGAGCACTACGATAACCCATACTCATACGAAATCATGAATCAAGATTATCCTGAATGGATTTTGTCACCATCTGATGAACAGTACGAATCAATACCATGGAAAGAGAGCCCTGAGCCAATATGGATCGACTCACCAAGCCAGCTGGATGAATTACTTATTGATTTACAAAAGTGTAAGGTAATCGGCATTGATTTAGAACATCATGATTTCAGAACATACCATGGTTTAACATCTTTAATGCAAATAACTACCGATTGGTCTAAACACGATTATTTAATTGATCCGTTGAGTGCTGAATTAAGACCCCATTTAACGGCATTGAACGTTGTTTTCACGGATCCTAGTATAGTGAAGGTCTTCCACGGTTCTTACATGGATATTATTTGGCTACAACGAGATTTGGGTTTATATATCGTTTCTTTGTTTGATACCTTCCATGCCTCAAGAGTACTTTCATTGGGTAAACACTCACTGGCTTTCTTGCTTGAAAACTATGTTAAGTTTAAAACAAGTAAAAAATGGCAATTGGCAGATTGGAGAATAAGGCCACTGAATGAAGAGATGAGAAACTATGCTAAAGCTGATACTCATTTCTTAATTGAAATATTCTATAAGATGCATAACGAACTTTTAAAAGATCCCGAGAAGTTGAAAAAAGTGTTATACGAGTCACGTAAAGTGTCAAACAGAAGATTTGAATATTCAACATATAGACCAAAAAGCTTGAAAATGGCATCGTCATCGTTTAGTTCTCAGCAAGCTGACGTTGTTTCTACTATTCAATCTGTTCCGCAAACTTCTGAATTTAAAGAAAACTTCCTTACTTTCAACTACGATAGAGATCTACCGTGGACCAACTTGGTTTTATCAAACGGTATCCCACCTGCAAAGAGGCCATTACTGGAAGCTTTGTTTAAATGGAGAGATACCAAAGCTAGAGAAGAAGACGAATCCGTTAGGTTTATCATGTCTGATTTCATGTTGGTTGCTTTGGTCAATGCTTTCGAACTGGATACTCCTGTTATCACCGAAGGTAACGTTTTACAGGTTGTTACCTCATCTGCTAGATTTGGAGGTTCTTCTTATGTCAGAAAATGCATAAAGGAACTAACTAATTTGATTAGAGATACTCTAGCCAAACTAAGAGAAATGGACACTGAAATTTGGGACAAAGCTTCCGGAATCTCTGCTGAAGCTGAAGGTACTAAAATTCAAGATACGGAAAACATTTATGAATCTGTTGAAGACGTTGAAATGTTGGAAAAGAACTTTGAATTACTGGCACAAACCTTCCAAACCGTCAATCTCCACCCTGTTAGTACTGAAACCAGCAAGTTGATTGAACCTGAAGCCGGAAATCCAATTGCTACAAACAAGAATGATAGTGTCTGGTCTGTTGAATACCCCAAAAAAGGTGGCGTTACCTACGTTAGTTTGAACACTGTCAAACAAAGATTATCTACAATAGTGGATTACTTTAAACAAGATGATGAACTGATAGTTAACATTGATGGTAATGCAGAGGTGGAAGAAGAAAAACCAAGTATAGAATCTATCCAAGAATCATCTGTTGAGTCATCTGTTGAATCTACTTCACAATCAGTCAAAGAGGATCCAAATGATATTATCTCATTACGTAAACATCAAAAGCATAACCAGCGTAGGCCTGCTAAGGATACTACTTTCCAACAAGATGAAATCAAACTTGATTTGAAGGGCAAGAAAATCTTAGAAGAGCCAGAAAGAGAGGATAAAAAGCGTCCCGCAAAGAGGAGAAAGACGTTTGATCCATATGTTCAAGTTGACGACCTACCAAAGTTGAAGAAGAAGAAGCCTGTGGACATGAGTAAGAATGTCGTTTACAAGAAGAGAAAATAGTGGTTGGAGTAGATGTATGTTCACTGTACATTAAATTCTTTATAGTTTAATAAAAGTTTTGCGATGAAAAAAAAACGATCTACCCTTGAAGATTACAAGTTTACCACTATAAACCTACATACTTAAGTGCACTTGTATAGTAAATGGGGCTATATTTCCACCAAATAGTAAAAATATTTGGTGGCCAAGTTTACATGAATGTACCGATAGACAATGAGCCATATATGATGAAGTTGTTTTATCCTTTATATATCAAATAAAACCAAATATATAAACAATATATAAAACATAGAAATTATTGCAAGCGCAATATCAGGAATTGAAATGTAGACACTAAACACTCGAAAGATAAGAACCGGAGCCTTATTTCAAAGATTCAGTTTGACCACTCAATAAAGTAAAAGTATCAGCCTGTAACTTTTCTCTCCCTTTTAAGAAGTCTAGCTCCATGACAAAGTTGAATTCCAGGATATTACCTTTACATTTCTTGACTAATTCACCAGCACAGAACGCAGAACCACCAGTAGCTAAGATGTCGTCAATAACGACGACATTGGAACCTTCAGGAATAGATTCAACTTGAACTTCAAAGAAATCTTCACCATATTCCTTAGCGAAGGCAAGTTTGTATAATTCCCCAGGTAATTTACCTGCCTTTCTGATTGGAACGAAACCACAGTCTAAAGCAAGAGCTAAAGTTGGACCAAATAAGAACCCTCTTGATTCCAAACCAACAATGTAGTCGATGGTTTGACCAGCAAACTTTTGCTCTAAATGAAGCTTGAAAGCCTTGACTAGTTTGTTGAACAATTGAGGGTTTCTGAAGATAGGTAGGAAGTCTTCAAATAGAATACCTTCAGATGGGAAGTTTGGGTACTGGTGTAAAGCACCTTTTAGTTCGGTTGAAATTTTGGCGATTTCTGAATTGACAGACATGGTTTTGTTTTTGTGAGGAGTTGCAATAGGACTGTTCTTAGTAGGATATCTAACCTTCGAAAAATGTAGTTTTGATGGATATAAGTATAGTATCTATATATCTGTATATATCTAGATAAATAAACAATTCAGTAATCAGGTACTGGCTGTACTAGCTTGCAATCCATATGCTACTGAGCTGCATCTCTGGACGTTGATGTAATCAAAATTAACGATCGCATTGTTAAATTTGTTAACAACTTAACACAATTAATACAATGCGCACTAAAAAAAAATTTTGGATGTTTTTTTTTTCTTTCTTTTTAGCTTTTAGAATAGTGCTAGACAAAACGTTTATTGGGTTTATTAGTATATTGAAGTGCACCTGTATGGGCGTTGTTGGCTTGTATATGAATATTGGGGTAATTAGGGTAGATGTCAACGTACTGAGTTTCTTTTCAAATTAAAGCATACGATAGTAATCTTCTGAAGACTCCAGAGTATGCTGTATGCACTGGGCAGTGTGTAAAGATACCGGCTTGGCCCCTGTCCCGATTCCGAAAACATCGACGATCGACGGGCCGGTCTGGCACGCAAATATCGACGCAATGGGCTTTGGCTATTGCAGTCGATCGACTTATCTTACCGAAAATCTAAAAACAACCGGAGACGCCGGTGATTCCAAAAGCAGAAATTGTTGCGAAGTATGGAGAAGGCGGCGGAGATGTGCAGTATGGATAGGGTCCTTCCAAACAAGATAAGATGCTGTCCCTTGATCAACGGAAGATTATTTACATGTATATATATGTACTTGGGTTAGCCTCCTTCTAAAACACCCAGTAGAATTTGAACTACTCCTCGGCAGTATTGCTTAATTTCATTTAAGACACAGGTATATAAACCAACGATGATTATGCAAACTACTGTATCGCCTCCATCTTCTTCCTCCAGCTTAATCTTTCCACACGAGAGTAGCATGACCTACCCATCTAACATTGACCAAATCAGAGAAACTGAATACCCTCATCTGGAAAATCAAATATACCTAGACCATGCTGGTATGACTGTATATTCAAAATCACTATTGGACAATACAAACAAACGATTACTTGGAAATTTATTTGGAAATCCACATTCGCAATCATTCTCTTCGCAAAACTCGTCAGACTTGATAACTGCTACAAGGCTAAAAGTATTGGAGCTATTCCAAGCTGATCCACTTGTATATGACGTTGCATTTACTTTGAATTCCACTCATTCAATAAAGATTTTGTCCACTATTTTCAAAGATCACTTTAATGAATTTGATTACATATACAACATCAATTCTCATACCTCTGTTGTTGGAGTGAGGACTCTAGCTCAAAATTTTCAGACTTTTGATACTTTACAAGATTTAAAGATAAATGATAAAAAGATAACACTAATAGCATGGCCTGGCCAATCGAATTTTAACGGCGAACGATTCCCAATTCAAGATTGGAACGTCAGGTTCAAGTCGCTTAACAACACTTACACATTGCTTGATGCCGCTTCCTTGTCTTCAACTAGTCCACCAAACTTATCAAACTCTAACGCGTCACCAGACTTCATTTCTGTATCATTCTATAAAATGTTCGGATTACCAGACTTGGGCGGTTTGATATTCAAAAAAGATACCGCATATGATATCTTTAAGAGTAAAAAGTATTTTGGTGGGGGGACAGTGGACGCCTTATCTGCAACTTCCAACTTTTCTGCCCTTAAAGCCCATCCAACTTCAATGATCGAAGATGGAACATTACCCATCCACTCGATAATACAGCTATCTGAAGCAATTAGAACAAATGAGATAATATACGGTTCATTTGACAACATCTCAAGGTATACTTCGATTCTAACGAAATACGCATATGACCAATTAAGCGCTCTTCGATTCAACAATGGTAATCCCATGGTCAAGATCTACAACAATAATGCAAAGGATCAAAGCGGTCCAATAATATCGTTTTCTTTAAAATCAATCAATGGAGAGCATGCAGGGTATCACAATTTTGAGAAATTTACAACGCTACAAAACATATCACTAAGAACAGGAACGTTATGTAACATTGGTGCAATTCAAAAATACATAAATCGTCAAGATTCTCAAATCAAACAAGATTATCTGAAGGGTCATAAATGTGGAGATCATATGGATATCATTGATGGCGAGCCAACTGGTGTTGTTAGAATAAGTTTTGGAGCAATGACCAGATATTCGGAAATTGATTTCCTTATCGATACCATTAAAGATTTCTTAACGGACAACATTGAAGAGCATGAACATGAACGAAGTGTTGTTACCATTGAAGAAATGGTTGTTTATCCAATCAAGTCATGTCTAGGTTACTCTGTCCCAAAGGAAACACCGTGGGAAATCACAGAGAATGGTTTATTATTTGATAGGGAATTCCTCTTGATCAGTTTGCTAGACGGCAATCCAATCGCTTTGAAAAATTACAAAAAAATGTGCTTTTTGAAACCAATAATCAAAAAAGATGAAAGAGAAATTGATATTTATAATATATTGACCAATGATTTTATTACCGTCAACATTGATTTAGATAAATACCACAAAAAATATTTAAAAGAGGTTAGTAACGGTAAAAAATCTTTCATTGCAATAATGACCACCGAATACATTGATTTTTTCAAGAAATTGTTGGATATCCCTTGTACATTGGCCAAATCGTCAAGCGCTTCCGAAAATCTACAAAACAAATCTTCATTTTTATTAGTAAATGCTACAAGTTTGGCTAGCTTAGGATTCTCCAATAATGACTTGATCAAACGCTTCAGATCGAATCTAATTATCAGTGCAGATGGAAATGATTCATTCATAGAAGATTCATGGAACGGAATATATATAACGGGTGCTAATGGCCCAGAAAAATCAGGTTCTCCTGTTGTTTTGAACAAGATCGATAACTGTAATAGATGCCATATGATTACAATCACAGAGGATGGACAAGTAGATTCTAGTTTATTCTTGAAATTATCAAAAACAAGAAAAGTGAAGGGAAAAGTTTACTTTGGGATTAATTTAAATCTTGAGCAATTGGGTTGTGGGTTATTGAACGTTGGAGATAAAGTTTTTGGCTTTGTTTAACCGTGGGCGTTTGAATTTACTTTGTGAAAAGCTGTGTAATGTTTAGTATATGCGTATCACGTTTTGTAGTCCTAAAGATATACTTAACAATACTTTATACAAATCAAAGAAACCCAAGTAGTGGTTAATTTGATTGGGCACTTTTATCTGTGTGGTAAATTATTGTAAAACTCTTTTCAAATTTTGAATTTCTGGTGATTTTGTGCAAATGCACTTAAGGCCCAAGTTTCTTGCTAGAAGCTCCTTTTCCACTACATTTATAAGTTAATTGGAGCTTACCTTCCATATGAACTTGGATTTTTCACGTACTTGCCGAGGAGAAGAAACACAAACGAACAACAACCAACAACAACAAGGCAGCAAATGAGAACGAGCAAGACCAGAACAAATCCAAAAGGAGCCGCCATTGTACCGAATTCCAGCCGCAACCCTTACTTCGGTAAATCCAAGAACTTCCGTCTCAAATCCAGTAAGCCATCTGTTGCAACTCTACCTTACTTTCAGTAACTCTGTTCTAACGCTTTATATTTCCCAGATCAGTTGATGTTCCTGTTTTAAAATATAGAACGTGCTTTTGTCTCCTTTATTGTTTTAGTTTTTTTTTGTCCCCCAGAAATCAGAAATCAGAAAGTACTTTACCATGAATGACCTAAAAAAGAGCCAGACAGAGTCAGGCCATCAGGTCAAGACTTCAGATAGAGGTAAATCTTTCAATTTTTTTGGAATAACTGCTGCTGTTAGCTGTCTTGTTTTTGGAATTGCTTCAGCTTATGTCTTACAAGATATCGATATCCTGTCTTACTTTGATTATAAGAGCTGTTCTCTAAGCTCATCTCCCGCAACAGAGGAACCATTATGCCCGCTTTTTGATAAGATCAGGCCATTGGATATGGAAACTACAAATCGAATCCTATTTGACGAAACTTTTAGAAATGCTTCAGCATTGAAAATGTCACATGCTGTTCAAGTTGATACTGTGGTCCTCGACGACCAGGAAGACTACTCCAAAATTGGCAAGTTTCATGAATTTTTAGAGAATGAGTTTCCTAGTGTTTGGAAAGCTGCTGATGTCTCAATTATCAACGGTTATGGATTGGTGTTAGAATTTCCTGGCACGAATCCTTCATTGAAACCTCAACTATTCTTGTCACATCAGGATACTGTTCCAGCTGGTGATATTTCTAAATGGAATATGGACCCATGGAGTGGATATTACGACGGTTCTAAGATTTATGGAAGAGGTGCTTATGACTGCAAGAGTCTTTTGATTGGATTAATGGAATCTATGGAATTATTAGTTGATCAAGGTTCAAAGCTCGAAAGAACTGTTATATTCTCTTTTGGATACGACGAGGAAACTGGTGGGTCTAATGGCGCTGCACATAACTCCCAATTTCTCTTGGAAAAGTACGGTGAAAATTCAATGTACCATATCATGGATGAAGGAAACCCAATTTTCTTGAACCTTACAGGTAAACCATTTGGAATGCTGGGTACCGGTGAAAAAGGCTATATTGATGTCCGTGTTGACTTTATTGCCCCTGGCGGTCATTCATCAATGCCACCTGATCACACATCAATCGGCTTACTTTCCAAATTTTTATCGAACTATGAAGACGATCAATTTTCTCCTGTTTTACCCAGCATGAGTCCAATGATGGGTAATTTACAATGTTTGGCAGAACATAATTATGTGAATAAAGAATTCCAAAAGGATGTTTTGAAAGCTCATCTGGATACTAGGGCAAATAAAAGAGTTACTGATTACTTGAGAAAAGATTTTAAGAAAAAGTATTTTGTGCAGACTTCTCAAGCTATTGATGTGATTAATGGTGGTGATAAAATCAATTCTCTCCCTCAGAATTCATCGGGTATAATCAATCATAGAGTTGCCATTGGTGACCAATTGGAGACTGTTATGGAAAAGGTTGATAGACACGCTACGAAAATAGCCGAGCAGTATAAACTCGGCTTAATCGTTAACGGAAATGTCATCATTGAGCCTCAGAGAGCGGGATACATTAACATTCAATCTCTTGATACTTTGAAAGTGGCACCTATTACACCAGCTTATGATGATATATGGTTCAAAATCACTGGCCATTTACGTTACTTATATGAAGATCTAATTCACCCTGATTATTTCAAAGATGAGAACAAAGATTTTGTTATTACTCCAGGTATAATGACAGGTAACACTGACACTAAACATTATTGGAAATTGAGCGATCATATTTACAGATTCCAACCTGGTTTTGATGGTTATGAAGCTGGTGTTCACAATGCCAATGAATATATCTCTATTGATGGTCATTTACAGGTTATTTCATTTCTCTATAATTATATCCTGGATACTTGTTAAGAGTTATCCTTACCAATAAAATGTTTCTAGAATGATTGTTTAGGCGCCATAAGTATTACCGACTGTAGAAGGCTGCAGAAAGACCGAGCGGCTATCTGTATCTGTCACCTTGTCCAAATTGGGAAATACCGATAATTCAAAATAGGAAGCTTGGCCTACGGTTCTGGGGCTGAGGCTGTTGGTCAACGACTCAGCATTTTAGCTTCCGAGCCAACCAGCAAATTTACCATATAATTGTTGCTTTTCTCTTTTCATCCAGTTTAAAACTTCAGACAACTTAGTTGACATCAACTTTTGATAAAAGCTCAATATGAATTCGTCTGTACTACCATCAAATGAGAAAAAAATGCAGCGTGACCCAGAAAAAGCGCTCCAGATAACCACCAACTCCCCACCTCAGAGGAAATCATTGTTGCAATCATGGACTAAGTTCTATAAAGGATCGAAGCTCTTTTCCACTGTTTTTCTCTTGTATGTGACATTATTTTTAATTGGCGCTTATAGAAAGGGGGGATTCGTTGAGCCAAACTTTGAAGATTCCTCTAATACAGCTCCACTCGGTATAGCCAAACAATTCGAACCAGTGAAGCCTGTCTATCAGTTCGCAATAGATGGCTTCAATAGCTATAGCAACAGATCACTATGCCCACTATCAGAGAAGCATAGAACCAATGCATTCTTACAAACAAGTTTCCGTGTTTTATTTGATAAAGATTTTAGAGAAGAATCTGCTCGCAAATTGTCGGGAGCTGTGCAAGTGGATACTTGGATTGATGATGACAACAACGATTTCACCAAATTTGCAAAATTCCATGACTATTTGGAAACCCAATTCTCTAAAGTCTTCAAAAAGGCGAATGTCACAAAAGTCAATAAATGGGGGTTGGTTTTGGAGTTTACTGGTTTAGATACCACTTTAAAGCCACTACTGTTAATGGCTCACCAAGATACAGTTCCATTAGGTGAACTCAATGCTTGGACACACCCTCCATTAAGCGGATACTACGACGGTTTGAAAGTACATGGAAGAGGTTCAGCAGATTGTAAAAACTTGCTTATTGGATTATTAGAAACCATGGATCTATTATTAGTCTCTGAACAGTTCACATTGACTAGAACTGTCATTCTAGCATTTGGGTTTGACGAAGAAAGTAATGGAAACAATGGTGCTAAAGAAATTTCCAAATTCTTAACCCAAAAATACGGGGAGAATTCAATGCATCTGATTATTGATGAAGGTCCAAGTGCATTCCAAGAAATTGGTGATCATTCTTATGGGCTCATTGCTACTGTTGAGAAGGGTGAATTAGATATTGTCGTTGAAGTTTTAGCACCTGGTGGCCATTCTTCGATGCCACCTGCTCACACATCAATCGGTATCATCTCACAATTTTTGGCATCTTATGAACGTGAGCAATTCCAACCAATATTGTCTAAAGTTAGCCCAATGCTGAATATGATGCAGTGCTTAGCTGAACACACCAATCTTCCGGAGTCACTCAAACGAGATATTCTCAGGGCTGACCACGATCCCATTTCCAATGGCAGAGTGCTCGACTTTTTGAAGTCAAACCCACTATCGGAAGCCATGGTCCAAACTACACAAGCTCTGGATGTCATCATGGGAGGCGAGAAGAGCAATTCGTTACCTCAGAATACAACAGCTGTGATTAACCATAGAATCGTTGTCGGTGAAAGTTCACAAACTGTGTGGGATAAAGTAAGCAGACATGCAACAATAGTAGCCAATGAGAATGATATTGGATTATCTTTGAATGGGAAGACCATATACGAACCAACTCTTCACGGAACAATCAATATCCGTACTAAATCAGATCTTGCGGTTGCACCAATCTCACCACTGTATGATGACATATGGGAACATTTGACCGGAACGTTACGTTACTTCTACGAAGACATTGTTTATCGTGAGAAATTCCACCCCACTGACGAAGAAAAAGGAACAGAATCCAAACAAGATTATTTTTTTGTGAGCCCGGGCTTGATGCCTGCAAATACAGACACTAGACACTACTGGCCCTTGACTGACCATATTTTTAGAATGCAACCTGGGTTTACTGGTATGGAAGCACATATCCATGATGTGAATGAGTACGTTGATTTTGATTCACATTTACAAGTGATTGCTTTCTACTACAATTACATTATGGACAGTTGTTGAGGATGGTTTCCGTGAATTTTTTGTCCGACTAGCTAGGAACACTTTAAGCATAAGCGTAATTTAAACATGCACCATAAAAAGACCCCAAAAATGTCTATAGATTTCGATTTTAATTAGAAGTCTCTTATCTACATTTAAGGCTTGCTGTTAGACAAACGACGAAGTTAGCATTTAGTAGCGTACTTTTTGAAGATATCCAAAAACTAAACGTGTGGTAATCAGATATGCTGTTGATTGTATTTGGAGAAGAAGAGGCCAAGGAAATAACACTGGTCGAGAGTAAAAATTCAACGAGAAGAATCAACATGACTCTATCTCATTTGAGACATCACAACTACAACCGTTCTTTATTTAGAATTGAGTAATGCTCTTGATAAATTAGTGTATTGTCCATATATATATAGAGATAATAGGTTTTCTATGCCTGTAAGTAGGAATAATAAGTACTTAAGCCAATGGTTTATAGCAGGGGAAAACTTCACCAGTACACAGCCAATTGGGGGAACAAAAGTAATCACTCCACACACTACCAAAACAGAATATTGAGTCTCTCGAAGGCGAATCAAAGTTACACTTTAATCCAAAATCTTTCTTGGATGGTATAGATTATATCACCAAACTGGCCCCTTCTGGTCAATTGGCTTAGCTGAATTGAATCCGAAAATCGCAGAGATATAAATAAATATAATACAATGAGTCAAGCAACAACGTTAGCGTCTGAATACTCCAATGAAGTTTCAAGCGAACCTATAGAACACAGATTCAATCCGTATTCAGGTAAGTAGATATACAAGTACCATTTCGTTTCAATTACCTCCAGGCCCTGTGTCATAAACACCACAAAAGACGAACACATGTACTAACATGCGGATTATAAATGCAATATAGATAATGGTGGTACGATTCTAGGAATTGCCGGCGAAGATTTCGCAGTTTTGGCTGGTGATACGAGACATACATCAGGATACAGCATTAACTCCAGGTATGAACCTAAAGTCTTTGATGTTGGTGACAATCTCTTACTATCCGCCAACGGATTTGCCGCTGACGGTAACCAATTAATCAGAGTTTTCCAAAACCAACTGAAATGGTACCATTTCGACCACAATAAATCAATGTCTACAACAAGTGCAGCCAGATATTTACAGCATTTACTATATGGCAAGAGATTTTTCCCATATTATGTCCACACTATCCTTGGTGGGTTGGATGAAAATGGTAAAGGTGCAATTTATTCATTTGATCCAGTGGGTTCTTACGAAAGAGAACAGTGTAGAGCCGGTGGTGCTGCAGCTTCATTAATCATGCCATTTCTAGACAACCAAGTTAATTTCAAGAATCAAATGGATCCAGAAAGTAATGGTACTAAAAAGAAAGAACTCAGATATTTGACTTTGGATGAGGTTTTGGAGTTGGTTAGAGATGCTTTTAGTAGTGCTACGGAAAGACATATACACGTTGGTGATGGTTTAGAGATTTTGATTGTTACTAAAGAAGGTGTTAGAACTGAGTATTTCCCACTGAAGAGAGATTAGATGTGTATGATAAATCATTAAAATATAAATATACATATTTTTGGTTAACTTGTCATAGTTCATTGTTTAAATTTAAGTACTGTTATTTATATGAATGCGTTGTTTTGTTTTGGAACCTTTTATTGACAGTAGAACGACGAATAAAGGGAAGCTAAACCATATATATACATAATTGTATTGTGAATCGTGGTTTGTGATTGAATTTTGTAGTGCATGAAATTGAACAGTTGAAAGAATTGACCATTTCCTTCAATGAACACGAATCAGGATCATAATATAGAAATGAGTTGCTCATACGTCGATTTCGAATCAAGCTGGCAAACTGAAATTGACATTCTTGATAACTTTCTGATAGTAAACGTAGAAGAAATCAGAATAAATTAAAGTTTGAACAATACCGGTAGCAATGACCAATTTATCCAAATGGCCTTCCGCAAAATATCTCCAAATCCAATTTGGAATATACCAAGCCCTGTATAAACCTAGAGCAAAAATATAATGAATGGTTAACAACTCAGCTTTCCCACTTTTTTGTAACACAAATAATTGTGGTAAGATACAAACAGATTCTAAGAACAAGCTGAAAGACCATAGTATTTCAGTTGCTGTGAATGCATAGTTGAAAATCAACGACAAAACAAAACTAGGCACAATTAAGTATTCAATCTTGAAATCATCTAAATTCTCAGAGATTTCCTTTGTGTATTTCCTTAATAAATAAACTGTATAAACTGATGAGACGATAAAGAAAATTTTCATCAAGGTATTGTAAAGGGAAACATAATAAAAGAATAAATCAATATATCTTGTTAAATAAACTAGAACGTACAAGATTTGAGTCTTCATGGATATACCTTTAGCCGATCGTTTAGTGTGTATTGAATGCAATAGGATGACGATGGAGACCATATGGGCCCCATCACCAGCCATACGGAAGATGTTTAGCATTTTGAGTAATGAAATGAGTCACAATATAAGGTCAATTGGTATAAATTAACTGAAAAAAGGAGAATACGACACTGAAAATAACAAAGTGTTAAATCAAGGTAAATGTGGATCAACTACAACTTTATTCTGCTTGTTGAAGCGTGTCAAATAAAACAACTCGCTGTTAAGAAAATAGGCGGTGCGAGGTGTGCATACAATTCTATTCTTACTTTACTACTATGCTGATTAGAATTAGGTATGTTTATATATACAAAAGTCTATAACTCTCTATACTTTCTCATATCATCATCTTCATTATCCTCATCTTGATCTAGATTATCTCTCTGTTTCAATAACTTCTCAGTAGCTTCTCTCATTTCCCTCAAATTGATCATTCTTTGTCCAACTTGACTTTCCATCAAACAACCAACAATTTCTTCGGGACCAACGTTTTTGTCCAAGACATAAACTTCCTCTTCATTATTTTCTCTGTATTTAGGGAAATGGAATAAAGTTGGGTATTTGGTAACTTGATAATCAGCTATCAAATCGACATTCTCGGATTTGGAAACATCAACAGATGCGAAAATTGTACCGTCTTTAACAACATCTTGGTAATATTTAGCTAATTCTTGATAGAAAGAGCTATATGAATTATCCCATTTATCAATCCAAGGAGCATAAAACACCAATATGACATCTTGGTTTAATTGCTTGTATATAATTTCATCAATGTTTTTGGATGTAATTTCAACGACGGCTTTTGGTGGATAGTTTGGTTTAACACCTGTAGTTTCGATAAGGAAGTCTATCATTCTAGAAGTTGTTCTAACAGCTTTATTATAGAATCCAATAGATTCACCATCGCTGCTAAAAACTTTCAAAACTGGGAATCCAACTAAATTGTACAATTTTCTAACTCTTTTGTTATGCAATCCGTTGATTTTAAATATTTGTAAATTTGTGTCCCCATAAAGTTCATCTAATGGATCGAAATGAGGATTCAAATTCTCACAATGTTGACAATGAGGAGAATAAAAATAAACAAAAGAGTATTTACCAGGTTGGCCAAAGACAATGTCTTCGAAATTGGAATCATCAACTTCGATAATCTCAGCTAGTGATTTGAAGTTGAGAAGGATGAATAAAAATGATACTATGGATGCTAATACTCTCATTGCAGGTTAGTTTGAGACACTTATACATATGATCTACACTATGACTTATAGTTACTACCGTTTGATAGGTATAAAGAGCTAGTATTATTGCAATCATCGGTCCATCTATCTCAACAAGTATAAGGAACCCTGTAGGAATCAGGGAATCGGCAAATGGTTTTTAAGGGATTTTTCGGCGTTAAATTTAAGTGGAGGAAACCTGCACAGCCTGCATTTACAGAGACAACAGTCAAACAAAGTCCCCTTAAGAAGGACAGGTATATAGTGAAGGTAACAAAACAATGGACTTTAATTACTATATACACACAACGAGCAAATAAACACCATTCTTGTTTGCTAATTCATATCATAATTGCCTTGTAAAATAAGAAACTCCGTTACTGTTTTGAATTTGTTCTACCATGAATTACACATGTAAATAGAAAAGACGAGCAAATAAATAAGGGAACGTGAATATTCAGTTGATAAAAAGAAACCAGAGTGGTTAGCACATCCATTGCTATAAATACAGGCCATATTCCCCACATTCCCGTACACTTGTTGATAAATTTAACATCACAGGATCTCTTCTTCTTCTTCTTCAGTATATTTTAGCTAGCTATTTATTTATGTATGCCTCGTGTTCAGGCATCTAACGTTAAGGTTTACTGCACACAATATGGGCGTTAGATCAAAGCACCGTTATACGGTGCGCCGCCAATTCGACTGCCATCAACTTGTATGATACAACTGACAGTCCAGAAAAGCCTTCAATCATCAACGTGACAACACCAATATTATTAAACACACAATTGTATAGTGAGTGATATACCGCCCCACCCTTACCATATACAACACAACCAACCATTACTGAATTAGAGAATACACCGAGCTGAGGTCCGGGTAACTACGGACTCTTCCCCTTTGAGCCAGCCAATTTCGCTCCTTAGTAATCATCGGTACATTTATTCCCTCTCCTCCTCTGAGTTGGAGTTGAGCCAAAGGATCTAGCCTTCTGATAGCCTCTACGTCTTTGTACAGTAATAATCTATTTAAGTATAATCGATTGCTGGTTTTTTACTTTTGCTCTCTTCTTCTTTGTCCAATTGGTCAATTGATTTTCTTTTACTTCAATTAACTAATTTCAGTATCTTATTTTAATTAACACTAATAATTAATTCTCTATCAAAATGGTTAAAGCTGGTATGTAATTGAATACTCCAAGTACTTTAAAATACAAGGTATTGGGGAAGCCCACCCTTCAATGCCCTAATTTTGCTCTCTCCCCCTTCCCTGTTCAAGTTTACTAACTTAAATCAAATCAATTCAATTCAATTTGAATAAATTAATTAATAGTCGCTGTCTTAAGAGGTGATTCAACCGTCAAAGGTATCGTCACATTCGAACAAAATTCCGAGAACGAACCAACCACCATTTCATGGGAAATTGAAGGTAACGATCCTAACGCTTTACGTGGATTCCACGTCCATCAATTCGGTGATAACACTAACGGTTGTACATCTGCTGGTCCACATTTCAACCCATTTGGTAAAACCCATGGTGCTCCAGAAGATGACGTTAGACACGTTGGTGATTTAGGTAACATTACTACTGACTCAAATGGTTTTGCTAAGGGTGTCAAGCAAGATTTACTTGTTAAACTATTGGGTGAAAACTCAGTTTTAGGTAGAACCGTTGTCGTTCATGGTGGTGTTGATGATTTAGGTAAAGGTGGCCACCCAGATTCTTTAAAGACTGGTAACGCTGGTGGCAGACCAGCATGTGGTGTCATTGGTTTCGCTGCTTGAGTTTAACTTTCCGAGAAAGAGAAAAAAAATCG
Organism: Ogataea methanolica; assembly: GCA_001600755.1. Taxonomy (NCBI): domain Eukaryota; kingdom Fungi; phylum Ascomycota; class Pichiomycetes; order Pichiales; family Pichiaceae; genus Ogataea; species Ogataea methanolica. The sequence goes on from BCKW01000001.1 coordinate 1,841,705, forward strand.
TAAGTATATAAATAATGTGCTATTTATATATGTTCCAGTTTGATTTTATATGGCGATTAACTTAAACCTTTTCATACTTTAAAAACAAGAATATGGGGTAATTGAAAATTCCGGCTCCGAATTGTGAAGGCAAGATTAAAATCAAATACTGTAACTAGTGGATTATACGATGGGTACTTACTTTACCAGCTTAAGGGTTTAAAATATTCAAATACAGTCTAAGATTCAATGTATACGCCTATTTACATTCTGAAAATATACATAGATTCAAACTTATTCACCACCACCAAATGTGAACCAACCTCCTCCACCAGCACCACTTGAATGTCTACTGAAGTAATCGAAATCAATACTGACGGCATTTGCCAACAAGACAGCCTTTTGATCAAGTGTCATTGGATGATCCGAAACATTTTGGTAGTAGTCTTCCAATCCATGGAATGATCTAGGATCCATTCTCACTATATAAACACCAGTATCAGTCAGAAATTCTCTCATGAAGCCGACAAAATTTCTAGAAACTGCACCCATGGTATACCCATTCTTATCAACAGCAGGGAATTCCCAAGATAGCAAGCCAGCATCAATCTTAGCAAATTGCTCAAACTCATTGGAGTCATCAGCCTTGAATAAGTTGTATCTACGTCTCCATAAGTGCCACGATTGCGCAGATTCGCCTATTATTAAACCTTCATCGTTACCAGTCATCGCATTGACGTCAGTTCTAACGTTTGGTAAAATAGCTTTGATGTGAGAATTAATAAAACTAAAGGGTCTTCTAATCGTCATTAGGACATTACCGGAATTATCAACAAGGTCGACAACAAAAGGTCTATGCAATCTATAAAATTGTCTCATTATTACTTTCAAGATACCAAAGTCACGTTCGATTAGATGCCCAATTTGTTGACCATTTGAATCCATAACTACGTATCTGTTGGCTTGTTCGAAACCTAGGAATAAGTTCATGAATTCTATTTGTCTTTGAATGACAATTGTTGGTTCATTTAGGATCTGTGCCAGTGGATCCGATGGACTGATGTTGTTACCGTTGTTGCTGCCACCGTAACTTGTGAAAGGAGAAGGAGGCTCATAAACTTGCCGCTGTTGGGGCTCTTCCAGGATAATACGACGGCGTCTAATTGGTTGTGGAGAAGATCTAGGTAGTGGGTTATAAGCTGGGATAGATTTACTCAATTGACGGGCCAGAGGCCGCTTGATAGAGTTGGATCCAAAAAGAAGTTGTTTTAACATGTGTAGGTGTCCGATTAATAAGGCGAAAGGGAATTGGATTGAATTAGAAGTGTTTCTGTCTATACTTTCACTTTTGACAATGGATATACCTGGTATATTACGTTCAGTCTTTAAATCAAAGGGTGTAGGAATAGCAACAGGGACAAGGGTGCTTGTTAACAACAGAAGCAACTCTCCTTTTGCCTCAGGAAATAGAAGAAGCAGGCTGTGCTACTCTACTATATAACCGACGGTTACGCAGCGCGGACTCGATTAGTTTCTTTGCACACTGGTTTGATCCATCAGTCAGTGCAGAAGAAAGAGTTCAGAATTTTTCACACAGTAATATGTAGCAGTTAACTGAACTTTAAGGTACGTGGATGATTATGATTTCGTGAACTGTTCATCTTTATATACTATATATACCAACAAGGGGAGAGAACCAAATTGCTAATAGAAGAGGTACATATAACAACAATCACTCACCATGTCCTTTGTTCCTATAATATCCAGAAGATCAATACACACTGTTCCAAAACTCCCACTTGCCAAAGAATGGTCTCAACAAGGTATCAAAAACCTAATGTCTGCCAAACAGTTCAAGACAGGCTGGTTAGATTATCAAAGATACTTAACAACGCAACTAAGTTTGAAAACGGTGGGGACTGAGTTTGAAACCAGAACTCCATTATCGATCTTACTCTCCTCGGCTAGAAAAGGGTTACTAGGCCCAATCTTCCACTATGCTTCACAAGCACACAACAACCATTTGTTCTTTGAACAATTAAAAGGTACCGACGAAAACAGTGCTGACTCAACTAATATAGAATCAGAAATTAAACCGCATTTATTAAGACAAATAATAAAACAATTTGGTTCTTTAGACGACTTCAAAAATGAGCTATTGTTCCAAGCTGATACTTTGTCAGGCAATGGATGGGTTTACCTTATTGAAAACTCAAAGAAAGAATTAGAAATCATTGCATCGCATAACGATGGTACTCCATACCTATACACCAGAAACCAGTCATTAGATTTGAATGGACCTATCGATTTACCTGATTATGAATTAATGCTATCCAATCAAATGAGATTGAACAATGATGATAGGGATTATAGTTTACCATTGATTGTTATTAACGTTTGGGAATACGCTTATTTGGAGGATTATGGTGTTGGTGGTAAGGCTGATTACTTGGAAAAACTTTGGGATTCTTTGGATTGGTCAGTTATAAATAAAAGAGTGTTTACTAATTACGAAGGTTAGAACGTTTTTTTTTTTCATCTTTCAATTAGCCAAGTAAGGATATATTACTGCTGATATACACCCTTTGGCTGTTTGAAAACTTATTTTGTACATATTAATTAATATAATAGAGATCACTCGTCTTCATCAAGTTGATCTAAATCGTAACATTCGTATTCACCGCAGTATAACAACCATTCAATTAACTGTTCATCGTTGTATAAATCAACGTTGCTCAAACTAGAAATCATCGATATGTTGAAGTTTGACAATATTATCGATTTTTTAATCATGTTCTTATACTTCAATTTTAATTCACCTAATTGATTACTTTTCAACACATCTTCATCATTAACCAAATTTTGAAATTTCAAATCCTTGTTGGTGGAAACTAAATTTAAGTATTCTTTACTCAATAACTGCAGCCTTTTTAGCTGTTCGTTTAACTTCGTACGGGATTCTCTTGTTTCAAGCATTAATGCCTTTTTGTTTATATTCATTTTGCCAAGTAGTTCAATATTGAGTTTGTCTTTTGTATTAGCCAATTTTAGCAACTTGCTCTCATTAATCATACTCTGTGTCGTGGTAGTATCATTGTTTTCATCATCATTTTCCATATTGGTCACACTGTGGATAGCTTTCAAGTATGGGTACGTCATATGATGTTGTTTCAAAATACGTAGTCGAAGCTCAAGCATTTGTTTTAAGAAATCATTCACTAATGATCCTTTATCAGTCTCATAATTTGGGTTTGATATACTGTGATGTAACATTGCGTAATCTATATCAGTTTCCATAATTTTGGTGTAATTGTTCTGTATTGTGGTTTTATTCGCTGTTTTTTGTAGCTGCTGGAATAGACTTTTCTGCTTGGCTTTCACTAGTAGCTTATCTATTGTCTTTAGGAGTTCGTTGTACACTTCCGCATGTTCTTGTTCGAGCGATCTCTCTAATTTAATAGTTTCTGTCTGTGACATCATTAAGTTGTATCTATTGTGTTTGTGATAATACTTTCCTACTGCTAGGGTGAAAAAGAGCCCTTAAGTGTTACGTTTATTGTTTGTGACACCATATACGGGCTTGTTTACTTATAATGATCAATGCAAGATCTAAATTTTTCCCGTGTTTTTAGATAGTGCGTTTGAAAAGAATCGATAGCCATATCTGACTCTATTTAAGCGTATATGATCATCGCTTTTCACGATCAGTTTATTTTCATACAAGTAACCCATATGCGTCCATCTACAAGCTCATAAAGCAATTCAACAAGCACTATAGATATATATTATATCCACATCAATTCCCTCTCTCCGATTTATACTCCACATAGCAATTTAAAGAATACAGTACTCACAGAGATCATACGATGACATCAACAGCAAGATTCAGGTATCCTTCGATTTACAACTTCCCACCATTCTTCACAAGACAGCCCAACCTTCAAACCTTTGAAACTCAATTGAACCACTGGATACAACTTTTGCTAGAATACTGCAAGTTCCATAAAATTTGGTGTCTATCATTGAGCGGGGTTCCATTAACAAAAACGACACACGAGGACGATGATGACGAGGAGGAGAATGACATTGCTGTCAGTTACCCTGGACTCGTTGATGAAGGAACTACAACAGGGACAGGGATAGACGATGTAGACACGGATTTTATACAGTCAACGAACAACTCTATTTTTACAAACCAGCAAATCAACAGGTCACTAAAACCTGACTTCATCTTAGTCATATACAATGAACTGATTAAAAGGTCCCAAGGGTCCTGGGTTGATCCCAGCGATCATAAATCCGGTATTTTCATTCACTGGAATTCCTTAGAAGACTGGTCTGACATCTTGTTTGATTGGATTGAAAATACAGGACAAGGTGGGTCAGTGTTGACTTTGTATGAAATTAGAAAATCAGAGTTGACTAAGAACCAAGAATTTAATGGGATTAATTTACAGCTGTTGATTAAGATATTGCAAGTTATGGTTAAACAAGGTAGATGTCAAATATTGAAGGACGAAGATGGAACTATTGCTGGTGTTAAGTTTACTGGGTGATCTATCTATATCTCCTTCTCCCCCTATGGTCGATATACTGTTATATTCTCCTTTCAATCCTGCTCTTTTAATATTAACAAAGCTGACAGACGCGTCTATTTGTAGCTCTTGGGTCGATCAATCAATCAATCAGTCAGCCACAACTGTGCACAGCCTCTTCTACCCCGAATTTCCCGATTGGTAAAAACGTCGTGCGAGTTTCTAAATCTGCAAATAAAATTTTTTTTTCCTTTGTATTTAAAAACGCATCCAGATCCTTTTCCTTTACAATCCAAAACCACTTTACAACACCGTTAAGATGCTTCTATTTTACCTCCTTCTTTTCTTCCCCTTTAAATCCTTGTAGATATCTTATATAAAGTTCTAGATCATTTCCAATTAAAGGGGCATCACGTCTAGTTTCTTCTAATTTTTATATCTCAATCACTAATAACCACCTGTTTCTTTTGTCGTTCTTTCAGAAACACGTCAAGTTTGGTTAGAATATTAATTTCATAACAACCTAAAATATAAAACCAAGAACCTCAATTCGTTTGAAAATCACAAATACATTACAATTATGAAGTACGTTGTTGTCTCAGGTGGTGTCATCTCTGGTATCGGTAAAGGTGTCTTAGCGTCATCAACCGGTATGCTATTGAAGACCCTAGGTTTAAGAGTCACCTCCATTAAGATCGATCCTTATTTAAACATCGATGCAGGTACCATGTCTCCGTTAGAGCACGGTGAATGTTTTGTCTTGGATGATGGTGGGGAAGTCGATTTGGATTTAGGTAATTATGAAAGATACTTGGGTATTTCATTAACAAGAGACCATAACATCACCACTGGTAAGATCTACTCTCACGTTATCGAAAAGGAAAGAAAAGGTGATTACTTAGGTAAAACCGTTCAAGTTGTTCCACACATCACTAATGCTATCCAAGACTGGATTGAAAGAGTTGCTAAAATCCCTGTTGATAATACTGGTTTCGAACCTGATGTTTGTATCATTGAATTAGGTGGTACTGTTGGTGACATTGAATCTGCTCCATTCGTTGAAGCTTTAAGACAATTCCAGTTTAGAGTTGGCCGTGATGATTTTGCTTTGATTCATGTTTCTTTGGTCCCTGTTATTCACGGTGAACAAAAGACCAAACCAACCCAAGCTGCAATCAAAGATTTAAGATCTCTAGGTTTGATTCCTGATATGATCGGTTGTAGATGTTCATCCAAATTAGAACAGCCAACTATTGATAAGATTGCAATGTTTACTCATGTTGGTGCAGAACAAGTTTTAGCTATTCACGATGTTAACTCTACTTATCACGTTCCGTTGTTATTAAAAGAACAAAAAATGATTCAATATTTGAGCAAGAGATTGAGATTGGATTCTATCAACATCACGAAAGAAATGTCCCTCAAAGGTGAACAACTATACAAGAAATGGTTTGACTTGACTACTCAACATGACAGATCTTACGAAAAGGTCACCATTGCTATCGTTGGTAAGTACACCAACTTGCATGATTCTTACTTATCCGTCGTCAAATCTTTAGAACATTCGGCAATGAGATGTTCTAAAAGATTAGAGATTGAATGGGTCGATTCATCAGATTTAGAGCCAAATACCGAACTGGAAAACAAAGCTAACTTCCACAAAGCTTGGCAATTAGTTTGCAGAGCTGATGGTATCTTAGTTCCTGGTGGATTTGGTTCAAGAGGTACTGAAGGTATGGTCTCTGCTGCTAAGTGGGCCAGAGAAAACAATATTCCATACTTGGGCGTTTGCTTGGGTTTACAGATTGCCGTTATTGAATTTGCTAGAACCATTCTTGGTATCCATGACTCAAACTCCGGCGAATTCGTCGAAGGTTTGTCAGACGACGTTGCTGCCGTTGTTTACATGCCAGAAATCGATAGAGAGAAATTAGGGGGTACTATGAGATTAGGCCTAAGACCAACAGTTTTCGGTGAAGCTAGCGGTGGTTCTATTATTCGTAAACTGTACGGATCTGAACCTGAAGTTCTAGAACGTCATCGTCACCGTTATGAAATTAACCCAAAGTTGGTTCCTGCCATTGAAGCTGCTGGCTTGAAGTTTGTTGGTAAGGATGAATCTGGACAGAGAATGGAAATCTTTGAGTTGGAAAACCATCCGTTCTATGTTGGTACCCAATACCATCCTGAATACATTTCAAAGGTTTTGGATCCTTCAAGACCTTTCCTTGGTTTAGTGGCTGCTGCTTCTGGTATGCTGGATGAGATCTTGGAACAAGATCTAAAGAAATACCAAAATGATTTCTAAGCTTTAATTAGGTATTTCTCTATCTTTGAGTACTAATTAAGTCCCTTTTTGCCTTTCTAGTTAATTTTTCTTTTATGCGTGCTTCACCTCTCCTATTTTTGTTTTCCTGAACACCACATTTTCCTAGCATCCCCCCTCTCCCCCTGTAATTTTAATACTAATAATAAATTTTGTCATATGTTTATATAAAGAAACTTCCTCACACTTTTTTTTTGAGCCAATGAGTAGTGTTTAGTAAAATTGGGCCACTATGGGTTTACTATAGCTTTCTTTTACTGTAACGGAGACAATAAAGTGAAACACATAAATTGATATTAATACGTGCTGCAATCTTTATAATGCCCTTCCAAGATTTATTCAAGCAAAGGGACTTGAAATTAGGTGCGCTGAGATCAACGCTTGAAAACAGTACACATCTCGGCTTTGTAATCTAAATAAAAACGGTCTCCTACTTTGAATATTATCAGACCAAAGGAGGCTAGTTAAATGAAGATGAATTTCAAAATATGTATATAATATGATATTTATTAATTAATTAACTAGAAAATTTGTCGATAAAACGCTATAAAATAGTAGTAGTAACAAACAAAGGAGGGAAAGATTAGAGCAGAGTATGAAAACATAAAACTATAAAACATGGGGGGGGGGGGGGACAAAACGAGAAGAAGGAAATTTATATATGACGATAAATGGGCGGCCGGTTTTCACGGCTGTAAAAGGGGAAAGATTAAGTTAACCGATGATTTAGAAAATGGACTTTTGATTGGTTTAACAATGATTGGGGAGATGGGTATGAATAAAAATTAAAAGGATTTGAATGTGATAGTGAATTTAGAAGGAACCTTCATTTTATGCCTTAGATGCTAACTTGACAGCTCCAGTTAAGAACGCACTAGACAACACAGGAATGGTGAAGTTATCATCCCAACCAAATAGATCAATAGCTTCCGAACCAGCAGCAACGAACCCACATAATAAACTCAACAAATGTAAGTTCAAATAACTGCTTTCAGTAACATAGCACCAATCTGCATTAACGTTAACTTCTGGGTATGCGGGAATAAAGTAACCGTAGAATAGATAAGAAGACAAAACACCAGTGAGGAATGCAGCTATAGAACCTGCTAAACTCTTGTTACGTGACAGTCTTGGAGTTAAATGTCCATATAGTCTACCAAATGTGGAAGCAGCGGTATCTGACCAACTTAATAGTAAGACTGACATGACGGCAATATCCTTCTTACTGGTCACGAAAACGATACATAAACCTAGCAAGTACCAGATAACACCGTTGTATGTGTTGACTTCCTTTTCACGCATCAAAAATCCACAGAATTGGCAGTATAGTTTATTGAATTCTGGGTATCTGAATCTTATTACGTCTAAAGAACCAACAGTAACAAACATTGTAGATAGCGGTTTTATTAAATCTTCTATTTGAACATTAACGGTGTATAGATATAGGGTGATGAATCCAATGGAGACATGGAACAATTTTCTAGGGATTTCGTGTTTGTGGACAAATGTCTTAAAATGTTTATGCGTCTCTAGTATTAAATTTGCAGTAGAAGTTGATTCAGATAGCGGAACCATGGGCTTTGTGTGTAGATCAAGCAAAGTGTTTGGCTTCTCAAAACCAGATGAAACCGATGATGTATCGTCATCATCGTTTAATTCACTCAGTTCAGACTCAAGATCTTCAGGTTCAGTCAAGTCTTCCTCATCGTCTTCATCCTCGTCGGAATAATTCTGTGTTGATTGATTAAGCGTGAAATCAGGATCTTCGTTCTCGTTATATGATTCGTCTATTAGGTCTATTGAGATAGGCGGAGCTTGCGAAGAAGAAGATGTGACCCCCGAACTGTGATGTGTGCCTTTGTTTACTGTCTTTGGAGGTGTCATTGTAGGTTTCAGATGAGTATTATGTGTATCTATGTCTGTATGTTATGGATGCGTATGCTAGTCCTTTTATGCTTTTTTTTAAACAGCTTAAATTATAAAACAAAAGCAGACAAAAGGGGTGTGCTCCGGGTCAAAAGATAACAGCACTCAGGCCAAATTCTAACGGATCAATCAACCAGACAACAAAAAAAAATTAAAAAAAAAAACACACAAATGTCACGGAAGCGCAAGATGGCAGACACAATTTCCTCTTTGGGACACCGCCCAACAACATTTCTTTTCTCCCTGCGCATGTGACTTTGTCTTGTGTCAAAGAAGGAGAGATATCCTCAAAATGTTCTGAGTTGAATAGTAAATCAGATTAATTAATACAAATAAAGAAATAAATAATCACAATATAAACACTATAATTCTAAAGTATCCTCACTCACCATCCCGTACAATTCGGCAACAAGATGCAATAACACGTCCAACTCGTTTGTGATTGAGTTTACGACCAAGTTGTAAGAGTACAACAAGACAAAGTCCTCGTTGGCCAACAGCTGCTTTTGCTCAGTGTCCTGGTTTCTGTTTCTGATCTCACTCAATTTCACCAACATTCTTTTCTTAGCATGTTCAGTTGATGCTGGCTTACTGGCTAATGGGAACCCCAACTTCATCGCAGATGCCAACATGTAAAACACTAGAAACACTCTGTTTTCTAGCTCGGTCATCTCTTCACTCATGTTAACCAACACTGAGTGTTCAGTACTTTTCAACACTTTATCCATATCGATAATACTATTTAAATTCTCAAAAGCATCAATTATCTTAGTAGTAGAATTTAATAGCTTCCTGTAAATATCAGTTGGAAATGGCCCTTTCAATCTAATCTCAATCGGTGCTTGCGTCAATAATATCTCCAATTCGGACATGATAACGTGGATAGTGTTTCTATCCCGAATACCAATCAACTTCCGATCACCAGTTTCAGTTTCAGTAGTAAACGATAATGGACCAGCGTGCCAGATGATGCCCATACGGAGCCACAAGATACTCAACCCACGTCTGATTCTTGATCTGGCAGAGTTAGGGAACAACGTCATGGTAATGATAACCGCCCAAAGAGAACCGAATGTGACCCCCACAAATCTATGCAATCCAATTTCAAAAACCATAGGATGGTTACCACCCTCATTATTATCGTCAGGTAAGTGCATATTCTGCGATCTGGTGTAGCTGTACAAAATGGTCAAGTTATAAGCTAGTAAAATAAACCTACCGAACCCATTAACAACCTTCCATGTTAAGATAATATGGAAACAAGGGATAGAGAACAAGAACCCAGTTAAGGACATCAACCAAACATTAGGGAAAAACAACACCCAACACACGTACCCATAAAGAGCACCACCTAAAGTTCCAATAAATCTCCACTTGAAAGTCATTGTTGTCCCACCAACACTCTTGTTCATGATGATACAGAACGCAACCAACCCCCATTCGGCACGCCATGCATTGAAGAAATACTTAGTTTTATCCAGGTATCCAAATAGAGATATACAGAAAGTCCCAATAGCTACACGGATGCCAAATTGAACATCAACACCTTTAAAAACCCGAACCATCCTCCAGATACGATAGGAGAGAGAAGACGGGTTTGTTCTTGGGGATGAATGTGATTGTTCATCTTGTCTTCCTTGGATGTGAATCAGCAGGTCATTGAATGTGTTTTTGGCACGGGACACTTCAGTGTCGTCTGCATGGTAGATACCTCTTTTCCATAATTTTAGGAAATTGTAAGTTCTTTCAGGTTTAGGACTGTCTGGTTTGTCACCAGCGACATCGCTTAAATCCTTCAGCATTTCTAGAAATTGAGTTAGCTCTCTTGAAAACTCAAGGAGTAAGAAAGTGAAGTTGCCACATGAGGCTGCAACATCTTCTTGGTGGACTTTTGTCATGAAATCGGTGTCCTCTTTGAATAAATCTTGATCGTACAATCTTTTAATTGATTTTTCTTGTCTCTGGTTGAATAAGTCAGTGGCCAGTTTTAAAGATTGGATGAATTGTGGGATGGTGTCAACAACTTTATATTCTCGATCAAATGGTATCCGGGATAATATTTGACGAACTGTGAATGAAAACGACTTCATTGAAGGTCCGAGATAATAAACGAACAAATCAAATAATTCTTTTGAATCCAACGCAATGACTTCTTCTTCGTTATTTGAGTCGTCTTCACTGGAACTTTCACTGTCAATGCTGGCATCTTCCTCCTCATCACGATAGGTGCTTCGACTGGCCTGCCTTCTTCGATCATACTCGTAAAACTCTGAGCTATAACTCGATAAAGAGACAGCGTCCAGGACATCACCTTCGTTATTTTCATTATGAACCAATTCCCATTTAAAATCAACGGATCTTCTTAAACCTGCTCTGATGGTTGCCAGACGTTCGCAAGACTCAACCAATTTTTCGAGCAGCAAATACTCCTTTTCTCTTCCTTTAACATATAGTTCAAATTTTGCTTCCAATAAAGTCGTCTCTAATTTTGATAAATTACTTTTCAATTTGTCAACCAAAGTGTTCATTTCTGGAGCATCCAAATTCTCATACTTCAAAAACGCAAAACTGACTCTTTTCAATAACGTTGATAGAATATTTGAATTTTCATTCAATAAGTCTTTCAAAGTGGTTTCAGCACTCGTAGGCCAGAGTAAGTAACAAGTTCCAACACTAACTACACATCCACACATCGTAATTAAGAAAATACTGTAAATCTTAGCCCATGGTAGCCCACTTGAGCCAACACTACCTTCTTTAATAATACACGCCACGACCACAATAGCAGCTAATGAACATGCATTGTCGAACGTTTGTTGATTCATCCATAGCTTAACGAATGAAATCACCCCTAGAGCCGAACATGAAAAGATCAGTTGGATGAAGTCGCCAATTTCGGTATCGTAAACGTCGGATTTCACTAAGAAAAAAGAAGAGATAGCCGTGACAATTACCGACACGATGAATGCAAATGATAATGAAATGAAGACAAATATGACAGATTGGATCATGTCTCCTTTGGTTCTAGTTGCATGGAAGTACACAACTGTCGTACAGACCAGATGCTTTGAATCACTGACACCAAGAAAGTCCGAGATGGTGGTGGAATAAACAGCTAATGAGGCTATGAAATATGCAAGACCTGCCTTGATATCACCTTTGATAACTGGGTCTTGAAAGAATTCTTTTATTTTAGTGATGAATAAGCTAGAACCAAAGTAGCTGGAATCCGCAGTTGGGGATGATGAATATGGGTCTGGTTGAAGTGGTGAGGTCAAGTTATGCTCCAGATCCAATTCATCTTGAGTTTGTTCCCAGAATGAATAAGTTCTATAAACTTTAGCACCGGTGTCTGCCATAATCACAGAGGATCTTCTGGTACCACCCATCCTTGAGTTTGATGAGTTTGCTCTAACAGATCTTGATCTTTGGGACTGGATCGGGTGTAAAAAATCTGATTCTGTGTCTATTGACGGTGAGGTTTCCAGAGTGTTCACTGAAACTGCCACACTGGAGGTATGGGATCTGATAGGTATAAAGTTTCCATCGTCTATTTGGAGTGGCTGTAAGTCTGAGTTGGGTAGAGGAGAGTTCTGATGGTTGCCATCTGAGTCAGTATCCGAATCTGCGGTATTTGTTTCCTGCGGGTAAAAAGGCCTAACCTCTTGATCTCTGGATGGTTCATCCTCCAAGCTGTAAATATCGTAAATGGGATCCATAAGTATGCGATGTGGGGATAGGGGGGATAAATTTGTAGTGTTTGAGGATTAGCCTTGTTTCGGCTATAAATACACACGAGACATTATTGTCTTAGTAAACAACAAACGGTGACAATTATGTTTTCTGCTCTTTTCAATTGCGGGCTGCTGTAAATCTGATGAATCACTCTTTGTACGTCTTCTCGCTTTGGAAGAAAAACGCGCAGTGAGTGACGTTGACCAGACAGAGGGCGCTGCGGCTAATTATGTGGTTTTACCTCTCTTCCATCTGTAAATGGCTAGATACAACGTTTTGCAGTGCTTGTTATGTACAAAAGGCTTTGGCATTAACAGCTATCGATGTATATTATATATATGTACACAACTGCTCTTTTCATTTCTCATACTCAAACCCAATCAATTCTTCAAACAGCTTCTCACATGGGACGGTGGCTTGCATACGAGCACACAACAAATAAGCGCCGCTTAATTTTCTGTGCAAACTGTAAGTCTCTTCAGGTGGTGGTGTCAATCTTTCGTTCAACATCAAACCGATATTACCTCTAACTCTGTCTGTGACAGTTTGGTTCTTGAAAGCAAAAGGAGCACCGTTGTTTTCTTCGGGACTGAACGGCTCTCCTAGGGCCATAATAGAATCAACATGGGCTTCCTTCATAGCATCACTTTCCAAACCAGTTAAAAATCCTAGCTTTTCAGAGTACAATGCAGCAGCAGGTCTATCTTTTTTTGCTGCTGATCTCAAACAGTTCAGGTAGTTCTTGATAAACTCATCCCCGAAGCCTCTACAAGCTCCGAAGTCTAATAGTTCAATTTGCCTGTTTTCTTGATTGTACAAGAAGTTGGCCCAATTTGGATCGGTCTGCATAAACTTAAATTTGGCAATCTCAGTCAAACATAACTTCATCACTTGAGTGGAAATCCAATCTTTAGTCTCTTGATCCCAGTTACCCTTAACGATTTCAGTACCATTCATAAATTGCATAGTTAAAATGTGCTCGTCCGATAAATCATGGTAAACTTTAGGGACAACGAAATTAGGATCATCTTTCAACAATTCTTTGAACTTGACTAAATTTTGGGCCTCTCTCAAGTAATCACATTCCCACTTTAGTTCAACTCTAGCGTTGGCAACACTTTTATCTAAAAATAAACCAGGTGGTAGCAGTCTAGATGCTGTCAATAAAGTTAAAATGTTGTCTAGATCAGAATCAATCGAGTCAGCAACACCAGGGTATTGAACCTTAACAACAACTTTTTCCAACTCCTTTCTCGTAACAGCTGTATGAACTTGTCCAATAGATGCAGCTGCAATTGGAATATCATCAAAACTTGCAAATAGCCTACTTCTCCATCCATCACCCAACTCAAATGAGATAGTTTTTTCCAGTTGACCAGCAGGCATATAATGAGCACTGTTTTGGACTCTTAACAAAATCTGCTGAATTTCTGGTGGTAAAACACTAGCGTCTTGGAATGAAAGCATTTGTCCAATTTTCAAAGCTGCACCTCTCATTCGACTGAACTTCTTGGCCATTCTTTCGATGTTATGAGGTGACATTATAAGTGAATTAAGGCTTGGAGCTGTTCTGTTCTCAGCGTAATGCTTCGCGCCTTCTTTCAGGACGTTCATTCCGACGCCGGCGGCTAATGAGCCATAATGAAACAATCTACTTAACCTACTAGATGGGACTGCTGATTGTGATAATTCGAATTCTGGTTTTTCAGGCTCGCCAATGGTACCACGATTGCCTCCTTTTTTCTTGGAGTCATTTTCATTTAAATGCCATCTACTTGTAGAAAACTCTCTCTTATTGCTAATATCTGACTTTGGAGGAGTGGGTCTTTTATCGTTGGTCAAGACACCGTCTGTTGGTTTTGATTTGTGTTTCACACTTGTTGATTTCTCTCTAGCAATCTGAAAAATGTCAACATCTTCTCTTTCATCATTACTTTTTATGTTATCATAATTGAATTCCCTGTTTGTTGCTTTGGACTTCGCATCTTCTGATCTCAATTTAGCTTCATTGTACAGAGCATCGTTTCCTGATAATGAGGATAGAATTGAGCAGTCAGATTGGATCACTTTGTAGGATTCCTTAAGAACCTTGATACCTCCTGTTGCAAGGGTATACGTCTGATAAATGCGCTTCGTACTCATATTTGTGGGATTCAATTATTTATCAATTGCCGGAGTATTCAATTGTGAATATTATGCAGTACATTTAATTTAAATAGGATACGTACAATACCATGTCTCCAGTTCAAGAACTCATCTGATTCTTTTTCCAAAGCTGATTTAACAAGCGGGTAATTTATTTAGGGGAGGTTGGTGGTGTAAAGATGGAATTGGTGCTGACATAAGCACAGATCTGAAATATTTTTTTTTTTTCTTTTAGAAAGCCTTTTGTTTATTATCTTTAGAAAATTTTGTTACTTTAAACCCATACTTCAACTTTTCTATCTTTTCTTAGAAATGAACAAAAGGGCACATATATCCACATGAAATACGAAAATATATCCAGTATGAATGATCCAGAAAGACCAAAGAAAAAATCCAAGATCTTAGAATCTTCTGTCCCAGAACACGCTGCTGAAAAGGCAGAAGAAGAACTAAAATTGCATCCTCATCCAAGGCTTGAACAGAAGCTTGAATTCCATGACGGTGGTGAGTTTAACATCTTGAATAGAAATAAAACCACTGCAGAATATGCACAAAAGTTAGAATCTGCTGAAAATAATCCATTCACTGGCAGACCATTTACTCAAAAGTACTTCGATATTCTTAAAGTGAGGCGTGATCTACCAGTTCACGCCCAAAGAGCCGAGTTTTTAAAAATCTTCCAAACTACCCAGATTATGGTCTTTGTCGGTGAAACTGGTTCTGGTAAGACCACTCAAATCCCACAATTCGTTCTATACGATGATATGCCGCATTTGAAAGGAACACAAGTTGCATGTACTCAACCAAGAAGAGTTGCTGCAATGTCTGTTGCTGCAAGAGTTGCTGATGAGATGGACGTTCAATTGGGTGAAGAAGTTGGTTACTCTATTAGATTTGAGAACAAAACTTCGAACAAGACTATTTTGAAATACATGACAGATGGTATGTTATTGAGAGAAGCTATGGAAGACCATGATATGAAGAGATACTCATGTATTATTTTGGATGAAGCTCATGAGCGTACTTTGGCTACCGATATCTTAATAGGTCTATTGAAACAAGTTACTTTAAGAAGACCAGAGTTGAAGATCATTATCATGTCTGCTACCTTGGATGCTGAAAAGTTCCAAAATTACTTCAGTAATGCTCCATTGTTGGCTGTTCCTGGTCGTACTTATCCGGTTGAGATTTACTACACGCCGGAGTTCCAAAGGGATTACCTTGATGCCGCTATTAGAACCGTCTTACAAATCCATGCTACAGAAGGAGAAGGTGATATTTTACTGTTCTTGACTGGTGAAGATGAAATTGAAGATGCCTGTAGAAAAATCTCGTTGGAAGCTGATGAGCTGATTAGAGAAGAAGGAAGTGGGCCATTGTCCGTTTATCCATTGTACGGTTCTCTACCGCCAAACCAGCAACAAAGAATTTTTGAAAAGGCTCCAGATGCTTTCAAACCAAATGGTAGACCAGGTAGAAAAGTTATCGTCTCCACCAACATTGCAGAAACTTCTTTAACCATTGATGGTATCGTTTACGTTGTTGACCCTGGTTTCTCCAAGCAAAAAGTTTACAATCCAAGAGTGAGAGTTGAGTCTTTGTTGGTTTCCCCCATCTCAAAGGCTTCAGCACAACAGAGAGCTGGTAGAGCTGGTCGTACCAGGCCAGGTAAATGTTTCAGACTTTATACCGAAGAAGCATTCAAGAAAGAATTAATCGAACAGTCATACCCTGAAATTTTGAGAAGTAATTTAGCTTCTACAGTTTTAGAGTTGAAGAAATTGGGTATTGATGATTTAGTCCATTTCGATTTCATGGATCCTCCGGCACCGGAAACCATGATGAGAGCTTTAGAGGAACTAAATTACTTAGCTTGCTTGAACGATGACGGTGATTTAACTCCACTAGGTAGAATGGCCTCCCAATTCCCATTGGACCCAATGCTCGCCGTTCTATTAATTGGTTCCCCAGAATTCCGCTGTTCTGAAGAAGTCCTCACTATAGTGGCCATGCTATCAGTTCCGTCAATCTTTGTTAGGCCATCCGGTGGTAGTGCAAAGAAGGCGGCTGATGAAGCTAAGAACTTGTTTGCACACCAAGACGGTGACCATTTAACTTTACTAAACGTTTATCATGCGTTCAAGTCAGAGGAAGCCCAAGATATGGGATTACACAAGTGGTGTAGAGAACATTACCTATCGTACAGATCATTGAAGTCTGCGGATAATGTTAGATGGCAATTAAGCAAGATCATGGAACGTTACGATTTGTATTTAAATTCAACCGACTTCGATTCTCCAATGTACTACGAAAACATCAGAAAGGCTTTAGCTTCCGGTTTCTTTATGCAGGTTGCCAAGAAGAAGTCAGCCGGAAAGGGATACATAACTGTCAAGGACAACCAAGAAGTTTTGCTCCACCCATCAACGGTGCTTGCTCAACATGACGAATGGGTTATTTATAACGAGTTCGTGTTGACTTCAAAGAATTACATTAGAACTGTGACGGCAGTGAAACCTGAATGGTTGGTGGAGCTAGCACCTGCTTACTATAACTTGGATCACTTCCAAAAAGGTGATGTTAAGATGAGTTTGGAAAGAGTGAAGGCCAGAGTTGAAAAAATGAACGAGTTGAAGCAGATCAAGAAGAACTCAAAGAAATGAGGTCGATGTGAGGTGTTGTGTATAGTATAAGAATTGATTAATTTTGTGTGTAGATGTGTATGCCTTTTTCTTGTCTGCCTCATATAGGTATTCGTATATTTTTCTGTTTTATAAAGCTTCTTTTGCATTTATTTTTGTTAATAGAATAGCTAATTTTCATGATAAGTGACTATTTAAAAGTAAGGAATCGTTCTTGTGTGTCAAATGTATGTTTCAAAATTTAATCTTTTTTGGGATTATTCAAAGAAAGCAACATATGCATCTAAAAAATCAACTAATATATATATATATTCTAACTGAATATGAAAGCATATATATACTATATATAAATTACATAATGTTTAGTGAATGAATCAGATGATAGTGAATATAATAGTAATGGATGAACAAGTTTGTAGCTTTGTGGGGAGAGAGGGGGAGCAGAATGGCTGTTATATTATAAAGAGGTGGGAGGGCGATTGGGAGTTTTTTTTTTCAGTTTGATATCTATTTCATGGAGAAAGGAGCACTTTATGTTAGGTACAATCTATTGGTGATAAAAGATACTCAAATCAGCTGGCTGAGGAAGTCATTATCTTATTAATTTTCAAAACTGTACTGAATCTAAGCCCATTCACCTAAAGATAAAACCTTTTCAATACCTCTAACGACGGTTGGGGTATCTGGGAACGCAAAGTCTTCTAATTCCTTAGCATATGGAGTTGGAACTTCACAACCGGTAACTCTTTCAATTGGAGCGTCCAAGTAGTCTAAAGCTTCAGATTCCATAACTTGAGCACAAATTTCAGAACCGACACCAAAGGCTGGGAAACCAGCTTCGACGGTGATGGCATGGTTGGTTTTTTTGATGGTGTTGATGATTGCTGGGACATCTAATGGCTTGATGGATCTTAAGTTTAAGACTTCACATGAAACACCGTATTTTTCCTTAACAACTTCGGCAGCTTCTAAACAGAAGTGCAAGTTTCTGGTGTGAGAGATAATTGAAACATCAGTACCTTCTAATTCAATCTTGGCTTCACCGATTGGTAAGACGAAATCTGAGGATAAAGCTTCTTCGGACATTGGGAATGAATCATTGTATAACAATTCGTTTTCTAAAAAGATAACTGGGTTTGGATCTCTAATGGCAGCCTTTAATAAACCTTTGGCATCTTCAGAAGAGTAAGGAGAAACAACTTTCAGACCTGGAATAGAACCATACCAGGCAGAGTAATCTTGGGAATGTTGGGCCGCAACACCAGCAGAGGCACCGTTTGGACCTCTGAAAGTGATGTTACACTCTTGGATACCACCAGACATATAGTAGGTCTTTGCAGCAGAGTTAATAATATGATCAATGGATTGCATGGCGAAATTGAAAGTCATGAATTCACAAACTGGTTTCAAACCAGATAAAGCAGCACCGACACATAGACCAGTGAAACCCATTTCTGTAATTGGGGTATCAACGATTCTTTTTGGACCGAATTTATCAAGTAAACCTCTGGAAACTTTGTAAGCACCGTTATATTGAGCAACTTCTTCACCCATTAAAAAGACGTCGGCATCTCTGTCCAATTCTTCTTGCATTGCACTAGTTAAGGCATCTCTGACGGTCATCATAGCTGGACCTGAAGCTGAAGAAGCCTTTCTAACTGAATGGTTGATCATTAGTGAGTTGGTGACAGAGGCCTTTAGCATTGAGGAGGCCAAGTTAGCGGTCTTTGCGACACTGGTAATCTTAGAAGCCATTGTTGTGGAAGATGTAGTAAGTTATGTTTATGTAATGGAGCCTGACTAAGCAGCAAGAATGATAATTCTATATAATTATAAATGGACTCAATGTAGCTGAATTTAACTGGCGTGATAAAGTTGAGTAGATAGAATGATTGGAACCAGTGTAGGTACAGGAAGAATCAACTGAGTGGGCTCGAGCTGGCAGTGATAACAGATTGGATCCAATGCACAAACACCACAAAAATCCGAAAGTTGTTAGTGAAACAAGAAAAACGGAAAGGTAAAATCCATGTGGCGCATTCCGAGCCTCGTGGCGCATGCAGCGGGGTTCGCGGGTGTTCACGGGTCTTTTTAGGTCGCTGCTTCATTGAGTAGTTGAGTAGTTGGTATGGCAATAGCTCTCTGGGTTCTACGCGAATTTAAAGCCCAGCTCATGGAAAAGCTCCTGGTAAATGCCATCAGTTACCTGATAACTACAACAATTGGAAGCAGACTAATCGACCTCGTTACTGAGAATATTCACCACCTTGAAACATATCTCTGCCCCATTGCAATCAGCAAATGGCTTCTGCAATCCCCGACGGATCTCCCAACAGGTATCTGTGCGGCGGTCAGAGC
The DNA here is from genome assembly GCA_001600755.1 of Ogataea methanolica. Lineage (NCBI taxonomy): Eukaryota > Fungi > Ascomycota > Pichiomycetes > Pichiales > Pichiaceae > Ogataea > Ogataea methanolica. Next base: position 1,861,351 of record BCKW01000001.1, read on the forward strand.
AGAAAACGAGTCACGTGACTCATACTCGGTAAATTCATAAGGGGATCAGTTTTTTTGTGCCATTCTTGTAAAATGAAAATGGGGGTTTCACTAAACATTTGTCTTTGTCTATAAAGGCTTACAATAATTGCTTCTATTCAATTCTAAGAATATATATATATATATATGGCTATAAATGTCGATAATCCAAAAAAGGTTTAAATTTCTTGTAATCCTTCAAACTAAAAAGTAGCAAAAAAACAAAAGCATTATTCATAATAAGAACCACTCCTCTTATTGCATAAGGTACAAGCAATACCCGGAAACAACAATAAATGGAAGGATCAAGCATCTAACCAGCTCATTTTCTTGATCAATCAACCACGGAAACACGTACGGAGTGCATTCATCTGTTTCTTCATCGTTAGCATCATCCAGCTCCCCAAATACCAAACAACAAATAGCGGAAGTTAAGATCAACGAACCAACAATAACCATAGAGCAAACATGAACTACAATCCAGCAGCATACCATCGGATTACTGAAACCCCCATAAACTATCATCATATTGAGCATACTTGTTGTTGAGTATTTACACAGCTCACCTAAGCAACTTACAACAATAAACCAAGCATGGATATAGCTGAGTCCATATTGTTTAAAGAATTTCATGTCCCATGAAGAAGGGTTCAGTTGATTATAATACCTGAAACAAAATAATCCGCCTGCTGAGCAATAGATTGTTATAATAAACCAGCGTGTGAAAGCTGACATTGTCAGGGCGCTAAGGCATAAATTCTTACCAAGTTCTCTGAGTTGGGAATCCAAGTAGATAAACTGAAAGACAAACACTATTGTATAGAATAATGGACATTCTTTAATTGTAGGTCCAATAATATTATCTATCCCCACATAAAGAAGTAGGAAATTGAGGAAGACCATACTTGGCATGCTCAACGGTTCATTTTTCGCAAGTTGTTCGTAATTTGAAGGTCCATACATTAGAACTAGTAAAGAGAGAACGGGAGTGAAAATCAGCAATAATGAAAGAGTAGTTAAATAAACGTTTCCCGTGGTTTTAATTTCACATCCTGCCCCATCCAGAAGGCTTGATTCCAAGTCTTTGTCAAGTGTGGTAACACATATATCACTTTTTTCTGCTTTCAATTCCATCTTAAAGTACTATTTTCTCTAATTTACCCGCAGTCAAATGCTTTTCTGTTGCTTTTTCGTTGCCTCCAGCTTCGTTAACAAGAGAAAGAGATACCAAAAAGAGTAGCAGACAAAACAAGGATCAGTTTCTTCAATTGACAAATTCAGAAGAGAAGCGCCGTCTTTTTAAGGCAGTGCTGGATTATTCGGCGTTACACACTTCTTTGGTGTGTTTTATGTAGACGGCTTTGGTTCTCATGTTGCTAGGTTAAACTTAACTCTGCTCCACCTCCAATCTTAGAATATCACTATTTAGCTCTATTTATACAATCCAATTGGATTAAAAGAGCAACTATTATGCCAGATAAAATACCCACAGGTTTCAAATTGCTTGAAAAATGGCTCTCAACACCAGTACCGCTCACTTCTTCTCTCAAGACTAACTACCTATTTCCAATCATCTTTTCGATACGGTTACTCAATGCATTAACTATACGAACATTTTTCCAAGCTGATGAATACTGGCAGTCACTAGAACCTGCTTATTACTTGGTTTACGGGTATGGCTACTTGACGTGGGAATGGAAGGAAGGGATACGGTCATTTTTGCACCCGTTACTGTACTCCATGGTTTATAAATTTTGTAAGGTTCTTGAATTGAATCATGGACTTGTTTTGAATCTACCAAAGGTGGTAAACGCTTTGTTCTGTACAATTGGTGAAGTCTACTTATATGGATTGATTAAGAAGATCAGCGGTGGCGATGAGGTCTTGTCTAGGTTGTGTTTGGTGTTGAGTTTGGGTAGTAGTTTCAATTGGTTTTGTTATAGTCGATCTTTTTCAAATTGTTTGGAGTTGACGTTAACTATTTCGGCTTTGTACTATTTTCCGTTTGGAAAGACAGACCTTACTGTGCCAAGAACGTTCAAAGGTTTGCTATTAGCTGGAGTTAGCTGTATAATTAGACCAACGAATGGGATTCTTTGGTTGTTCTTTGGATACAAGGCATTGTACAACCATCGAAATGAATTTTTGTTGATTATAGGGCTGACTATTCTAACCGGATTTATTACTATTGGGTTTGATTCTGTTGTGAATTATTGGTTTTATGGATATTGGAACTTACCAATTGTCAAATTTCTAGAGTTTAACGTGACGAAAAAGCTTTCTTCGTTTTACGGGATATCAAGACTTGATTTTTATTTCTTGCAAGCTATACCGATTTTATTGCTATCATACTTGCCTTTCTTTCTATACGGACTTTATGTGGGGAGAAAGCGATTCATTGACATTAAAATCGTTTCCGTTTTATACATTGTTTTATTTTCCATGATCCAGCATAAAGAATTCAGGTTTATTTACCCTTTGATGCCATTTTTGTTGATATTTACAGCATTAGGATTTATCCAAGTTTTCAAATCTACATCAGCAAAAGCCACAAAAGTGATTATAATTTTTGTTGCTGCATTAAACACTATTTTGTCTTTTTACTTCACCATTTATCATGAATCAGGGGTGATCCAAATAACCGAAATTTTAAGAAATAAAGTGTTGGCGGACATTAGGGAACAAAGCAGCAGCAATCACAATGACAACAATACGTCACCACCACCACCTATCCAGATCGGATTTTTAACTCCTTGCCATTCAACACCATTCCAGTCGTACTTTCAGCTCTCACCCGACCAAGCAAACATATGGTTTTTAACATGTGATCCCCCCTTGCAATTAAAAGAGTCGGATAGATTGCAAGATTACATGGATGAGTCTGATTGGTTTTACGATAATCCGGAATTATTTTTGGATTCCAACTTCCCTCATCTAAACAATGGTTTAAATGCAATTACCAAGTCGCCAAGAATAAAAGGGGACTATCCTCATGAATGGCCAAACTACATTGTTATTTTCGAGCATCTGGAACCATTCATGACTGAATACTTGAAAGGCAGTAACTACGTTGAAATTGAAAGAGTGTTCAATAGTAGGTTCCACTGGGATCACAGAAGAACCGGAGATGTAATAGTGTACGGATTAAAGTAGTTCTATAATTTTGCATATATACACGATAAAACTAATAATGATCATAAACTTTACATAGACCACTTATCTCTGCCTTGAGTAACAACCCCTTTCTCATGTTCATTATTAATTTCATTCAATTTTTCATTCATTAACTTGATGCTCTCACTTCTAACACTGTTCAAATCGACACCTTCACCACCCAGTTCAACGGATTTACCTATTCTTTCAACTGTTTTTGAAGCACCTTGCCAATCCTGCTGAGCAATAAAACAATCAAATAACCCAACCATGCAATTCGCATCGCCTAATTCAGCACCCAATTTGAACCATTCTTTAGCTTTATACTCATTCTTAAAATAATTCAACTCGAGGAAACCCAAATTAGCAAACGATTCTTTAAACCCTTGCGTTGCAGCCATTTCTAAGTGGTATCTTGCCCTTAATGGATCAGCTTCATGTATCAAGCCTAGCAAGAAATGAGATTGAGAAACTTTACTTAACGGCGCTAATTTAATAGATTTTTCCAAGTATCCTTTTGCTTTCAATAGGTCTTTGTTCTGGAACGCTAACTGGCCTAATGTCTTATAAACGTCTGAAGATAAGAATGAATTCGGATCTAGTTTTAGAAACTGCGTGTAGAGCTTAACAGCAGCGTTTAAATTACCTTCCTTGAACTGATAGTCACCACCCATTTTGAACACTAACGGATGTCCCAAACGTGACAACTTCATGATGAATATCGAAGCTTGCTTCTTATCTTCCACCGAGTATGAATCATCGGACAACGCCTTGTATGAAAGAATGGTTAATGCATCGGAGTTTCCTAGTTCAGCTGCACGTTCAATGAGTTCTTCTTCGAGGTCCAGGAGGTGTCTGTTAGAAGTATGTGTTTGGATTCTTATTTCATTGAGGATTTTTTGGAATGTCAATAAGTCCGATCCTTTCACTTTTGATTTATTTAAATTTGGGTCAGCGTCTGTCCCTATTGTGGAGTAAATGGATTCAAGGATCGGCAAGTACTTGTTCAAGTTTAATCTGGCGTCAAAGTCGAATAAAAGTCTATTTAGCATTTTCTTTTCTGGGAGGAGGTCGAGAAGTAAAGGTCTTAGTTTTGGTGTTGAGGAATAATGCCTTACTTGGGCGAGTATGTGCCTTGGGAACATGATGGTAATAATATATCTGTTGATTATGGCTGTGGATAGATCTATTGTATCTATCTGGATAATTATATACAGTAAATAGGTAGTGACAGATTTAGGTATTAATAAACCAAAAGACCATTTTGGAAAGCCTTAAAAACCTGTGCGATTCGGCATTTGTTATTTATTCTTGAATGTTTTCCTTGGTACAGTTACAATATTTTTCTTATTTACATATTAGTTCTATTCTTTAATCTCTCAATGAAATACACTTGAAGTTAATTGTATATGTATAAGGATACATCAAATAGGGCATCAACAAAACGGACCCGTTACTCACAACACAGAATAGCAACCACACAAACGTTCTCGATATCAGTAAACCATGCCACCAAGCACCGCAGCAAATCATCCTTCAACAAATACGCAAAAGAACCTCAACACCCAAACAGTAACAACGTCATCTGATGTCGCTTCACCAGTGCACCCAATAGAACTAACTGTCCAATCACTCATAGAGTCTCCATTGGAGATCCTAAACTTGAACCTCAACTCATTGTACGAATCACAGCTGATATTAAGCACAATACTGAAGAACATGGAGGGTAAGTTGGCGAAGACTTTGAGGAATGTGGAGGGACCAACTAGGTATAATTCGTTGCCGAATGGTACTGATAGTGAGGAAGGAGAGGGGGGAGAACATGCTGGTTCCTTAAATGAACATGTCAATTGGGATGATGCAGAGGAGGAGGATGCTGTGAGCGTTGAAGACTATTTGAGAAGGATTGTGGTGGTTAAGGAACAACTAGAAGGAATCAATGCAACGTTGGACAAAGTGGAGAATCGAGTTGATAAGATTATGGCTAACATGGGCCTCAATTGATGAAGTAAGTAATACGATACGAATTAAAAGTTTCAAATCATGAAAACGCAAGGTTATTTTTCTAAATAATATATAGATGCATTCAAATATGTAAATACGTGGTGACAACTTTTCTAAACGCTGAAATTAACACATACTCACTCACCGCTTCACAACACTCTTGATGCCTAGAGAGCATTATTTTACAAGGAACTGGAAAAGAAAGCAATGGGTGACTATATCTTCAATAACCAGTATGGGTAACCCGTATTTTTAGCTTGGAAACAGGAGATCAAGTAACTGTATAACACGAAAATAGCCACTGTTAAACTTAATGTAGCCAGAGTTCTAATTTTTTGATCTTTAATTGTGCTAACTTTATCGACCAAAAGGACCATCAGTAAGGTGAAGGAACCGTAGACGACACAAAGGATTTGAGTTTCAACACCCAATTGAGCTTGGTGACCGCCAATAAAGTAATCTTTGGATCCATCTTGGTTAATCTTTATGTATTGTGTGTTTCTAATAATGTTGAACATGTAACCAGAAGTGAATAAAACCACCAACACCATTGCAAAGCCTTGCCAACCTCTCTTGTTAGTGAAAACCTCCCCGACTCTTTTCCAATTCCGGTAAGCTAGTGTCATGACACCAATGCAAACAGAAACAGTTATTGCCAGTGACGTATAATCTTTCTTTTCAACAATATGGAATAAAGATGGTGAAACATCAACGTTGCTCAAGATCCAAGAGACCAATTGACGCATACTATCAGAGTTAACGAATTGAAACTCGCTAGATGGAGTCAAAGCTCTGGCTGTCCCTGGAGGATAGTGGAAGATCTTAGGAACATTGTTTAAAGCTAGCTCTTGGAAGTATCTTCTTGAGTCAATGAAATCAGAGATGGCAATGATCAATTTAGTGTCTGAAGGTTCATCTTGCTTCTTCAAATTGTCATAGTATGATGATGCAATTGTTTCGTATATTGGCTGGAAGTCCTTACATAAAACACAGCCAATTTGAGGATTTGAAGCAGTTAGGTAAATGATTAAGTGATAGTCATCATTCTTGATGAGATTGTTGTAGTTTTTGTCTGTTATTCTGACTATGGAATATTTGTGCTGGGATAGTACTTCGTCGTAGGTTGAACCCCAAGCCAGTTGGATCGTGATGAAAAAGGGTATTAGAAAGTTGAAGATCTTCATGACGCAATGAACTTCATGAAATTACTCAATGGCAAGATATATGATAATTATTCTCCTGTTGAAAGAACAGCATTCTTCTTTGTATCTCCATATATAGATCCAGCTTCAAAGCCATTTATTTCAATTACACTGTACGTACGTGTTTAAATGGAATGAACTGTGAGCATATTACGTCAGAGATGATGTCATACAAAATATACCTAAGAAGACAGATCATAATACACCTCTACACCAGATTCCATTAGAGTTTGAGCTCTTTGTTTGTTTGTTTGCTGGCTGAGATCTCGATGCACACAACAATATATAGACAAGAAGACCATGATGTCGATTCACCATTAAAGCAGACAACGGACAACAGTGTCTACTCCACACGACTGGAACACACCTGGTATATACTTCCACACATAGAAAATGCCAATCAAGTCCTTGGAACCCTACCTATTCGACCTGAAGACAGTCACAAACTGCCACTTGGACGTTTTAAAGAATGCAACCATTGGCATTGACGTTGAACACTATATCACCCGTCTGTTCACGCCTCGTAAGGAACCAAATTTGGAAGCAATTGGGGGTTTTCCATTAACTTTAAAACAATTGGCCGAAGCTGACTTCAAAGTGTTCAACGAATTGAACATCAAACCAGTGTTTATCTTCCCCGGTTTGAAAACTGTTATTCAATACAACTACCTGGAGCAATCCGACTTGTTACCCTTTGAAAGATCATTCAAGAAGATCTGGGATGAAAAAACTACCAAAGATTACCATGTCGTTGAAGCTTTCAGAGATGCTAACACCCCTCTGAGTTTGAGACCAATTATGAACCAATTCATGGAGTTTTTGGAAAGTAGAAACGTTGACTTCTTAGTTAGTCCTTATTCCTCTTGGGTTCAATTACAATACCTTTACAAAGAAGGCGTTATTGACACCATTTTTGGTTCTACAGATGGTCTTTTATTAGATTCTGTTGATAAATTTATCATTAGTATAGAGTTTGAAAGTAGACAATTCAAATATATCGACCGTGCCAATGTTTTAAACAAGTTGAACTTGACCTCTAAACAATTCAAAGATATTGCAATGTGTATTGGTAATGGATTCCAACCATTCAACTTAAATATTCAGCCTCATATCCCTTCACAGGCAACTTTCCCTTCGCTACACGAGTTTGTTTTGAGCGGTGGATCGGTTTATAACACCTTGCTAAGCTTGACTGACAACAAAACAATGGATATCTTCCAAAAAGGTTGTGCCTCGGTTGAGTTCATGCCTGTCTTAAAAATGAGCGGCAGAGTTGAGCCATTGCAATTGGATAACGAAAGTTCATTCTTATCAACGTCTGCACCAATTGGGTCCGCTGGCAGTAGTGCCAGTACTCCCTCAACTTCAGGAACTTCGGATGATAATAATAATAACAACAAACTAGAACCATCTAAGAAAGTTCCAAATGATTTGCACGAATTTATTGGTCAAAGACTTCCGGACGAATTATTCTTCTATCAATCAGTTGGTATCACTACTTTGGAATTATGCGAGACATTGATCCACGGTAACCAAGTTGAAAGATTACCAATTGACATGACTGTTACTCCACTATACCAAAAGCTAGTCACCAGCGATGAGTCTTTAGAGCTAACGGGCAAGACTTTGAACTTATTAACTAACTGTCTTAATAGATATTACCAATTCAAGAAATTGAAACTGACAACCTACTTTAGTGGAGCCACCGAATATGAACTTGTGCAAAGAGTGACCCCACCATTGTACTTACAATTAAAACCATTAGCGATTAGACACACAACTGCAAGATCATTTGACCTAACCACGTTGCTATCAAGTTTGTCGAATGAATTCCTAGAAGATTCAATAGTTACAAAAGAGAAACTTTCCCAATCAACAGACCGTGATGAATTCAAGCTATCTACAAACTACGAACTAATCGCAACTTCCCTTGTCAGATCGCTGGTTGTCAACAACTTTATTGATTCATCAAATTTCAAATTAACAAAACATGGCGAACTGCTACAATACGTCTCTAAATCCTCTTCCGTTGAACTTCTCCTTCTATTATTGATATTTTTCAAGACATTCCCTTCTATCTCCACAACCGATTTACTAAACCCAAGTGATATCAAAACTATCAATAAACAGTATAAGAATCAAGCTATTTTGATTTCAAAGTTCCTATCCTTAGTTGCAATCAAGAATTTCTATGCAACCAACTATGTCAATAAAGTTTCCCGGCCATTATTACAGTTCCGTACTGTTCTTGCCAGATTATCCAAAACGAGTAATGATTTAATCAATGCAAATATCATCACCTTGTCTTTACTGAACCAAGATGATTTGGACAAGTATCAAAGAGATAACACTGATTGGAAAAGATTGGCTATCGAAATACCATTTAGAAATTCATTGCCCAACGTCTTGCTGGGAATTATGGCACAGCACTTTTTCGAAATCTATTTGTTGGATATGGACATCAGCAGAGGTTTGTCATTCGTTAATGCTACTTTCAAGAGTGTTTGTGAAAGACCTAGTGTTGAGTTAGTCCGTGGCTTGAAGATATTCAAAGAAGTTGCTGGGCTAGTTGAAAGATTGAATCACGCTGGGCTCTTGACCGGTGGTAATAGTGATGAGTTGGTCGAATTGTTTAAAAGTTCTACTGAATTGGCATGTAAAATTTTAGATAGCATGTAAATTGAATGAGATTATCAACACAAAATCGTGCGTTTTTTCTGTTTCCGTATATATATAAATACTTTCATAGAACTCCACGTTAAATTTTCCTTATGTACTATAAAAGTTATGCTGATAATCTAAAAGATTCACAAATTTAAAAATTGATACGAGAGGAAAACTTAAATACCTTCTTCTCCAACTTGGACCAACCCGTAAACGTTCATGGCAAAGATCAAAACCCATAAAAAACAAGCAAGAACAGTAACTGGCCAACCATTACTCATATCCTTTAATTCATTTTCACTTTTAGCAACATTCATGATCTTCTTCGAACTAGTGAAGTAAATCAGCGGACCGACGATAAATGGTAACAAAATCGAAAGTATAACCTGCGACGCATTCAAAGCTTTACTTAACCCACCTCTACCAATTGAAATAGAAATAACAAGAGTTGGCACAATAGTGATCATTCTAGTGACTAGTCTTCTCAACCATGGTTTCAATTTCCAGTTTATGTGACCTTCGGAAACCATCTGGCCAGCAATGGTAACGACGAACACAGAGGAAGTTGCACTTAAGAACAATGAAACCATGAAAATTGTGCCCGCTATTGGAGCTATCGTTTTTGATAACAAGTCATGGATAGAGTACAAATCGGCACCAACTGCCTCTTGTGTTCCATACAACGTGGCACCTGCCACGATTAAGATAGCAGAGTTGATAAATAACGCAAAGGTGAATAATGTAATAGCGAGCTCAGCTAGTGAGTATTTGTAAGAGTATTTAATTGCGGTGTACGTTGGCTTGTAACTGTAGTATGATTCTTCACGTTCTACGCTGTCATCAGCAAGAACAATATATCCGTTACGAACGTCGAAATCACGTAGCCTACTTTGAACTAGACCAGAACCCAAGATGATCGAATGAGGCATAACGGTGGCACCCAAAATACCAATGGCATCGTACATCGCTTGACCTTTGAATAATGTAGATGATGGTGCATAACCTCTGAAAACCTCCCTGACAGAAGTTGATGCTGGGATGTAACTTAATTGCACACAAAAACAGATAACAACAGCAAGGACCAATAAGCCAACCATACATTCAAATAACTTGACGACAGTCATCGTGCCACCTGGTCTGTAAGCAAACATGACGATTAAAGTATCGGCAATGGTGATCACCACACCGGCAGGCAGTGGGATTTTGAATAGAATGTTCATTGCGATGGCAGAACCAATAACTTCTGCTAAATCCGTAGCAATGATGGCGACTTCGGAAAGTACGTATATAGTAATGTTTAACCATGCAGGTAAGTGCTTCCTACAACATCTTGAATAATCCATTCCTGTCACCGTACCTAGTTTAACAGATAACGACTGCAAGAAAATGGCGAGTAAATTGGAAAGAAGAACGATACATAGTAGGGCAAATTTGGAGGATGCACCAGCAGACACGTTGGTGGAGTAATTACCAGGGTCCATGTATGACACAGACACCATTAAACCAGGACCAACGTACTTTGAGTATCTAATTAATACCCTGATGATTGGATGGTGACGGTTGTCGTTATTTGACGGTGGCATTGGAGATGACTCTGATTCAGAGACAGCGTTGGAGCTGATACGGTCAAATTCTTGTTGGATTTGCTCAGTTTCAGAAAGAGCTATTGGCCAGGGTTGGGTGCTTATACTTGATGTAGTTGATGGTAGTTGATTGGTCGTTGTGGTTGGGTTGACATTTTGAATGTCGGACAACTCAAACTGTGTTGTTGAAGAAGTGTCCTTTCCCTTCATGATGGATCTAGCAGTTTAATATTGTTATTCGTGAATATCTAATGATTTGGGTGTCAGCATATAACGGAAGGAATGCAAGAGTATTTATAGTGTAGAGGTGAAAAATGGATGTATTTTCAGGTTGGCAGAAATGTCTAGCTAAATGAACCGAGACCAAACCAAAAATAACAACAATCCTAACAACAACAAACTAAGCGACGAAGGCAGAGAGTCTGTTTGCAAGAGACAACACGATACGTTAAAACCGAGGTTAGTTACAAAAGGGACGGCGGTGACAGGTGTCTTTCAAACAACCAAGACAACAAGTGTACGTACTCCTGTGAATGAGGACATTCACCTTGCTGGTGCGCAAAATTGCACAGATTCGTCTGGGCAAACACAAGACTTTGAATGTGTTTTTTACACTTTTGGCACTTTTTTCTTGCGGCTGAGAGTCAATCACAGGATCCTATTAGTAGCTTTCTAATTTTACATACGTATAATGCTATTTATAATTTTCTATCAGTATATCAACTACGCCAACTGGAAGAATGCCAGGCATTGATCCATCAACTCACTAACAATGTCCAACTGTGCCTGAGCATGTTCCCAGTCCCCAGCGTCAATAGCATCCCGAACACCAGGAAATGATCCATATCTGAATTCAACCAACTTTCCATCATCTCCGTAGACCTCAGGTAAGTTGATTTGGTTACCAAACAATACGTTGAAATGCCATGGTCTGTTGTAGATTCCAGCAGTAGACAGCATAATCGTCTCGATCAAAGTTAGTTTCGTGTTCCAGTCCCATCTGTTCACTGCTAGTAGATTTGGCTCAGATCCACCATCAGCGTTCACAATATCTGTCCACGTTTCAATGAACGATTGTTGTTCTCTACCAACAGTTTTAAGTTTGATTAAAGAAGCTTCAAAATGGGTGAAGTCTAATTTCCCACCTTTCTGTCCTTCGGACATCCTCAACTCTGCATACTTTCTTAAATCTTTCGAATTATTGTTGATTTCAGAAACTAGTGAAAAGATATCGTATGGAATGATTGGTTTTTCAACTAGCTGTAGAATTACTTTAGATGTTAAACTGGTCAGTATCTTATGGTAATCCATATTAGGATCAATGTTCTTGTCTTGGAAGTTTTTAAAACTGTCAAGGCAAGAATTTTTCGGGTGGTTTTTGTTTTGCTTGTCCTTAAATTTGATCTCTATCGTAGACATCCCGAAATGGGCCAAGAATGGTAGATAATTCTTGTCAGATTTCTGTAATGGAAATATATTCTGATCCCAACTGTCAGCCATTGACGTGTTGGTGGCCGGGTCGTCAACTTGGGTTATTGTTTCGTGAATTAGAGAATATAGCATAGGGTCAGCAGAGATTTCTAATTCGTTACCAGAGATGGCGTCACTTAAATCAATGTAAGCATAACCTTCTCTTCTGAAATAATCGCTTCTCTGAAGCGCAAAATTGGAAGACCCAGCCAAGTTGTAATTTGTTCCTGAAAACGACACAAAGTATATAGTTCTCAATGGTCTCCATTTTAAATTACGAACCATTCTGGAAAAAATCTCCGTCATTTCGAGTAAAACTGTTGTACCTGTACTATCGATAGCACCATAACAAGTTGAGTCTCTAGATGCACCAACGACAATGGCCAAGTTATCTTGCTCAGAACCAGAAATCTTACCAACAACATTCCATGTTTCTTTATTCAATCTCTGTATTAGATTATTTGATAACTCAATTTGAAAGTCTTTGGAACCAGTCCAAATCTCAACATAACCATTATCACCAAAATCAACATCCCATTGTTCCAATCTTTCCCCTTGTGATTTAGCAGCCTGCATAATGGCTTTGAAATCTGTCCAAGAAATAGGCAAACTTGGAATCTTTGGTGTCGCTTGAGAATTTTTCCAAAGCTGGTCAATATTAACATTCTCTGGTATTTCATCAATGGCACCCACACCAGGACGCACAATATTTCCTGGCCCATAATCACTAGATGCTACAGGCTCTCTTTGAATTGAATTCATGCTGTACACAGATGATAATTGTGGATCACTGATAAATAGCACACCAACAGCACCAGCATCATGGGCATACTTGACCTTTTTCGATTCTTCAAGGTATCCACCGTATTTCACAATAACAATTGATCCAGAAACGTCGATTCTTTTATCGCTTAGTGTCTTGTAGTCGGACTTCATACCGTAGTTTACGTATACAACGTGACCTTTTGCATGACCACTCAGAGAGCCAGGATTGAAGGCTAGTTGATTGATATCACTTAAATCTGGAGCTTCGGTGTTAGTGGTACTGCCGTCTTCATCTCCATCTCTTTTGCTATGCTTTGAGACATCAATTTCTTCCTTCAAGGTACAGGTATGAATTACCTCACCATCGACATTGAACAACTTAACTTCAACTTCATGTGGGTAGTTCGTGTATGCAGAAAATCTTGAATCTTTATCAACCGTTAATGCAGATTGAATCATAATTTCTCTAATGTATCTTGCCAAAGTCAAGTCCCCTGCAGTTCCTGACATATGGGGCATGGAAGATAAATATTCCAAATTCTCTTGCATTCTATTAACATCAATGTTTTCATCGACAAAAGTGTGTAGTTTATGAAAATCGTAGAAATCTCCATATAAGCTGCCACCAACTGTGTCTGGGTATATTCCTGTCATCGAGACAATGTATATCAAGGTAGCAATAAACATCACATATAAAAGACGTTTAATGATCATTGGATTACCCACTTTGGAGATGTATGATTCTGTTTTTGCATTGATGTACCTATACAGTTGGTAAACAGGATCCAAGGCATTGTTTAAAGGTTGGAAAAATCTAGCGTTTAGGTTTTTGGCAAAATAGCCAGCCTTGTTGAATATCTCTCTTGGGTTGATCCTTGATCTGGGTATATACCCTGGATCTTGCCATGTTTCTTCGTCAATTTCAAACTGTTCAAAGGCACGTTCGGAGGCGGTCCCTTGCGGCAGGGAGTCATAGTCTGGAGGACTGTCGGTTACCTCATCCGGAATCTGTGTGTATGGGTTTGACATTTAATTTGTATATGTCAAATGTATATGCTATAGTTAAAGCAATGAAATGGGTATATGTTGGTGCTGTATGTATATATATGTATAGAAAATAATACTCCAGTGTAATGTATTTAAAAGGAGGCAGAGAAAAGTGTCTAAACAAACAGATGTTTCTATGAATGTGAACTGTTTAGTTCACCAAAAAAAAGGACCGTCATACAAACAAAACAGCTCAAAATAGTCACTTTCAATTTGGCCGAGGGCCTCCATGTCAACTGATGCCTACTCTTCACTTAGCCATAAGGCGTACAAGCTGATAGTTTATATCAATTGATCGTTTGGATCTTATCTCTGGTACGATACACAATATATACACAATGAAGACATATAATATAGCGTAAGTACAACCGATCTCTCTGCCAGTTCACTTCTCCGCAATCATTGATTGAAATTTATATGCTAACAATCTTGCAACAATAGTATGATATCTGATTTCTTCTACCCACAACCTGGTGGTGTTGAATTGCACATTTATCACTTGTCCCAAAAGTTAATTGCCAGAGGTCACTCGGTTACAGTGGTAACGCATGCATATGGGGACAGAACAGGCGTCAGAACTCTAACAAATGGATTGAAAGTGTACTATGTCCCGTTCTTGGTTCTTTATAGAGAGTCTTCCTTCCCAACGGTGTTTTCCCTATTCCCCATACTTAGACAAATATTCATCAGAGAAGCCATAGATATCGTCCATGGACATGGTACATTTAGCTCGCTGTGTCATGAAGCCATCTTCCACGCCAATACAATGGGCTTGCAGACTATTTTCACCGATCACTCGTTATTCGGCTTCTCGGACGTCAACTCCATCATTGGTAACAAACTATTGAAGTTCACACTTACAGGCATTGGCCATGTTATCTGTGTTAGTCACACTTGTAAAGAAAATACCGTTCTTAGAGCATCATTAGACCCATCAACAGTCTCCGTTATTCCCAACGCTGTCATTTCAGAAGATTTCAAACCAGCAAAGATAAAGCCATCGTTGGATACAATTACGGTTGTGGTAATATCAAGATTGTTTCAAAATAAAGGTGCTGGATTATTGACTGCCATAATACCCAGAATTTGTCTCAGTAGGAATGACATCAACTTTTTAATCGCTGGTGATGGTCCCAAATTCATCGACTTTGAACAAATGAGAGAAAGATACCAGTTACAAGACCGTGTGGATCTTGTTGGTAGTATCCGGCACGAGCAGGTGAGAGACATTATGATTCAAGGTCACATATATTTACACGCCTCGCTAACTGAAGCCTTTGGTACTGTGTTGGTTGAAGCTGCTTCCTGCGGTCTACTTGTCGTGACCACCAAAGTAGGAGGGATACCAGAGGTTCTTCCGACAAAAATGACCGTATTTGCTGACCCTGATGAAGATTCACTTGTTGCTGCAGTCAACTCCGCCGTTAAAAAAATTAAAGAAAACAGGATTGATACGTCAAGGTTTCATAAGGAGATTAAGACTATGTACGATTGGAACGATATTGCTAGACGTACTAATAGAGTGTACGATGCGGTGTACTTACAAGAGGATTCAACGTTGATAAACAAGTTGATCATGTATTATAACTGTGGACCATGGGCAGGATTACTGTTCATACTATGTTTAGTCACCGATATATTCATCCTTCATTTTTTGAATTGGTGGTGGCCTGAAGAAGATATCGATAAAGTGAAGAAATGGCCCAATCAAAGGAAAGCTTCTGTTGCTGAAGAACTTGCTAAGTGCCAAATGGAGAACACACTTACTGCGAGTATCAACACCGATGTGAATTCTAGTAAGGGAACTGCAGTGTCGAGATCGTCACAGGATACTCTCATGTATATTTCATAAGTTAATTATTTATTTGTTCTATCAATTTTTGTATCATTTCATTCCAGTTTTGTAATTCAGTAGTTCCTCATACATTAAATTCGTGTAGTACTTCGAATATTCGTTTTTTCGTTTCGTTAGTGGAATCACAGAGTATTTCAGATTCATCGTGAACAGTTCATTAATCATTTTCTTGCTCTTTATTTCCACAGCTTTAAGATCCTTAAATTTACCAACTGATACTGGAGCCAAATCCTGTTTGAGCCAATTGAGATCATCTTCTCCCACTATACGATCCCCTGAAATTTTGGAGTTCTCTAAACGGAACACCAAATCTCTCAACTTGCTGATCTCATAAATCAACTTAGATCTTTCGATATCTTTGAGCTCTTCAAATATATCACCCCGATCATTGCTGCCAGTATACAGCTTCAATTTATTTTCCGCTTGTTCAAGCTCCTGTTTGACCTGCTCGATTTGCGATTGGTAAGTATCCAAGTTTGACGTTAGCTCATTGTTACGGAGCTTATAGTTTTCTAATTCAACTGAAAGTTCAGTCACTTTCATCTCGTTCAACTGATGCTTATTCAACTTTGCTGTAAGAATTGACACCTTCATTTGCAATTCATCTATCATTTCAGGGTTAGTTTTCTCGATACCCTCGTCCTCGACATTATCTATCGATGCTGGTAGTCCGATCTTATCTGTCATTTTATCCCATATAGTGGGAACCAGCTCCCTGATATTTGATACATCAAATGACATTCTACTAATGGAGTCTTCAAAGGAATCAGGTGGTAATCGTAGCACTGAGTTGACAATTTGATTGTTGTGGACATCGGAAACTTCGAGTTCCTTGTTAATGTTCGATATCGCATCATATAAACTTGTCACTTGACTATCGTCAAATTCAATAAATTTCAATAAACCAAATCCATCATTACGTAACTCTAAAAGTTCGTTTATCTTGTTTTGTAAAGTGACGGAGAGGCTACCAATACTATCTTTAATTTCGCTGTAGCTCTGTGCTTGGTTTAGCAAAATCAATCCTCTTTGAATTAAGTCAATGAATAGCAGGCAGTACTTTAGCTGTTCATTGGTATTGCTCAGTTGCTTAATTGCGGTCTCTCTGGATTTTACTTCAAGTGGGCAGTTGAAGTCAGAGGTTAAGCGTATATCGAAATTGCCTGACTCGAAAGTGGCTTCAAATGACTCTATATATTCTTTGATGTCATTTATTAAAGTGGAAGAGGAAGATTCGTCAGAATACTGAGCAACTTGTAAGTAGTATTCAGCTAAGTTATTTTGCAAGCTCAAGGAAAATGAGTCCTTTAAATGATTCGAAATCAGCGAATAATTCTGAAGTGTTAGGGTTGTAATTTTTTTAAAGCTTTCAAGGAAGAATTCTTTGTAGAAAAAAGATAGTTGTTTGAACTTGATTAAGACAAAATAAGAAGCGAAGTTTAAGTCTTTCAAAGCAGGAATGTTCAACAATAGTTTATTATATTCCTCTATCGAGAGTTCGTTGATAAGCTTAAGGGATGTTTGTAGTTCAAGCTCGGATTTGATTCCTAATAGTTTCGAATTCTCATGCTTCAAATTCAGTACCAGTTGTTCCGAATCATTCCTGTGGATTCCTTCTGTCTGATCGTCTGACAATGGTTGAGTATTCTGCTTAGATTTTAGTATAAGTTCTTCTAGTCTTGAATTTTGTTTTTTCAACTCTTCAACTTCCAGCCGTTTAGCACCGAGTTCTGCATTTAGGTTAAGAATGTCGTTCCTCAACTCATCTTCGATTTCAGTATGGTTCTTGTCTAGATCCAGATCTATCTGTTGTAATTGCTCCAATTCTTTAACGGTAGTTTCCAATTCCGATATCTTATTGATCAACTCCATGTTCTTGTCAGTCAAGCTTTCAATAATTGATTCTGATTCAGCTAGGTTGTTCAACTGTTCCTGTAGTATTTCATTTGACAGCTGTAATTGCTTCACTTGTTCATGGCATGCAATGTATTTCGTCTCAATGTCTTGTAATTGAATCAGTTGAGATTCCAGTTCATTCAACTGTTCAGTTAAAAGTAATTCATTGTCAGTAGTTTCTTCTCTTAAGTTCCACAACTCAATTTCCAAACTTTTATTCTGTCTTTGAAGCACGGTGATGTCATCGGATAATTCACCTTTTGTAACTTCTGCACTCAACTCTTGATCTAATTTATTCCTCGATTGTAACTCGGTTTGTACTGCCTCAAACTGTATCTTCAATACTTGGTAGGAATCGTTTAATTTATCAAGTTCTGCCTTCAACGTTTGATTTTGTTCCTCTACAACTTCTGCATTCACAGTATGATGCTCAAGAGCTTCTTCCAAAACTTCAATGGTATTATTCAATTTGGCATTTTCATCGTTCAAGAAATTGATCTTTTCATTCAAATTCCCCATATCAGATCGTAACCTGAGCAACTTGTTTTCTAACAACTTGATGATCTTCTGGTGCTTGTCATCGGCATCAGGTCCATTATCTATATGTGCTATCATCGACGATCGGACAAACACGCCGTATAATTGATCAGCATCTTTGTCTTGATCATAAGAGAAATATCTAATCCCGTTGATTGATCCATTATTCTTCCCCGTCGGTGTGTCTAGCTGGATACCTATCCATTCTCCTTTTTGGAAATCTGTTGGACCTATAAATTTGATCGTTCCCGTGCTGGAGCCATTCACTGATACTCTGTCTCCAATGTTGAATGACATGAATAATGGGATGGGATGTTAACTCCGGTTGAATATGGTAGACCTTTTGAAAATTAATGGGAGAGACTTGTTATATGGGGGTTTGGTTGAGTCAGTTAAAGGATATTCTGGTGGCTGTTTGAGTAACCAGATAAGTCCAGGAAATTGCACTTATATACTTTTTCGGTATGAAACTATGCCTATTAACCCAGTACTGAGTGGCACATAGATCCTCTAGATTAGCCAATTGAAGACGGTATGTCTTATTTTACTGTTGTGAGATGATCTGTTAGTGAACACAGAGTTATTGTGGCAGCATCGGAATCAGGAACTCAACGCGTCAATTTGAACGGTTTCACTTCGAGTTGTCTTGTTTAAGATGGTGGGTGTCATGTAGATCTGTTGAATCTTGTTGGGATGAATTGTTCCAGAACCGTAAAAGCGCTCAGTTAGCAAGCCATATATATAGCACTGATAACATAACCACACAACATGAATTCCAGCCAAACAATAAATAAAAGTGGAGCCAGACAAATGAAAGTTGAGCTTTTGAATGAGCAGAAACAAGAGATCAGAGAAGCTGTAAGTATCTTTTTGAAGCTCATACACCCAGAAAAGTGCTAACATACTAACAGTTCGTTTATTACCCACTCTATACCAACAGTTCAGCTTATTTGATATGAATAACGATGGATTCATCGATTACCATGAGCTCAAAGTTGCTTTAAGAGCGCTAGGCTTTGACATGTCCAAAAGGGAAGTTTTGAATATAATTGAAGAGTACGACACAGACAATAGAAAGCTCATAAGTTACGATGACTTTTATAGATACGTCGGGAACAAGATCATAGAAAGAGATCCAATTGAGGAAATCCGCAGAGCTTTCAAATTGTTTGACGACGATGGAACGGGAAAGATCAGTTTGAGAAACTTGAGAAGAGTTGCTAAAGAACTTGGAGAAAACTTAACAGACGACGAACTCAGGGCAATGATTGATGAATTTGATTTGGATGAAGATGGAGAAATTAACGAGGATGAGTTTATTAATATTTGCACAGAGAATTAGAAAAGCTGACTATAATTTGGTGTACAGGGCTAGTGATGGATGTCCCAAAAACCGTCTTTCCGTTGGAAAATAACTTGCTATCAGAGGCGGCTATTCTTGAATGTCTTATATTGTGTTTTTCTTTTGTTGTTGTATACTAGTGTTATTTTTTTAGACTGTTTTAATGGCAGATTTATCATAAGTTAATGTAAATTTATGTTTCTTGTCGAGTAGTTTGTAAGTCACGGTACAAATTCCAGTTTAGCAGAAGGTACCCGACATAGAGCACCTTTCAGTGCTACTTGAATGGATTTATAGTATAAGTCGTAAATAAGATAAACCTATTAACAGCCGTAGAATAAAACTAACTCCTTTTGATCAAAGGGTTAATCAAATCTTGAAAAGTTGTGCGTTCTCCGTTTGAGTTATAGAAAAATTAATCTTGAATCTGTGGAGAAGATTTCCTTTCATCCCTATTTGAAATACATGCCACCTTTGATGTTGAACGGTACAGTACAAGCTGACTAATATCAAGCCAAATAGTTATTAATCTGCACTAACATTATGTCAGAAGAAACGGTATCTGATGCTTTGGACACCTCAGAACATACACTAGATGCAGACTTTCCATTCATGTACAATGATCTCAGAGACAGAGAGAACTTGATTCCATCTGACATGGTGTACTTCACCATCTTCTACATTCATCCGTACAGATCTAAACAAGATATCTTTCAAGAGACCAAGAAGCTATATGAGCTTTTAAGCTTTGAACTGAAACCTTATGTGAAGCATTACCCTTGGAATTCCGAGCCTATAAGGTTCGAACTCTTTCAAGATGAAGAGCTGTCATCAGGTACAAAACAGAACAATGATGAAAACCCTAAAGAAAAGGGAGGAAATAATACCCTTCCCGTGAGAGAACACAGTTCAAATTATTCCTTTATATACGGTGAATTGAACGTTGGTACAACGTTGACAGATGAACATTTATTGGCTACTATTCTTTTCAAGTTCACATCCAGAGATCCGAACATGTACATTCATACTTTCAATCAGGCTACTGAGTTTGTTGCCGCTGATGGCTCTGATTATCTACCTGACTGGTGCTATCCAGAGATTATGTGTAACAGAATATGGCTTAATAAACTGAACATTTTGGTCATACCAAATGAATTCCGTACTGGGCATAGCTTGAAGTTACAAGAAGCTGTGGAATATATTACGATGAACAGCTACAAGTTGGAAAGTCTCACCGGAATTTTGGAACATTACAAGAAAGCAGTGTTTGATGAATACCCTGAAGAAGCTCTGAAGAGCATATACGTTGCTGAAGTTAAGGTTTCTGAAACTATGGCAATGGTTATCATGTGTAATGAGGATTACACGTGTAACGCTGCAATGACAGAGGCCTATAAACAAGATATTGTCGAGAAGGAGAAAATACCACCAGATAAGAATGGACTAGATAGGTATCTTCCGCTCAACAACGAGGTAGTTGCACTGAAAATCAGGCTAAACCTGTTGAACTACATAGAGCTTACTCAGCCGTTGAGAAAGTTCGAAGCATCTCAAAGTGACCTATTTGCATCTGATCCCCTGATTTTGTATGGCTATAGACTTTCGAATGCCATACTAGCTTACTCTCGATTGATCAGAAAAGATCTAATCCTGAATGATTATGGTTTCTGTCTAAAGGAAACCGTCGTTGTTTATAACAAAAGAATTGAAGATGATGAATTGCAAAACGAGTTGGTCAGATGTTTACTTATTAACAAGAGAGTTAAACCTCACAACATTGATAAATTCATTGACGACTCTAAAGATTACGCAGAGCGTTTAACCAAAGACGACAAATTCGATAATCAGAAAGATCTACTAGAGACCTTAGAAAAAGAACTGATCGATGAAGGCAATAAAGATAGAAATCGTAAATTTGAATTTCATGAAGATAAATACGGTTTTGTACTTGATCCAGATATGTACAATGATGATAGTGACTATGATTCAGATAGCGAGGATGTCGATTTCAAGAACAAGTTCTTTTCGAGTAAATGTGATCCAGATATTGATATTGATGACTTTTACGAATTTTTCTGCAAAGAGGCACTTGGATTGACTGACGAGGATCTGGAAACCCACAGATCAGACTATTTTAAACCTCCAACGGGCACAAATGGTGGGGGTGTAGATTGGAAACAGCAATCTGTTGACGTTAGTTATAGTGAAAGCTCCAATAACGAAAATTCAGAATCCTTACTCGGTAGAGAGTACTCTGGCTATGAAAGTGCTAAGGCTGAGGAGAAGCTACAAGCAAGAAAAGATATGTTTGATAACTTTAGCAACTTGAAAGAAGCTTTAAAAAATAGCGATATGCCTCCAGAAGACCTGGCACACCTGATGGAATCCATGGGGCTGGGAAAGGGCGGGTGTTAATAATATAGGCCTCCAAAGGTCATGAACTTCAATAGTAAGGATCTCTTTAACGATATATAAAATATGTACATGTTAAATTAATTAATGCGCTAAAAAGATGGAAATGAGATTAACCAGGGAACAAAAATTTTCCCCACTGTCCGAAATAATACCCCAACACGACGTCTCTAACGTTGCCAGACTTTTTATAGAATGCATCCAAAGGGACTTCAATCTCCTGAGATTTCTCCCAACATAAAGCAGCGCCTTCTTTATCTCCCAACTTGTCAAACATCTTTGCTAAATTGTCAAAACCAATTTTTGCAATCTTAGCAGAATTGAAATTATCAGCTGAATAAAAGCTTGAAACGTGAGCTGAATCTTTTGCAAATTCAATAGCACTGTTATAAGATTTCTTGAACCATAAGATTTCACTAATTTGTAGTTTAACTAAAGGTATCATTTCAAATTTAAGCTCATTTAATCTATTTGCACTTGCATCCTTCAACGTAGTCTCACTCTTCTTCTTGAACAATGAATTGTTTTCCATTTCATTATCAAGTAATCTGAATTCGTATTCTAATGACCTGAGATTGGCCAATAAGATGGCTAGTGACTTATCCAAATATTTATCCTTCTTCGTTGACGAATAGAACATGCACAAATCCAACAAGGAATTTGTCAAGACTTTACTTGCCAACTGACCATTATTCAAAACAGTGAAGTCCTCCTTGTTAATGTTATCTGCTGTATACTCATTTTGCTCGACAATACTGATTGAATCTAGCAATAACTTTTCGGTTTTCTCGAATGGTTCGTTTTTGAGCTTTGAAATATCAGCTAATGATCTCAATGCTTTGTTCTTCAAAAGGTATGAACCAATGGCAGCTTTTGAGGATTCTTCATAAGTGTTGGCAATTTCCAATGCTCTAGTTAATATACTTTGAACAGTAGCTCCATCATCCTTATCGACAAATGTGGATGCAAATCTAATTAATAGATCACAATAGCTAGAAACAAACTGTAAATCTTGATTTTGTAGGAAAACATTTTCCAGTTCCCAATCGTTTAGAATTAGATCTTCAGGGTAATCTGATTCTTCAAAATCCAATTTATGCTCTCGTGCAAGTGATTCCAAACAGGTGTAATAGTTTTTATTTGCCAGTTTATCGTTATTTTTAATCAATTCATTTACTAGTCCACCTTTAAATTCCGTATTTGTCCAAAGTCCAAAACTCGAAGACGTTTTCTGCAGTGTTTCCAAGTATAAGTTAGTTAATGCAAGCATCATCAAGTTGAATGCGAAGTTCAATGCAACAAAAAGTATAAGGAATAGAACAATTCTATACCGTAGCTGTGTCGTTCCGGATTCCTTTAATATTCTTTTGAAAAGCTTCAAGTTGGTGCCGACTCTCCAAAAGGCTGCAGATCTTGTCTGGCTAACTATCCCATTATTTAATCTCGGTACCTTATACAGATGTTGAATAACCGTGCTGCAGGTGGTAGGTCTCTTTGATTGGTAGTTGTTATTTATGTAAGTTGTTAAATATCTTTGATTATTGTTTGAATTCAGGGTTGGTTTGGTCATGGATAGTAGTATGAAAGGTCTTGCTGCAACTAAAAGCGTCCTTCTTTGCCCAGTTATTGGGGGGAAAATTAGGCGTCTTGGCAAAAAGCCTGGTTTCAAAAGTAGCATGATGTGACGTTATTGGTTTATATGTCAAAGGATCGAGATTAGTTGTGGATGAAATATCATTTCTTGAAGACCTACCCTTATTAATCTTGGTCATATTAGCATGGTTCTCTCAGATCTACTCCACTTTTTAAGGTTGTGGCTTAGGTGTGGCTGATAACGCATCAGCCATAATTCTCTGAATTCTTGGATTTAAGCAAGATAAGCAGTTTTCAAGACTATCAAAGCCTATCAAAGCCTATCATGGCATGCTAAGAGGTGTAAACGTATATCTATATGTATTGAAAAAAGATCCTTATTTAAAAGTGAAAGCAAAAAAAAGTCGCTAATTGTCATTTGCAGTATTACAGTAGTCTTCAAGTCAGGAGTCAGTGACTAAAGTTTCGATCCACTTGCCAACTCCATCGCAGAACAGCTTGAATTCATCTTGCAAGTCCTTAACCCCTGCCAATGCTAAATTGACACCCCCTATATCAGTACCAGTAACGGAGCAACAAAAATAACCAGAACCTATAGGTACTGGCTCACTGAAAATCATATCAATAATCTTAATTGTGTCTTCTGGATCGTTTTTATAAGATCCTAAATTTGAAATCTCGAATGTCCCAGCTCTATGTTTCGACTGTTGATTCTTTATGAATTTTTCACCATCAATAAATTTCAAGAAATTGAATATCATAGCAGCCTCTTTCTTCTTGATCTCCAATTGTTTCTGCACGGATCTTGCAACATCCCAGTTGATCTTACCGGTGGACATACCCAACCGTTTGAAAGATGGTAAGGTTATTTGGATGTCGCCCATATATAACCCAAATTGATTATCAAATCCAGGGCACAAAGACTTAGCTGAATCGGTGTCGATCATATCTCTTATGTTGGCAGGAATACAGACAGAGGTATCTTGTTCGCCAGTTATTGGCAATAAACTCAATTGTAGGATCATGTAAATCATCGCAGTCAATTTGATTTTCTGAGATTTGGCTATAGAGATCAACTTCTTTAGAGTTTCAGGGGGAATATTGTAAACAAATACAAAATCATCCCATTTGTGAGTCAATTTCGGAACTTTTCTGTTCTCATAAAAGGCATTCTTCATTTTACTAGTGAATTCCTCTCCAAAGGTATATGCAACCAACGGTTTCGTAAAACCAGGGGCATATTTCATGGCTAGTTTTTTTATAAAGAAAGACCAACTAGCTTTATAATCAATGATATCTGTTGCATTTGGAGGTAAGTCCAAGTCTTTACCCTCGACAGAAACATCAAAAAGCACCGACTCTAATCCGTCGAAAGTTGATGCTATTGAAGACTTCTTATTCAAATACTTGTTAAATACTTTATGAAAATTTAACCCAGATGTACCATCAAAAAATAAGTGATCACAATAGAAAATCAATTTATTTGAATTTAGGAGTATTAACTTCCATGTTGGTTTCTCAACCCCAAGCTCAAACCTAACTTTATTTAACTCTGCCAAAAAAGAATTCAAATTAAGATCATCAATTGTTCTAACCTCTAGGACATCAGATAATGTATATTTCTTTACGAATTTTACAGTTGCCCCTTCTGAATCTTTGAATGCTTGTAATGAAAGTTGTTGATAATCTTTCACCATTCCGTGCAAGGCATTGTATATTTGGTTCAGAGGTAGATCTGAAGAGTACTCTGCGTAGACTTGGAAATTGGGGTAGGCATCCAATTCGTTCCGCACGATGTAATAGTCTTCTATGAATGAAGTTTTTCTGGATTTCATTTTCTGGTATTTCGTTGTTTATTCTAGAGTTACTCAGTGGAAACAAACAGGACTAAAGAAGCAAAGAGGACCGAAGAAGTAAAATGTAAGGTTCATTCACGTTTCCTTAAGTCTAAATATAGCAAGGGCGATCTCTCATTCCTGGTCCAAACTTGTGCGGCTCGTATGCTATTTTAAGCATTTATATAAGGGAGGATCCGTCTGTGTATTTCCCCTTTCTGTACAGGTAATCTTGAGTTATCCATCCCCTTGAGAGTCGGGGTTAGTGTTGAAAATTGCAGCGCCTTCTTTTAATTTGCTCAGCGGCTGACCATAATATTCTCTTACCAAATTTCGAACTTTCTTCAATATAAAAAGAGGATGATGTTCCCTGTTTATCAAGCTATTATTCTGTACCTTTGTACATAGATGGAGATGATATAAGTAAGAGAAGCATAATATAATCTGATATTATATAATTCTATCAATATGAGTTTGCAGAATACGTATCTATTCTTCAACATTGAGAACTGCTAATAGAAATGTGTATCGATATATAAGCCGAAATAATACTCAGAAAGGTGATAAACAAAAACGATAGAGCCTTGGGGTTCGACTGATACCCCTTCTCCAATGAATCTCATCATTAGTATTCATTAGCTTTCACCGCAAAGCCATTGGAATTCATGGATAGTAATAATAAAGCGAGATTACTAAAATGTTAAACTTAGTTGTTAAATGTAACCTCTCGCTCATTGCCTCACCGGCTTCCATAGTATCTCAAAATGATTAACTTTCGGGAAGAGTTAGTTATGATGCTTTTGAATTAGAGATACGTTTTTGTAGCAACCCGCTGTTTTAAAATAGCGTGAAATTAAGTAAACTTGGAGAATTTTAACTATAGGGGGTCACTATAAACTTACAGAAGTAAATACTACTCATTCGCTGGCAGAATTTACTCTATTTTATAGTTAATCGAAATTTACATTTGATTGAACCTTCTAGAATGGCTACCTAATTTCATTAAGTTTGCTTACTTATTTATTGATAAACATTATATAGAGTTAGAGTCATCAGCAGTAAATAAGCGTTTATTCCTTCTTGAAAGTCGGCATAGTAATACCGTGCATACCCTTATATTTGGCATGTTCAGATTCCTTCCAGTTTTCCAGAACCTTGTCGTTAGTGATCTTGTAAACTTCAACTCCTAATGGTTTACAACAAGCAATCATGTCTTCATCTTTGTCTGACCAACCCCAGACACTTAGGTCACCACCTGGACAACTTGATAAGGCACATAGTAAGTCAGTCTCAGCAAAGAATTCGAAGTAGTCACCCTTCTTGGCTGGACAAGTTTCCATGAAGTATTGATCGTGTTCATTCAAACCTGTCAATTGGAAAACGTTCAAAACATCATGAACATCGAATTCAGTTAGGCCAAATGGCAAAACGGCTCTCACTAAGTTGGAATGGCAGTGGAAATCGAAATCGACTCCTGATAACATCTTGTCAACGTATGGATCACATCTAGTACCTAGTAAATCGTGCAATCTTCCACCCCATTCATCTTGGCCTCTTTCAATTAAAGAATCACCTGTAATAGTACATAATGGTCTTAAGTAAGGCAAGTTTGACCATAATCTATCGTACTTGGAAACGTGAGCAGAGTGTAATTGTCTAGTTCTAGAAGCCCAGAATCTTTCTTTTGGGTTGTGCTGAGACCAGATGTTTAAATCACCAACTTGAGCACCTTCAACAGCAACGATTCTACAGACGTGACCCTTTGGAACAGTCCAAGCCTTACCGGATCTCATTGGGACAATTAATTTTTCAACTAATTCTCTTTCGCCATTGTTTGCTGTTTCAGCGATACCATCATATAAGGTTCTGTTGACATATAATGGAGAGTTCTCGCCGGATGGTAAATAAGCTGCAACTGGCTTTTTTAAGTTATATTGAGTCTTGACAGGAGTCTGAGATGACATAGTTGAAATTTCCTAGCAGGGAGAGGGGATAAATATCTGATATATATAATTGTCTTGGTTTAGCTGTATGTGATCTTTAGTTTAGAGGATTGAAGAGGATATTTATATACTAAGGTAAATTATGAGATGGTAAGGTTTATGTATGCGGATGTTGTTTTCCTTGATTAACAATAGCGCACCCGCTCGCTTCCCGATGAACCGTTGATAAGAAGTTATTGCATCGGGTTATTGGCGAATTGATTCGATCTCGCTGGCATTGGAGTGGTTTATTAACGGTTTTATTCAAGTGGGCTGAAATACAGAAGGCAATCAAAGGTAATATAATGTCCTTAGATGCGTGATCATTATAAACAGAAGGAACTGAGCATTTAACAGTCGTTAGATCATGAACCTACGGAATATTCAAATCTTGATATAAATATTTCTAGGGATATACCTATATATAGACCTTAGTTTGGCTTTTCGTAATTATGACCACACATTCTAGTTTAGGAAATCACTTCAACGTTGAAATATAGAGGTATTGAAGTAACAAACACCTGTCATTGTCGGGGGTCTGGTTGGGTATTGTCAAGGAGATTGTTGGTTCAATAGAATTCTAGGGTTAGATTTCCGTGTATGTTTCTTTAAGAAGCTCGGAATATATGGATGGATAACACAGATAATAGAAACGGGTTTAGTATATAAGGAGGGAGTGTAAAGGAGGACAACACTATATGATATATATTTTGAGGAAACTGACTTACGTAAATGTAATTGACATTATAGAAGTATATGCTTATTTTATATCATTTCTGGTACTAGATATTAACACTCGAAAACAATGTGGTACTGAGTTGGTAGAGATGCAAGATCTTTGAACCACGATAGTGAGTGCACTTAGAAATTTGAAAATATTCACATGTACAAACCAGTAACTAAACCTAAGAACCAGCTGCGCGTGGGTTGATGATACAATCTGTCCCAACAAGCAAGTTTCAGGACCAATGAAGCAATTACCACAATGGGTGAAAAATTTAATTAAATAGATCTAGCCGGCCAATCTATTATTATGCATGCGGTTTGCAACCATAAGGTGAATCTGTCATATATTAAATAGCCTTCTGTTTCCCCCACGTTTCAGAACACTGTGTTTTTTTTCGTGTCGCTTTTGAATTCAGATGTTTCATAGGCCATCGAAAGTGAGAATTAAAAGCCCAACAAGTCAAACAGCAGCATATGATTGTAATACGTTTTATGTTTATAGGACAACTCTCCAAGGTATTATTAGTATTAAGCAGTCTGAAAGCAGCTATATTAATACATTACCATATAGCGTCTGAGTGAAAAATAAGAGTGTCTGTATTTGTTAGCAAGTCTGTCTGCGCATAGTAGGAACATTCCACCCTTTTAAACTCTAATACCTACATTCTTCCATATAATCTTCTAAGTACTCTTCTGACTATAAAAACTGTAGTCGTACGAACACAATTCAGTTTCACATGTCCTCCCCTACAGGTTAAGTCACAAGTCTTGGTGTCGGTACCCCATAAGACCAAGCACATCCAGTCCCAACATTCAGGTTAATTGAGTGCCATGTGGGTTTGTATTCGTGATTAGGTAATCATGTAAGGGGAAATTTGTTAACACTTATAAATCTATTCCCATTCCCTGCTTTCCTTTCTTTTACCACAACTGGTTGTCTTTGTCCCCTCCCAAGCCAATACGGAGTATCAAAGACGTGTTCAACATACTTACTTAATTATTTTCTTATTCATCAACGTTCGAAGAACATCTGCATCCCCTTGTTACTCCATATTATTTCCATCAAACAGAATCATGAGTGAGTCAGTCATCAGAGAGTTTCTCCATGACTATTTCCCTCTTTATACCGCTTACACATTACTAGGTTTTGTCACCCTTACGGTCTTTGCCAGTCTATATAGTGAAAAATTTAATACCTTTTTACTATTTGCCTATCACTGTTTTATTAAGCCTTTTACTCCTACCTCAAATATAACAGCAAATACTCCTGCTCAAACCCAAGCGCTAGAATCATTTTACCAAGCACAAGCCAAAATCTATGATGCAACCAGATCTACTTTGTTACAAGGCAGAGAGATTTCTCTAAAATTGGCCGCTGCCCATTTACAAAATGAAAATGCTAACGATCTAGTTTGGGTTGATGTTGGTGGGGGTACCGGCTATAACGTTGAGTACATGGATACTATATTACCTCTTGTTAAAAACTTCAAAGCCATTTACATTGTTGATTTATCACCTTCTTTGTTAAAAGTTGCTGAGAAAAGATTTGCTGAAAAAGGTTGGAAAAATGTTCATTGTTTGTTGGCAGATGCTTGTGCATTCACTATTCCTCACCAAACCGCTGATTTGATTACTTTCTCTTACTCACTATCAATGATCCCTACTTTCCATTCTGCAATTGATCACATTCAAGCTATGTTAAACAAGGATAGTATTATATGCTGTGTTGACTTCGGTGTCCAATCGTCTGTTACTTCCTTTGGCAGAGTTGATACTCTAGGTGGTATGACTGGTAGACACAACCCATGGATTTTCAGAACTTTCTGGAGGATTTGGTTTGAAGCTGATAGAGTTTTCTTGGATCCGGCAAGAAGAGATTACTTGGAATACAGATTTGGTACTTTGAAATCTTTGAATCTATACAACAAAACCTTAGGAAACATTCCATATTATATCTGGCTCGGTTGTGATAAAGATAGATCTCCAGCCTTGTTACATCGTATCAATGCTCTAGCCACTGAATCCCCGTACTTAGCTCCGAAAGATGTTCAACAAAATGAAGAAATTGCCAAAAGTAAAGGACACGAAGCTGCTATGGCAAACCAGGCAAGAAACTTACCTTATCCTTCAATCTACTATCAAAATGATGTTTACCGTGTTTATTACGATGAATTAAAACCAGAGTATAACCAATTTAAGGACCAATACATCTACGCTTTCACTTGGGAAGATCCAAGAGAAGATGCTGAAATTCTAAAGTTAACTTCCAAAGATACTGTTTTAGCAATTACCTCCGCTGGTGATAACATCCTAGCGTATGCGGCTTTGCCTGATCCACCAAGAAGAATCCATGGTGTTGACTTAAACCCTTGTCAAGGCCACTTGATGGAATTGAAGCTTGCTGCTTTCAAATCATTAAAGAGAGAAGAAGTTTGGAAACTATTTGGGTTAGGTAAGATTGAAGATTTTAGAGAGCTGTTAGTTACTAAGCTGGCTCCGCATATGTCATCAAATGCTTTCCAATACTGGTACAGCAAAGGTCCAAAGACTTTTAATGTTAAAGGCAAAGGTCTATACAATACTGGTTTCTCTAAATGGGCTTTAAGAATGGCCAGGTATGTCTTCAGTATCTGCGGCGTTTCTGACGATGTTGAAGAAATGTGTAGAACAACCAGTATGGAAGAGCAAAAGAAGATTTGGGATACCAAGATCAAGCCAACTTTATTCAACCCAATTATTTCAAGATTGTTAATTGGTAATCCGATTTTCTTGTGGAAGGCTTTAGGTGTTCCAGCTAATCAAGCTACTATGATGGGATCATCTGTTATTAAATACGTTGTTGATACTCTAGATCCAGTCATTACGAGATGTTTACTGTCCACTGAAAATTACTTTTACTATTTATGTTTGAAAGGTAGATATTCTGAAGAAAACTGCCCAGATTACTTAACCAAGTCCGTTTACAAGAAGTTTACTGGTAAAGATTCTCCATTGGATAATATTAGACTTCACACTGATTTTTTGAATGATGTTTTTGCCAGATTAACCAAGAAATCGTTGACTGTTGCCGTCATTATGGATCACATGGATTGGTTTGATACCAATGGTACTGATGCTGATGAAGAAATTTCAGCTTTATCGCAAGCTTTAACTCCAGGTGGAAGAGTCCTATTAAGATCCGCTTCTACTCACCCATGGTATATTAAGAATTTTGAAAAGCAGGGTTACCACTGTAAACCTGCTGCCGTTAGAAAATCAGGTGAATCAATTGATAGAATTAATATGTATGCATCTACTTGGGTGTGTACTAAAGCTGGTTCAACCAAGCGTAATATGAGTACTTTAGAATTATGATTTCTTGTTAATAGATTCCTAGAACTGAAAAGCATAGTCTTTAGTTTGTGTTTTACTTTTTCTATTTTCTGTTTTATTTGTTTAGCTAGACTTGTGTATGTTTTTTCTTTGTTCATAGGGTGTTCTTTTATACTATTTCTTTGTGTTTTTTATTATTTCCCCGCTTATCATTTTTCTTGAAGTTAGCCTTTTATATATTGTTATATGTATGTTTATCATTTCAATTCTAATCTTTAATTTGTACACATTCTCCCTTGAACTTTATGCTTCTATATCCATGAAGTTAAAAAAATATAAAAGTTGAAGTTATCGAATGCACACAAGTGTTCCCTGGTTGATCTGTATCCTGTGTATTGCTCAACATTTATTGGTTTTGCGGCGAAGCATATATAATGGATGTGCATTGCATCAAGCTGTCGTCCGTGAATTCTCTTCGGTGCTGATTCTTGCACATCATCAGCCAATGAACCTATTCATGTTAGCCTTGTCGCACTGGCAGTTAGGAATATCGGGAATTATTATATAAGTGAAACATAAACAAAAATACAAATCTTTATTAATACTCTCTTGAAACACTTCAAACTTGTTTCATACAACTTGGAACATTACCAAAGTCTAAAACAAATACATTCTGAAACATATACTCTTATTATAAACTGATCTTGACATAGATTCACAAATAACATAAATAGGACCATATTTCTCTCTTTGTCTAACTATATAACTTTATAAGAGTTTATAATAAAAGATCAGGGGTTTTTATCTATTCAAAGCTTATATAATACTACGATTATATAATATCCCGCTTTGAACGGTTTATGCTGAAACCTTAACATTATCATGATCGATTTAAATTCTTTAAAGATACATGTTTAACTGAACCTCTGCCTTTTTCTTCCCTCGTTACAGACTCAATCAGAACCGGTCCCTTACGATAGCAGTTGCTCTTCATCAATAGAGATCAGCCAAAACAACTACGAAATATTTGCACGTCTACTCTTTGCTACAGTTAATCCCCGAAAAGAGCATCCATTTAACCTTCGTGAAAGCTATGTCCGACACGTGGGGAAGCTTTTTAAATTTGCTAGTGTTAAGGTTTCAGTGTAAACCTTTTAGAGCGGGATATTATATAATCGTAGTATTATATAAGCTTTGAATAGATAAAAACCCCTGATCTTTTATTATAAACTCTTATAAAGTTATATAGTTAGACAAAGAGAGAAATATGGTCCTATTTATGTTATTTGTGAATCTATGTCAAGATCAGTTTATAATAAGAGTATATGTCTTAGAATGTATTTGTTTTAGAATTTGGTAATGTCCCAATTTGTATGAAACAAGTTTGAATTGTTTCAAGGAAGGGTTAATAAAGATTTATATTTATTTATGTTTCACTTATGTAATAATCCCGATATTCCTGCCAGATAACGCGGAAAACTCAGATCTGGCTTGATCTTCCGAGGTTTAGACTTGGAACACATGATCCTCTCCAGGATGCTACTTTCTGTATTTTTCGATAATTTTGGGATATAATCTAATGTTGGTATATATTTCAATATGTATTTCAGGATATATTTCGCTATATAAGTCACTGTGATAGTTTGGTTCATGAGTTCCCACCCTGCGGATGTGTAGCCGCATTTGCTAGGATTCTTAATCCGCGTTAACTGATGGTGCAAACTTTATCTCGGATCTCATCTTGCTATCTGAGCCGCATTCCCCCGCCTCCCTCCAAAATTAATCTGTAAAGATCTACAAGAGAATTCGGCAAACTGCCTGGTTGGATCCTTGATACATCTCAGTATTTCCTTTTGTTGGAATCTGAGTATACAGAATTAGGTGGTTAAGGATCTGCCTATGGAATTATCATGAGTACCCCCAGAATTAACCCTACAGACAAAAGAAGATATTTTGGGGCAAAAAGTCAATCTTTCCTAAGTTTATATCTGAACCCCTTAGTAACGCAAAACGATCAACTCACGATGCTGTCACCACCGATGTTCCACTAAGTTCCCGGCTTCCAACAATTTCTGGATTAGATATGATTATGGTATAGGTATGTACAAATCCAACTGTCAAGGTGCTTTAGTTGGCCTCATTCGCCCTCCTAATGCATTAATCCACACGGAGTTGGTAGAGCCCCCTATTCGTCCATCTCTTCGCTAAGCCGGACCTTACACGTTGGTGGTTCCGAATCAAGTAGACTAGCCAATTACTTCTTTTGAAGATTTAGCATTTTTTGCCAAAAGAGTATATCAATACCTAATGTAGTTGGTCTAAATGGGGTTCTTCTTGTGGAAATAGCACTAGCGCGCTGCTCCCTTTCAGGGACTAAGAGATTCTCGTCTTCAAGAAGACTACCTTATTTGACTACCCTGCTTAAGCACCTTTTGAATAAATCAACCTTTAAAACAATAATAATACATTTTACTAGGTAGAATTGAGAATTATGTATTAATCAAACCAATTGAAAAACACTTTAAGAGACACAAGTTGCAGCATAGCATTTAACAATTAACCAATTTTAGTTATTTCTAAAAGTCTAAACTAACTATATGCTTTCCGCCTTACGCAAATCGAAGAGAAACAACAATTGACTAATTGAGCACGACTTTCATCAAGCTGCTTAATAGCGTTGAATATCCAATGGAGCTTTTCTTGAACCAATCGACCAGATAATTACCACAAGTGCAGAATATATACTTGAATATATACTTGCATTGACGCCCTCTAATGCATTATCCAATGAAAGAGAATTATATCCCTCTTTGTTATCAGAAGATGATTTTTAACGTGCCTACGTACATAAATGTAACAAATAGTGGCGGTAATCTGTACACAGTTCTTATTTTCCGACGTTGGACATCGGCATCAAAGGTTCAGGCAAGAAGTGCGTTGCCACAGTTACTAGGTTACAGATTCAAAAGGATATGTCCCATTAGAGATAGTGTATAGTTAAATATTAAGATGGAGAATATCGAGAATCACCATTTCCAATCAGTGGCAGTTAAAGAATTCCCTATTCTGGTGGCATCTCGACTAGGGATCTACCTCTCAGATTGCATGCAGGTAGCAGACCTCGATCCCAAGAACACACAACACGACGTGAACCTATTTCTATTATTATTGTATCTATTTTAGGATACCTGAACTCTTCAAACAGCGTTGAGCTTTCCAGGACAGTCAACAAGGTACATCAAGTGCAACGTGCAATTTATTCTACAAGAAATCCGATCCCCACGTGTCGCGCACACAGTGTCTGTCCGGTGCCCCAGCTGGTTAGTTATGAGTGGAGACTCCCAAGTGGCTTGAACTCCTGGTTACCGAGGTATACCTTAATTAGAACCCCGAACGCAGAACCGACAATTGTTTAACATGGTAACGGGTGACTGTTAGGCACATGTGCTTGTTTTTAGAGATTGAGGGAATATCATCAGTTCGTTGTAAGAAAGTAAACAAGCACAAGTTGTGGTTCTTTGTGAGCCCACATTGAAGGAAGGGTCGCGAGATACATAATGACTTCCTGTTTGAAACATTTCTACTTACTTACACCTATTTTAATTATCAATGAGAGTATAAGTCTGGTAAAAGGTGATTCAATTTCAATTTTCTGCCTTACCAACCTCATCCTTCTCAATTCTTTACTGAAGATGGCCTGCCCTCGCGGGTCTCCGCCACGTCCCCAGCTTCCCTTGTCTTCGGACTGTAACCATGGATCCCTGAAACAGAGAAAAACAAAGCATTGGCAACTGCCAGCCGCATGGCCACGCTCCCGAAAAGGGACTAGCATGGATTGCGCCTTCAGAAGTTAATATCATTCCATGAGAATAATGAATGGGCTTCCTTTGCACTTCGTTGTTACTAATGATCGTTCTTGTTATGACTTACGTCTGATTGACTTCAATCTCAGCCCGAATCTAATGGAAGAGTGGAGCCGCTAGCACCATTCCGTTGTATAATATCCTTAGGTACCGACAGCTTCTGACCGCCCCATATTACTGGCTCCAAAATGCACTATAGCACAACTTCAAATTGGCCTCAAATTAATAGTGATTTTGTTTACATAAGTATGCCCCCGGTTACGCTTTCCGAAGATCTCCTTAATGGATACAATAAGTACGCACCGAATACTTCAAGAGCAGAGAACAATTGTCGAGACTGCATTATTGTTTATTACATCCGAGGGTTCATTCCAAAACCTTTATTGATCTCCAAAGTAAACCCTTTTACATTAATTAATAAAGAAAATAGAAGAAAGCGTTGGATTAAAATAAGCTATTTTTGAATATAAATATATATATATATATCGATGCATTTCCTTTGATAATTTTTAAGAACTAAGGCTTCACCTTTATTTTCTTGTAGATTTTGATTGTACCCAAGTCGTTCAATACATAAGCTTTCAGTCATTCATTATGCAGTTCCCAAAGCTTATTGCTCTCGCTTTCGTTTCTCTTCTATCTATTGCTTCTGCAACCAACTCCGTCGAAGTTGACGGTGAACAGTACGTTAATTACGGTTTAAAAGGTTACGGTTTCTTATCTGGTAGTGCCATTGATAACTACGGTGACACTATTTCGTTTGGTTCAAGTATCACTTTACAAAAGTCGTCTGTTGAGGTTTCTAATGGTGTTTACTCATTCACTACTTACAATTTACCAGACAGAGGTTGGAACACGGAAGGTACTTTAGCTTTTGCTGCAAGAATATATAAATACGATGTGACTTTCACTCCAAAGGACGAATCTTCAACTCAAAACTTGGTTTGGGACTTACAAGATACCATTCTATTAAAGGATTTCAACGGTGATTCAATCATTGGTCTGGATTGTAACACAACCACTGTTCAAAATGGCGTTACTCTACCAGCCTCAATCTACAAGGGTGATGGGTTTGGTGGTGACTTAAACTCAAACAAAACTACTACAAGAGTTTGTTTAGATCCAGAAGCTATCAACTTAATCCAAGGTGATATTGCCAACGGCTTTTGGGTTACGGACGAATATGGCCCTGGTATGTACAAGTTTAACTCCGAAGGTTTATTAACTGAGTATATTTCCCCTCCAGATGCATTCTTGCCATACAGAAACGGTAAGATCCAATACTCTGCTAACTCTCCTCCAATCTGGGAGAACTACGATATCGGTGCTCCAGATAGCGGTAGAACTGATAATCAAGGTTTCGAAGGTTCTTCTTTGTCACCAGATGGCTCCACTTTGTTTGCCTTATTACAATCTGCCACTATCCAAGACGGAGGTAGCAAGAAGTACACTAGCGCAAATACTAGAATGCTCAAATATGATTTAACTGGCTCATCTCCAAAATTAGTTGGCGAATATGTTGTCCAATTGCCAACCTTCAACGATCCAACCCAGGACCCTACCAAGAACCCAAGAACAGCTGCGCAATCGGAACTAGTTTGGGTTACCGATGAAGTCTTCATGCTTTTAGCTAGAGATGGAACTGGTAGAGCGAACCCTGACAATGCTGGTTCGTTCGCTGCTACTTACAAACAAGCTGGCTTGTTCTCTATTAAGGATGCTACTAACATTGTGGGTCTATACGATGGCGAAGGTGGCCAAATCGCTTCTAAGAAGGGTAAGTTGATCGATGGAGTTACACCTGCTACTGTCTACAACTTTGTTAACTACTTAGAAGAAGCAGAATTGAGCAAGTTTGGCTTACAAAACGGCGGTACAGACTCTCCATTGATGTTGAACGGGAAGTGGGAAGGTATCACCTTGATTCCAGTTGAATGTACCACTGATGAATATTACTTGCTTACCGTTTCAGACGATGATTTCATGACTCAGAACGGATTCATGAACTTTGGTAAATTCCCATACGCTGATGCTTCGGGTGCTAACTTAGATAACCAAGCTTTAGTCTTCCATGTCAAATTACCTACATTAAAGTCGAGAAATGATCTACCGGCTTCTTGTGCTGCTTCCTCTTCCGGTATTTCTTCTGCTTCTTCTTCTGTTTCATCCTCCTCTTCAAGTACCAAATCGTCATTAACTGTTCCAACATCAGTCTTGTCAACTCACGCTTCAGGTTCCACATTGCCATCATCAACTGCCAGCTCATCCACTCATTCTTCCGCCTCCCCATCTGAAACTCCATATATCGTCGGTTCTTCCCACGAAGGCAGACCGGAGTTCATTATCTATGTTCCAGGTTCTCTGCAATTTGACTCTTTCTCCATCCTATCCACCGGTGACCTTTCACTAGACCCATCTTCCAATGCATTATTTGTTGGTTCCACTGCAGCTTCATTCGAAGACACTTCTGATGCTTCTGGTATCGACATCTTTTTCGATGGTTCTTATGGTGTTACTGAATGGATTACATTCTCTGCTGAAGGTTTCGCTACTGGCCCTGGTTCTTACGTTGGTGCTTTCGACTTATCAGTGTTATTCCCTGGTGTTGCTAGAGTTAAGAGAGATCAAACTTCGGTTTATCACTTAACGGCTACCGCTGTCGTCTCCGGATCTACCGCCTCCTCTGCCAGCTCTCATCACTCTGCGACCTCCTCTGTTGTTTCCACCAGCTCTTATCACTCCACCACATCCTCCGTTGTCTCCACTGTCTCCACTGTCATTAATGGTTCAACCACTGTTCTTACTGTCACCTGTACAGAAGCCGTTTGTAAAACTTCTTCATCTAAAGTTAACTACACTACTTACACCACAACTGATTCTAAAGGTACTACTATCACTGTTACTGCACCATGTTCTACTCAGTACACCACTTACACTACCACTAATTCTGCAGGTGTTACCGTTACTGTTACTGCACCATGCTCAACCGTTCCAGTTACTGCTAGCCTTGCCAGTTCTTCTACTGTTGTTGCTCCAACTAAAGCTAAAACTGCACAGGCTGATGTTACCAGTACTGTTGCAAAGACATCTACCGTTGTCCAAACTGGAGCCAATAAAACTACCCAGGCTACTGTTTTACCAACCGTGTCCACCCAAACTACAGCCCATGCAGCTACCACCGCTAGTGGTATCTCAACTTTCCATGGCGCCGCTTCTAACAACAGGGTCTTTGGAGGTTTGTCTGCTATGCTGGTTTTATTACCGGCCCTTTTCTTTTAGATTTGATTGAGGGTGCTAGTTATCTTTCATATCTTTTTTTTTTGGACTTTCCTTTTATTCTTTTCTAAGAATCCGTTTAGATAGTAGCTGCCACTAGACTTATTATTTATCTGTTTATTGTTTTTACTTCGTTGCCCTTCGCTTTATCTTCTGACCTCGTGCTGAATGGAATACTTTCTATTTTTACCAATAAATAAATTTAAAATAAATGTACTTTAATGGGGGAACTTTTGGTTGAGATCTCCTACGCACAGCGGAATAAAAAGGGATATCTACCCTCCTTCGTTAAAAGGCTTACTCGAACACAGCCTTCTACAGGGTTTGTAGAACAGTATTTATCACGTGATAGCCCTCTGAATAATTTACACCTCGCACCTCTCCCTAAGAGGGAAACTGCACCCATTCAAAAATTTTCCAAACAACTGCGAATTTCTCAATGGGTGCGAAGCCGAACTTTGACAAATTCTGGAATTTGCAAAGGCCATTGAGGAATCGATGTGCACCTTTGGGAAGAAAACAGAGTGTTAGTGGTTTGTTGGTTGCAAAGCATGGTGCACAGGGCCCTAATGATTTACTTTAAAGAAATCAAGGAAATAGTCTGCAATAGCTTAAAAGTGATTATTCCAATTTAAGATAGAACATCAAAGC
This sequence comes from Ogataea methanolica, assembly GCA_001600755.1. Classification (NCBI taxonomy): domain Eukaryota; kingdom Fungi; phylum Ascomycota; class Pichiomycetes; order Pichiales; family Pichiaceae; genus Ogataea; species Ogataea methanolica. The sequence continues at coordinate 1,900,537 of BCKW01000001.1, forward strand.
GTTAACTCAATTCTAAAAATGTCTACTGAATCTGCTTTATCCTACGCTTCATTGATCTTAGCTGATGCTGAATTAGAAATCTCTGCTGAAAACTTATTAAAGTTAACTTCAGGTGCTTCCATTGAAGTTGACAACATCTGGGCTCAGCTTTACGCTAAGGCTTTATCTGGTCAAGATTTACAATCCTTATTCGTTAACTTCTCTGCTGGTCCAGCTACCGCTGCTGCTGCTGCTCCAGGTGCTGCTGGTGCCGCTGCTGCTGAAGAAGAAGCTGCTGAAGAAGAAGAAGAAGCTGTTGAAGAAGATGATGACGATATGGGTTTCGGTTTATTCGATTAGGTTAATAGAAGAAATTAATAAAAACAAATGAAACATCATTATTTTTCACATCTCATCATTTAATATCATATTGAAAGATAACTTTAATTATCTATATATTGCTATACTTTAATCTTTTTTAAAAGCAAAAGGTTTCTAGACTGTACAAGGATGGAAATATATTTTTTGAAAGATGAAAGCAAAAGAGGAATGAAAATAAAGAGATAAATGTCAACGATAAATCGGAAAGTAATGATCTAATGGGGACAAAAGAGTTATGATACATCCACCTGATTTAAAGATACACGGGACAATAATCAATTATCAGGGGGTGTAGGACATAAATTTGCCGTGGGCTTGTTTCCTTATGAGTCTACTCATCATTAACTGCACGTTTTTCGTTTATTTTCCATTCCATTGTACTGAGTCTTTCATCAAATCATAATTCGTAAAGTGTAACAAAAATAACACGTAAACACTGAAAATCTACAAATAGGCAATGATAACATATGCTGCTTAATTTCTTTGTATCTGTTCGTAGTGAAGGTTTATATACCGTTGGTATGTCTGTCTTTTGTGTGAATAAGTGGAGAAATTAAGAGTAGGATTCATATACCAATATCCCTATTCCGCTATAGCTACCCTTTCTAATCTTCATAATTGTTGAGTATATTGTAGATATATAAGAACTACAGGAAATATTACCTGTTGATCGTGAAGCAGCTTAAAGGGAATACAGCCTCAGAAATTAGTGATAAGTCGACAACGTAAAAAGAAAAATATTTAATTTTTCGATAACATTAAATAAGTATTTTATATAAAAGAATTTACTTAAAATAAAAACTCAAAATAAACTAAAATGATACGTACATTCCCCTAAAACAGAAAAAACAAAATAAGACTATTATGCTTCAAAAATTTAAATTAATTTAACTTATTTCTTCTTTTCGGATTCAGCTTCAGCTTTATCCTTAGCTCTCTTTTCTCTGATACCGAGGTACTTCTTGTCAGATCTAGCCAATCTTAAGGTTCTGTAAGCAGTTTGTTCTGGAACAACAACAGCTCTTGGGGCTTCAGCAGCAGCTTGAGTAATTGGGAAGGCAGCAGCAACGGAAACTTGTTCACCAGTTGGCTTAGTGGCTTTGTCAAAGACAATTAAGGAAGCCTTGTATGATTCTAATCTAGCAACGTTAGCGTCAAAAGTTTCAGTGGATCTGTTGACTCTTCTGTGGTCACAGGCAATACCAACAGTTCTAGCGTACTTAGCGGTTAAACCAGCAGCCTTTAATTCAGCTAAAGAGAAACCCTTACCGGCTCTTAGCTTTCTGTTGTATCTGATGGTTGGACATCTAACAATTGGTCTTAATGAGTCAATTGGCTTTGGAGCAACTCTGGCAGACTTAGCAGCCCTAGCTTGTCTTCTAGAAACCTTCTTACCAGCTTGGTCCAAGTGGACTCTGACTCTTTCTTGCCAGTGCTTTCTGAAGTGATTCTTTAAAATTGGTAAGTTCTTTGAGATAGCTATATTCAGTAGGGTTATAAATGTAAAACGTTAGTATGTGAGAAAAATGGGGTAATATTTCGTAACAATGAACACTAGTTTAAACTCAACTCAAATTGATTTGTACGAACACTGCTGTAGATGAAAGTCCTGCCTTTTTGTATATCCCTTCCTTTGCGACGTAGAATGCTTCAATGATGTGGTGGTTGTTGTTCTATACTGTTGTCATATTTGTTCTTGATTATGTAAAGAGTCATCTTGAATAATTTAATCGGTGATTGTTCATATGTGATAACGAATATTTAATATTGATGGCCTATATGGTTTAATACTGAAAAGATCTGACATTATAATGATTTGCATATGTCTATTCATGTTGAGTAAGATGTGTAGTAAAATCATCATCTTGAAATCTTACAATGAATCTTTGATTTTGCAACTTAATATAACTGGTCGTATACTGTCTTGTGTATGCTGAATTATAGGCTAAATGAACCATCTTGCAAAAATAATTCGAGCTGGATGTTTTGTCCTTATATTGAACTCATTAAACGCTGGATTGATCAAGCTTGTGAGTCTCTTTTAATATACCTGGAGTCCTCCTCTAGTGTAATTCATACGATTCAAGAGTTGTTTTTGCGGGATTAGTGCATTCTGTATATTATATCGTTATTAAGACATACCCATTTTGTTATGTTAGTACTCCGTTGAATTCTTATAGGGTCAAGAGGGTTTTTTCGTAAAAGTATAATATAGTATGTTGACATAGCTCTGATATACAGATTCAGCTTGAAGTGTAAAAAAAACTTTCAGTATTCTCACGAGAAACAATCCAGACAGTCAATAAACCAGGTGGTCCTCCTCCACCCACTTGGAAAATTTTCGACCCACCCGCTACTCAACATGTCCTCCTGGTAGTTTCCCGGTCTGGTTTCCCGCTGCCTGTAAAATTTTTCAGTGATCGCACGCCTCCAGGCTGTGCAAATGCTTACCTCCATCCGTTCTCTGCTCTCTGTTCTCCCTTTCTTCTCCTCCCCAAAAACACAGTCACAGGTGTCTTACCTTCATCCTTCGCTCCACACCGCACACCACACCACTTCTCTCCTTCCCGTTTTCTCCTCAGTGATTTTCCTCGCAGTTTCTCTTTTCATCTTTTTGGCAGTGAAGTGAACGAGAGTTTCTGGTGGTGGAGGTGCTGGACCTCAGTATCTGCGGTCTCTCTCTATACTGTCGGTCTTGTCTTGCTTGTTTGCAATCCTTGAAAAAAAATTTTAACCTATACATAAATTACTAGGAACATACACACACTGGACCTTTTATATTAGAAGATTCTACTGAAATCATATATCAGAATATAATCAAAATGTCAACTCCATCTGTCCAAGTATGTTACATTCAACCTCTTTGACAAGAGAATCAAATAAGAAAGGAACAAGTGAGTGAATGAATCAGCTGTCGAATCAATGATTGAAATATTGATATATATGTATGAACATTAAATCGATAAATGAATTAAGTCAACAACGTAAAAGATATAGAAATTACCTATCGAACTAAACTTCATATGGTCAAAACGCACTTGAATTAGCACCATTATGAGACAAGTTACAGATGGGCTTAACAAGAGAGTTTACAACAGCCTACTATAGACACTTTACTCTTCCCTATTTTAATGAGCATCCACAATACAGAATCGGAAAAGATATAGAATTTACATCATTGAGACAAGAATAAATGGCTGTCTATTGCAGGAAACGAAGGCATACAAATACAACGCTGCAGAAATATTGAATTACCTACTGAAAAATTTCAAATACACACTGGTCGTACAAACGAAGAATGTCGGAAACGAATATAACAATTGCTATTAGCTAAAAACAAGTTTAATGAGAGCAGGGTATACTTTGCGGGCGAATATAATTTACATACAAAACCATACGCAATCAAAAGACCCCTATCACATAGAAAATTAAAATGAATATGTCAATATATAAATTTGTTCGGCATTCAGCTAGCACTCATTCTCCTCCATAATATAAACAGCTAACAATATTCAGCAAAATACTAACATTATTATCACTTCCACTTCGATTATAGACTTTCGGTAAGAAGAGAAGCGCTACTGCTGTTGCCCACGTTAAGGCTGGTAGAGGTTTGATCAAGGTCAACGGTACCCCAATTACCTTAGTTCAACCAGAAATCTTAAGACACAAAGTTTACGAGCCATTATTATTGGTTGGTCTAGACAAATTCGCTGGTTTAGATATCAGAATCAAGGTTACCGGTGGTGGTCACGTTTCTCAAGTTTACGCCATTAGACAAGCCATTGCTAAAGGTTTAATTGCTTACACTGCTAAGTACGTTGATGAATCATCAAAGAACGAATTAAAGAAGATCTTTGCTGCTTACGACAGAACCCTATTGATTGCTGATTCCAGAAGAATGGAACCAAAGAAATTCGGTGGTCGTGGTGCTAGAGCTAGATTCCAAAAGTCTTACCGTTAAAGATATTCTTTTCTTCTCATTTTATTGCAATATCGTTTTTGTACTGAAAGAGTTTCTTTATCACGGCAGGGTTTTAGAACCCTTCGGTGTGACCAAAAAAAATCCTCCTCTTATTATGTTACATTTAGCTTATATCTGTTGACCTTTTTTCGGTATATATATATATAAATTTATCATATGAATAAAAAAAGGGAAAAAATATAACCATTTTTAATTTATTTTTTTGATTTCTAGTTTTACTTTATTGTCTATTAAGCAATGTAGCAGTATATAATGAAGAGGTGGGTTTACTATCTTAACTGTTTTGCTTAAAAGTGGGATAATTATCCCTCGACTTCAAGAAACGTGACAACTGCCAATTTGGTTGCACGTGCACAGCCCACAAAACTGGAGAAGTCAGAAATCTGAAGGTCCGCTTAAAATCGTCTTTTTTGGTGAACGTTGGGAACCAGGAGGCAGTAGTCTGGATTCGAAGGAACAAGAAAGGGAAATTTACAATATCAACTGAATGACCAATAGAGAAGTTAATTAGCATGAGTGCTTACATTCATATGAATGGATGCATTGCTCGTTTTATGAGCACCTGTATGGTTGAATTGAACGGAGAAAACGTGTGGCTTGAATAAAGGGGTTTGAAAAGCATTCTTAACTGTTACGAACACGCTGGCTTGAGTAGTTATCTTTTCATATGCTTATATATAAAGTAAATCATACTTACGAGTATCGTCCACGTATGAATAAACAAATGTCATCTGTATATAGTATTAGCTAACTACTCCCCTCTCATCTCATCTCATCCTTTATTGAAAAATTTAAGATGTCATCACCAATTTTAACAAGTAATTTTTTAGAGTGCGAAAATAATTGACAATGTCACCCCCAAATAGATCCATCGACTTCTTTTTTATTAGTTAATTTGCTTTCTTGGATTTTACAACATATTGCATTTACATATAACTCTTTTCTATTCCGTCCTTTCTTAAGAATTAGTTTATTTATTTGTTATATCTACTTATCTTATAAGATAGTTAATCAGTTAATCAAACTTATAAAGCACTACTAAGCAAAAAATGGCTACCGCTCACTACGCTTTATCAGAATCCCACAAACATATGGTTGAGGGCCACTTAAAGGATACTGATCCAGAAGTTGCCCAAATCATCGAAGATGAAATTGAAAGACAGAGACATTCTATCGTTTTAATTGCTTCTGAAAATTTCACGTCTACTGCCGTTTTTGACGCTTTAGGAACTCCAATGTGTAATAAATACTCTGAAGGTTACCCAGGTGCTAGATACTACGGTGGTAATGAACACATTGACAGAATGGAACTATTGTGTCAAGCTAGAGCATTGAAGGCTTTCAACGTTGATTCTGAAAAATGGGGTGTCAACGTTCAAACTTTGTCAGGTTCCCCAGCTAACTTACAAGTTTATCAAGCAATCATGAAGCCACATGATAGATTAATGGGTTTGGACTTACCTCATGGTGGCCACTTATCTCACGGTTATCAAACCGATACCAGAAAGATTTCTGCTGTTTCCACTTACTTCGAAACCATGCCATACAGAGTTGATCTAGAAACCGGTATAATTGATTACGACATGTTAGAAAAAACTGCTATTTTGTACAGACCAAAGACCTTAGTTGCGGGTACCTCTGCTTACTGTAGATTAATCGATTACAAGAGAATGAGAGAAATTGCCGACAAGGTTGGTGCTTATTTAGTTGTTGATATGGCCCACATTTCCGGTTTAGTAGCTGCTGGTGTTATTCCATCTCCTTTCGAATACGCTGATATAGTCACCACCACCACCCACAAGTCATTAAGGGGTCCAAGAGGTGCTATGATCTTCTTCAGAAAGGGTGTTAGATCAGTGAATCCAAAATCTGGTAAGGAAGTTTACTACGATTTGGAAAACCCAATCAACTTTTCTGTTTTCCCAGGTCATCAAGGTGGTCCACACAACCATACCATTGCTGCTTTGGCAACTGCTTTGAAGCAAGCTGCTACACCTGAATTCAGAGAATATCAAGAACAAGTTTTAAAGAATGCTAAAGTTTTAGAAACCGAATTCAAAAGAAGAGGTTATAAATTAGTTTCAGACGGTACTGACTCCCACATGGTTTTAGTTTCATTAAGAGACAAGGGTATCGACGGTGCTAGAATTGAAACTGTCTGCGAAAAGATTCACATTGCTTTAAACAAAAACTCCATCCCAGGTGACAAATCCGCCCTGGTTCCAGGTGGTGTGAGAATCGGTGCTCCTGCAATGACTACTAGAGGTGCATCAGAGGAAGACTTCGTTAAGATTGTGGAATACATTGACACCGCTGTTAACTTTGCTAAGAAAGTTCAATCCGAACTACCTATCGAAGCTAACAAGTTGAAGGACTTCAAGAAGACCATCAGCGAAGGTTCTGAAGAGTTAAGCAAGTTAAAGGCTGATATCTCCGAATGGGCTGGCCAATTCCCATTATCTGTTTAAACGTTTTCTCCTAGATTTATTTTATGTATAGATTATATACCTCCATATAAGTCAAAATTTGATTACTTTCTGCGTTCGTACATTTTCTTTTACTAGTATTTTTGGTAAGCGTGCAGATTCTTTTTCGTATTACCCTTAATTGGCAAGAGCTTACAACGAATCGAAACTGATAAGCCGATGATTTAAACAACGAATACAGAATAAACTTTTTTTTGAATATGATGAAATAAAAATCAAGCTGCAAACAGGACACGTATAAAAATGAAACTTATCTCAAAGCAAACTTGGTGCAGTCAATCAATTAGCTAATTCAATCAATGAACTCTTGATAGCTTCAAACAATTGATCCAATTCAGCCTTTCTTTCACCAACGGCAGTAACACCCATATGACCGATTCTGAAATACTTAGTCTTGTAATCTTTGTAGATACCAGGAGCCAAAGTGAATCCCTTTTCTCTAATCTTACCTAACAACTTACCACCATCGATGCCTTCCGGGAACCAAACGACTGATAAACCGTGGGCGGCAACGGATCTTGTAACTGGGACTAATCTCAAGCCAATGGATTCCAATTTATCCTTGAAAGCATTCGAAGCAACTTCGTGGGCCTTGATTCTCGCATCAATTGAGTCACCAACGGCCAACAATTCCTTCAATGAAACATTATAAGCGTGGATTAGTTGGACAGCAGGTGTTGCGAAATAAGCACCAGATCCAGATTCGTAAGCCTTCATGATTGGCAACCATTTTTTCAAACTAGTGAAATAGGCTGTTGGTTTTTCTTTTCTCAAAGCCTTTGATAATGCTCTTTCGGAAGCAAACGAAACCGACAAACCTGCTGGAACGCCTATTGCCTTTTGAGAAGCAGTTAATGCATAGTCAATACCCCAAGCGTCAAACTCTAATTCTTCACAAGCAGTAGCACAAACACTATCAACAACGATTAAAGTCTCTGGTGAGATAGATTTGACTAATTCAGAAATGGCCTTGACATCAGACAACACACCTGAAGATGTATCGGTTTGAGTAATTGTGATCATGTCGTATGGTGCATTTGAATCCTTAGCCTTTTGCAAACTCGATTCAACGGCAGAAAGTTCAACAGTTTGACCAAAGCCTGGTGCTTGAATAACGTCAACATTATCAGTATAAATTTTCAAGCATTCAGCGAAAGAATCTGAGAAGAAACCGGTTGATAGGACTAAGACTTTCTCACCTTGGTTTAAGAAATTGGCACCGGCAATATCAAAGCCTAAAGTACCTGAACCATTCAAAACAAAACCTTGGGCATTTGGATCAGTTGATTTGAAAACTTTTCTGGTGTTCTTTAGCGCTTCTTGGAAAACAGGAATGAATTCAGGGGAAGTATGAGCTTGAGAAGGAGTGGCCATGGCGCTTAAAACGGCATCGGAGAATTCGATTGGGCCTGGGATGAACGTTAATTTTCTGGCAGTTGACATTTTGGACTTTGATTGAATCGTTGCTGTGTTTAAATGTGTCTGTATTGTTGATAATCTTCTCCAAATGGTACTTAACATTTATACCTATAGATATGTTTTACTGACGTTATATGAAAGTTAGATAATGTGGGGATTTGAATAGATAGACTGGTATCTATATATATACTGGAGGCCCGAGATGATTGTGGGGAGAAAAGGGAATATGTGGGGTGAGAGAGCAACAAAGAAAGGAGCCTGGATGGACAGAGTGAATGGACAACATAGGCTGGGGAGAATAGGTGAAAAGAAAAGTCTAGGTGTGAAAGAGCTACAGATTTGGGAATAATATACGGGGGAACGGGTGGGATTCAGAGTGGAAATAGGTGGGATGATGGGTTATGTCAAGGATGATGTCATCAATCAGACACCTTTCCGATCCTTTGATCAACTACGTGTTTAGAATATAATAAACCTACTACATTCATCTTCTATGTTGTCAGGTGTGTTATTGTTTACACATGCATATCAATACTTATCATAATTAACACGACAATTGAAAGATGATTACAGACTCCGAATTGAACTTCCTTGCCATCTCGTTCGGTTTGTTCTCAATGGGCCTAATACTGACATACTCATTCATTGAAAATAACGTTAAAGGTTCGGATGAGAAATAGATAACAGTCTCATAGTGAAATCAAAGGACAAAGACAATGGTGTCTTTGTATGTTGTGGATTGGTACGTTTCAAAAGCAGAACGAGCTTGGTACTGATGGATGAATATTACAATTGTATATTGAAAGGCATGAAATTATCAATGTCCCTCTCTCTACTGAGAAACGAGATTTGAATTGTTAGTGTGTGTTATTTATTCTTTTTGCTTTCTTGCCTAATTATGAATGTGAAAACTTATGTTATAGATTAATTGAATTTGGAAAATGCTGTATTATTGAATTTTTGAATCCTTTCACATATAACTACTCTTTTATGAATGTATACTAATCTTTGAGAATGAAAAGGCAAACTTTAATTATGGACGAAAAAATTCATACTTGAAAATCATACAGGAAAACAGCAAATTAAAAACAAAAGAATAGACAATTATATATGTGAAGGAAGAAGAATAAATCTCAAATTACCATAAAACTTAGGAACAGATTATAAAATAGGGGAATGTGGACGAGGCAGGCGATTATTAAATGTAAAAGAGTAAAAAAGTTCGTAAAAAGGGCAAGAAGCAGTTTAAAGAAAATAAACAGAAGATTTACAGAGCACCATAGGAGGAGTGGAAACAACAACAATGACCTCAGCATGATGAAATGGTGTAGACCAAAAAAAGAACAAGATATAGTAAGTATTAGTCAAAACTGTAACGTTTATGTTTTTCTTCCTCTTTCTCCTTTCTCTTTAATTATTTGATTTACAGGATAATGAAACACAAATTGAAATTAAAACAAATACATGATCAATTGATATCATTAACATTATAATTCAGTTTCGAAGAAATCTGCTAACAATTCTTTTGACTGTTTGTAATAATCCAAGGTATTCTTATAAGCAGCATCGATACAGTTAAACCAATCATCTAAAGTTGTTGCTTTGTTAGCTAATTCGAAATCATCAAAGTTTAATCTATTCCCATAGTTTTGTATTCTTTCACACTCCAACTGAACTTTTTGCAAGCCCAAGGCAGCGGCAGAGCCCTTTAAGTAGTGGCCCATTGAAGATAGTTTTTTCAAGCTATCTTCTGTTCTCTCAGATGTTGGAGAAGTCAGCAATTTATTAATGTCATCAAATATACCAATTGCTTGTTCAACAAAAGTCTGCACCAATGAAAGGGCAAACCCCTCTTCATCTTCATCCATTAATAGTAGTTCTTGGAAAATTGTCCAATTGATGAGCTCGGATGTTTCAAGGGTTTCTAGAGTGACAACCATTGTTTAAATATCTGTGTATGTGTGATCTTCCTGTAATGTGTGTTCTGTAAATGGTTAGGGTATGTTTCTATTTGTTATTCATAGGGGTTTGATCTATGTGGTAAGCTAATTGTAAAGTGAAATCCGGTCAATATTAAATCAATTTATGGTGCTTAAAGGTGATTCGTGAATATAAAACCAAAAAAATGAGTATCGGATGTATCTATTGGCTCAATGTATACTAGCTGTTATTGTGATTGATTGTAGAATACTATGTGTTTATGGAATACAGATCAAATAAACTGTCTCTTGTTACAGGCGACAATGCGCAGATCTCCAGGCAATTTGAGTGTACGGATATAAATTCATAACGAGTTTGTAGTGCAATATATCCGGTGAGAGCAATCGAGTGCTCTCAATATCCTTTCCCACAAATGGCACGCCAAAGAATAGTAAGTAAGGGGGACTTAGATAATTCTGTGTACACTGTGTAGTGATCAACATTCATAATTGAGCTTTCTCTATATATGGTATATAATATACTATATTATTGGTATATGAATCGAAAACATACAAATAATACCTGTCAAAACGTGTACACACATGCTTCAACCAAGGCCGTCCCTTAAGGGAATGTGTCAGGGTGTCTTGGGGTGGGATCGGTCAGCAGAGAATCCAGAATCGTTTTCTTCGTTCTTTTCTGTCTTCGAGCCGTCAAAAGATCTATGGCGTAAATCTCCGTCCCAGGCACGGTCCCATAAGCCGTCCCATTAGGCTGTTTTCTGATGGGAGAGTTCTCCTTCCCTCTGTCCCTTCACCCTTCTCTCTATGAAGGTGACACCCCATTCTTATCAGGAGACATCCAAAGCAATGCATTTTACCCACTTTCTATAGGGATCAAAAAAATCTATATTGTATGAAATAAACTCTAGTATAAATGTATATATATAACCACCTCTATTGTAACAACTCGTATAAATCACCCAGTTTATCGGCAATATATGTTGGTCTCTCAGAAACTTCCAATTTTTCAACATTTTCAACGGTTTCAATACCAGTTAAAACCAACAACGTTGCCAAGCCACCGTCTCTACCAAACTTCATATCCGTATTCAATCTATCACCAACCATAATTGTTCTCTCCTTATTGATATGGTGTTTGGCCACAATTGCATCCATCATTCCTGGATTTGGCTTACCACAGGAGCATAAAGGTTCTCTTCCGGATGCAAATGCAACAGTATCAACAATCGATCCCGCTCCAGGTAGCTTAAAACCTTTGGAAGGGTAGGTACTATCGATATTGGTTGCAATGAATGGAATTTCTGGCTTTTGCATTAAATACTGCAGGGTCATCGACAGCTTATGATAGTTAAAGCTTAGATCCAATCCTGCAATGACTGCACCAACTGAAGGATCTAAATTGTGAATCATTGCATTTGGATCGTCCATATCTAATGGCTTCTTCAATTCTGGGTCAGTACCTCCAATGGTTGTATATCCGACTTCTTTTAGTTCATCTTCGATACCACTTTGTCCCAAAACCCAAATTTTCTTATCCTTTGGCAGTTTCAAAATTGTATCGATGTAAACTGCAGATGCAAATGATGACGAGAAGATTTCATCTTTTGTTGCTGTTAGTCCAAATTTTTCAAATTTTGAAACATAGTTGACTCTGGATTTAGTCGAGTTGTTAGTCACAAATATAACTTTTTTGTTGTTTTCTCTAAGTAATGTTAACGTTTCAACGATTTTTGGTAGTAAGTGGTCACCTAACCATAAAACACCATCACAATCAAACAGAAAAGTGTCATATTTGGATAGGATTGACTCTGCTTGTTCTTTCTTTGACAGTTTAATTGACATCTTTGGTATCTAGTTTAATATATATATGTTGTTTGGGCATCTATGTTTAGTAACAAGTGAAAACAATAATGGCAGGTCTTCAGAAGTGAAGAAAGGTCAGTCATAAATATAGAAATTAGTAACAGGTGCAGCCGCCACATCCATAGATCTCAGAGCCTTTAGTTATAATCATTTTTCGGACTTCTACAGCTCGAAACATTTCAAATTTAATTCGAGCGGATGACAACAAATGATTTGAAAAGGGGGAGGTATTTTAAACCGAATGATTGTTGATTACGAATGTACCTGTGTAGCTAGATGAAAAAGGGCATGGCGGTGTCTCATTTACATGCTTTGTTGGCAATCCATTGAGGCTAAGGACAGTAACTGCAATATCCGTCTCGCTCTAGCTTTAAACCTTACACAGGCTTTCGTGCTTCTGATGATGAAGCTGCTGTTATCCTCGGAACTACCCAAGTGTCCCATCCTGTTCCAGACTTGCAAATTGAAAATGTCACTATGAATCTCCCCATGAAATCTCAGCAATTTCAATATAGCTCATATCATAATATGCCAAATACAAAAGTTGATGCCCTATAAGATTTGGTACCGACAAGTAACCTTCAAAATCGAGGGGATAAAGTGGAGCCAAGAGACACTGAGAACACTCAAGTCACCATCATCAGTATTTAAACGGCTCCAATGTCTGCCTCAAATGCCCATATATACGCCTAAGTTAAGCTCCAATAGGGGCAATTAAAAAAAGCAACAAAACAAAAAGAGAACTCCGATCGCAAATACAGTGGCAATAGAGGCTACAATAGCAATTACCTGTCTTGCAACAGTTACAACAAATGCAACAGCAATCCCAATTCCAATTTCAATTTCAATCCCATTGCCTCTCACGATAGCCACAAGAAGTGGATTAACATGGTGTTCTTGTTGATAGTGTAAATTATAAGAACTATGTTTTAGAATCCACAAAAGAGAACAAGAAGCATCTTGGTAGAAGGATTACTTCTAGCCAAAAAGAGCAGGATGAAGGTGAGGATCTCGAAGACGAACTCGAAGTGTTTGGCATTGAATCTGAAGAAATTTCTTTTAATCTAAACCTCATTGAACCTGGACAGGTTTTGATAGAAGCGATGGATAATCGGAAGGTGAGTAGATATGAATTTTTCCATATCACCGATCTAAACATCAATGGCGTTGGAAGATTAGCCAATCATTCAATAAATAGGTAGTCGGTGACAATTTTGCTATCATTTCATACTGTGCAACGAGAATGTTTGTTTGTGAGATTGCTGAAGAGGTAAAGAAGTTCAAAGAACATAAAATGAAGCCAGGGTTTTACAGTAATTGAGCAACAAGACATATTTAAGGGAATATGAAGTTGCAAGCAGCGGTAGCGAAGTCAAAAGAAGGAAAATAGGCAATGAGCCAGTTGAAGACTTGTGTGGGTTACTTAGATTACTAAGTTGTCACTTTTAACAATATATAATGTGTTCTTTTTGGCTTTAGAAAGACTATGCGAGGTCATTTTCTTATTTAAAGCTTTTAAGGTGACTTCTTTCATATATATTTTTCTTTGCCAATATTAATATGGGAAAATTACAGTACTGAGAATAGGTTTTAATTTTTGTAGTGCTGTTACTGCTTCTCAACAAAAGCTGAAACAGAAATTGAATCCTTAGCTTTGTTCGAGTATGAAGCTAACAGTATGAGGCCAATAATCGATTGGTGAAGAAAATCTCTCTCGTAATTTAATTTAGACATACTAGAAGGTAATACGAGTTTTACACATTGTATTGATACCTAGGCATAAAAATAAACCAAACTAGTTAGGTAAACATAATCATGAAAATAAAGACCAGAATGAAATATCAGACGATATAAAAAATAAGTATTTAAAAATTGCAAAGATAGCTCACTCCTCTAAGGGTATTCAACATGTTCAACGGATTGTTTCTCCGTATCCTTTTCAATGGTCAAAGCAGCTGCTTCACCATCAAAGACTTCAGCAATTTCTTCCAAGGAGTGACCTTTGGTTTCTGGGTAGAAAAAGTAAACATTAAGGAAAATGGCAGCCAACATGCAACAATAGAAGATGTAAAATTTCCATCCAATATTCTCCATAGCAATAGGGTTACAGAATTGACCAATAATTAAACCACCAAAGGTGGTTCCCAAAGAGACACTGATACCCTTACCTCTCAAATAGTATTGCCAAAATTCAGTTGGGTAAGAAACAACTAATGGGGTGAAGGCAACATCATAATGGAAAAAGTAAATGAAAATGAAAGCAAGGACACCTTGACCTAAACCATGACCACCTTTTTTAGAAAATTCTGCAGAGAGCGCAGTCCAAATGATATAGGAAACAAGCATACCACTAGTAGACCATAAGAATAACGCTCTTCTACCAAACAAATCAACAGCAAAAGCAGCACCGACAGCAGCTAAAAAGTTGAAAATTTGAAGTAAACCGTTAATCAAAGTTTGAGTAGATGAAGAAGTGTAACCGATAGTATCCAAGACTAGAGTGAAGTAATAAGAAATAACAGCATTACCACACCATTGACCAGAGATAGCTAAAGTGAAAGTAATATATAATCTCTTTCTATTACCTGGTGTCTTGAGTAAATCAGACCATTTAGTTTGAGAACCTTGCGATTCAGTATCTAGGGCTTCGATAATCTCGGACATCTCAACTTCAACTAATCTGGATGTTTCATCACCAGCACCGTGCCATTTGACGAGAATATCTCTTGCTTCAGAAATTCTGCTCTTGGAAACCAACCATCTTGGTGATTCTGGAACAAAGTATAGCATTAACAGTTGAATTATTGGGTAACCGGCTTGTAGAATGGTTGGAATTCTCCATTCCCATGTATCACCACGATCAGCGCAACCATAAGCGGACCATGAGGCTAAAATAGCACCTAAATAGAAGAAAGTGTTGTACAAAGCAGTTATCTTACCTCTGTGTGTTGGGTAAGCCAATTCAGCAATAAGCATAGGGGAAGCTTGGGAAGCAATAAGACCCCCAATACCAACAATGAATCTAGCAGCGATCAATTGGCCAATGTTGATGGAAGTTGCTTGAACAATTGTTGCAATGACGATAAGAGAAGTACCTAAACCCACACTAAATTTTCTACCAAATTTATCGACTAACCAAGAAGTAACAAAGGCGGTGACAAAACTACCAATAGATTGAGCGGCATTGATAAAACCTAGCCAAGTACCATTTGGATTACCAAATTTGGTTCTCCATTCAGTTAATGATTGAAGACCGTTCATCAAAGAACCATCATAACCACCAGCGGCGGAAGATAAAAGTGGACAAAACAATAAAATGTTCAAAATTAATAATGATCTTTGTCTGTACCATGGCTTTTGCCCGACAGGTAAGACTTCAGCAAGAGCTGGACCAACAATCTCAGCAGCAGGGGTGAACTTCAATTCTTTTCCAAAGACTTTCATACTAATTTGTATATAAAAATGCTTTTAAGCGCTTCTGTATAATTGATATTAATGCTTTATTCTTAGAGTAATAACAACAGGTAGCAACTTTTGAATACCAGAAATTGAGGGGATCGAACTCTTTTTATATTGTCAAAACTCAAGAAGCTGAGTATATAGCTCGTACGGTGAATACGAGCTTGCAAAGCTTCGTACGAATTGACCAAAGTATACTGAGGTCCAAGATTAACCCTTTTTGCCCCGTGTACATAACTCTTGTCCTAACAGATCTATCATTTACCCAAATTTCAGTCATAATAATCAAGGACAAACTTCCCCAGAAACATTGCCATTGTTGGGTACATTGTACCCCACTGTTTATGCACCTCAGGAACAATAAACGCGCCACTCACCCATAACCCAGCAGACAGCGGCAAATGAACTCCCCAGTTTGGTTCTTTTCCATCCCGTTGGATGACATGCTATTAGACATAGCTGGAATATGGTCGGTATGTTCAGTATATTTGCGGTTTAGTAGAAAAGCTCTCTATCTATTGGCAAGATTTGTTTCCTAGACCTGCTTTGAGATATTTTGTGTTCCAGCATCACCACAACAGCTTTATCGGTTAACATTTATTAGAAAATGGTAATACAGGCCAATTATTGGGGCACATGACTTCTTGACAATTAATAACTAACCTCATACTTTCAAACCCTGACACTTTGTGGTATCTTGCGGGTTTGTGCCAAATGCCCGGAACAAACTTTTTCCCAATTGAGCACCCAACGGGAAAACTTGAGTTTATTTCAGCCGAAATTGATGCCACCTTGCATAAAGGCTGTAGTTCTTGTGGGGAGCATCATTGGCGCTCGTGGAGTATTTATTGTTCCAAGCTGTTTCGCTCTTTTTCCCCTACCTGCCAAGAGTCCCATTTCTTAGGCTCCAGTACTGCTGTCCAGTGGAGGTAGTTATCGAGTAGTGTTGAATGACATTACTTCATCTGTGGATTTTTGAACGTGTTACTTTGAAACTGAACGTAAGCGGTCAGGAGCATTCTGTACTGATTACTGGCAGCGTTAGATTATTTCTTTACGTGGGTACTCCCACAACACGATAATAAGAACAAGAAATAATGGGTTGGTTGTCGTAAATTTCTGACTTCAAGATCTCTTTTTGTTCTTACGGATGGTGTGTTGCCCGCTTAATCTATTATTCAAGTCTGCTAAAGCCCTGCAGCATATTTCCTCAAAAATTAAACTTCATATGTAGCTTCCAAGAAAACATTCATTGGTATAGTGGTTGCTGCCAACTTAAGAATCAAAAACTATCGTGATTAATAGGTGATATATTATGATCCGTTGAAGGTGGTTTGTTCCGATCTATGGATTAGAAGCTAGTGAACGTCAACACTACTCTTATATCCCAATAAAATGTATCCATCGTCTAATTTATCTGGTATAATTCAGGATACTCAAATTCAGACGTGCTTCATATACAATACAACTTATATAGCATTTTGTTATTACTCACATATTGCATGTTAGAATCCAGAAAGGAGGTCTAATAAAAACGCCCGTTTTACCAAGTTTCCATTTTAGTTTATTTACTATCCGATTTCTAATTAAAGTTATCAGCAGTTTGCTCACAGCTGGATAGTACATCGCGAGGGGTATTTTAAATCTTCCAATATTCCAACCATTATGTTGGATAATCTTGGCAATGATGTAATTCTTGTTTATATAAATAGATTCTTGGAGAAGTATATGTTAGTATCATTTTGTTGTCTTTTTGTACTGACTACCTGTAGTATTAAGCTCTGATTCAATCGGAAATAATTACGCGGAATTAAGACTGATTGAGTAAACAATGTAAGCCCCCCCTATGACGTATACCAGTAATTTGGGGCCTTATAAAATTCATGTACTGTCCTCCCTGTTAGAATTGTTTAAAGTACACGATCAAGCCAGTAAGGGTCCAGAGCTCGTAAACAGGACATGCGATTTAACGTGACTGAGGAGAGGCTAAGTATGCGATATCTTCAGAAAATGAGGAGATATATGCGTCCAAAAATGATTGGATAACGTGTTTGCGGATAACGACCACTAAGGCAATCCAAGCATGAGCATGTTGGTTAAGGCATGTAGGTCTTTTGGCGGTTCACGTTCCTCCACTTTACTTTTAATTTTGAGTACGTAGTGGAGGTGGCAAAGCGGATGAACAAAAACTGCCCCGAATAAATAGCCCAACCTGCAGTCTACATATAGGTGAATTTTTTTGCGGGGAGGTGCATGAGCCAGGAAATAAGCTTAGATGGTGGAGATGCGCAGCTTTAAATCAAAAGTAAGATCTAACATTATGCCAATGTTGACTTTCGTCAAGAGCAGCAAATTAACAGAATATTGTAATTCTTTCTGACTGGTCAAAGCTGAGTTTGTTGGGCTATACATAGGTTGGGGAATATGTACCTCATTGGCGAATATATGAATCATTGAGGGGTCCCAATTTGTGATTGACTAGGCCAAGTTTTCTCATTGTAAAATTGACTTCTTTCCACAGGATCAGTTCTAAGTTTCTCCGTAACAAAATGGAGATGACTGTTTCGCTTGAAATTTTCCGTCATTATATTGGAATCTGATGAGGAGGAGGAGGAGCCAATGTTGGAAAATTTTGTACCATCAGATTTTTCAACATTACGTTTTTCGGAGTTAAAAGTAAATTGATTTCAAAGAAAATACTGAGTCTCTACGAAAGAACTATTTCTTCTTTTTTGATGATTTAAAGAGTTGAATAATTGAACCATGCTGATTACATTTCGAGTCACCTATCCACTTATTCAGCTATTTCTGCTCTCGTATGTCTATCTAATCCCTAGTTACATATACCGATTTATGACAATTCGTTCTGTTTCAGTCAAAAGGGTAATCACCTCCGAAGTTTATCAAAGGTCGCGGCGCCGCATGATCGGTCTGGATTGGCTTTTGCTCCATTAGGCAGTTTATCTCCCCGGCCAAATGCAAAGGGGGGTAAAAGCTAATTTCCCAAGGTTCATCAAGATTTATTTTGGAGTATCTTCCTCCGAAACGGAGCTGAGGTATCTAGCAAGCTCTTCCGTCTACCTCACAAAGGGTACCAGGCTGTAGGAGTGCAATATGTGGTACAGAACATAGTAATCTATATATATGGGCCAACCCCTCATCTTTGGAACAATTTTGAATTGTACAGTTCAATTGTCTCTTCTAGCTTTCTTTGTTTTAATCAACTCAATTAATTATCAATTGTTAGTTTCGATTATAGTTAATAAATTTACCTTCATTAAAACAATCATGTCCGAGTTTAACGTTGAAGAAATTTTATCACAGTTAACAACCAAAGAAAAGATCAAACTATTATCCTTGAAGGATTTCTGGCACACGACTGAAATCCCACGTTTATCGATTCCATCATTACGCTTATCTGATGGTCCTAATGGTGTCAGAGGTACTAAGTTCTTCCGTGCCATTCCATCCGCTTTGCTGACTGCTGGTACCGGTTTAGCATCCACTTGGAACATGGATTTATTGAAAGAAGCTGGTGATCTGATGGCTACTGAGGCTAAGCATAAAGGTGTCCACGTTATTTTGGGTCCAACTTGTAATATCCAAAGAGGTCCCTTAGGCGGTAGAGGTTTTGAATCCTTTTCTGAAGATCCATTATTATCCGGCTATTGTTCTGCAAGTATTATTAATGGTATCCAAGGTCAAGGAATTTCTGCAACTATCAAGCATTATGTTTGTAACGATTTAGAAGATGAAAGAAATTTTGTTGACGCTATCGTTTCTCAGAGAGCTTTGAGAGAAGTTTACCTATTACCTTTCCAAATCGCATTCAGAGATTCTAGTCCAAACTGTGTCATGACTTCCTATAACAGAGTTAATGGTGAACACGTCTCACAATCTAAATTCTTGCTAGATGACGTTCTAAGAAAGGAATACGGTTGGGATGGTTTAATTATGTCTGATTGGTTCGGCGTTTATTCTTTGAAAGAGTCTATTGATGCCACTTTGGATTTAGAATGTCCTGGTCAGCCATTAATGAGAAAGCATGACTCTTTAGCTCATGCTATTTCATCAAGAGAGATTTCAATGGATGTCATTGACGAAAGAGTTAGACATGTCTTACAATTAGTCAAAACCGCCTTGAAGACCGGTATTCCACAAAATGGTAAAGAAGATACTGATAATAATACTCCAGAAACCTCAGCATTGTTAAGAAAGGTCGCTCAAGAAGCTGTTGTTTTATTAAAGAATGAAGGTGACATCTTGCCATTAAAGAAGAAAGAAACGGTTGCTGTTATTGGTCCATCGGCGAAAATTGGTAGAATCAATGGTGGTGGTTCAGCTTCTCTAAACCCATACTATAACATTTCCATCTTTGATGGTGTAGCATCTAAGATTGGTAAAGCTCCTGAATTTGCCCTAGGTTGTTCAATTGATAAGTTACTATACGATATGGGTAAATTCGCCACTCATAATGGTGGTAAGAAGGGTTGTAGCTTCAAGGTTTACAAAGAACCAGCTGGTACTCCAAACCGTACTTTAGTTGAAGAATTCACTTTAGCCTCAACTAAATTCTGGTTATTCGATTACATTAACGAAAAGTTTGAAAACGACTTGTTCTTCATGGATATTGAAGGTGAGTATACTCCTGAAAAATCAGGAAACTATGACTTCAAGGTTTCTTGTTTGGGTACCACTCTTTTATACGTTGAAGATGAATTATTCATTGACGATAAGACTGAACAAAAATTAGCTCCACCAACTTTAGGTTCTGGTTCCGTTGGTGAAACGAAGTCCAAATTCTTAGAAGCAGGTAAATCGTACAAGTTCAGAATTGAATTCGGTTCCGGTCCAACTTTCACCATTCAATCTGATACCATTATTTCCGTTGGTGGTGGTGCTTTAGACGTTTCCATTGCACTATCTGAATCTGAAGAACAAAGAATCATGGACGCTGTTGAGGCTGCGAAATTTGTTGATAAGGTTGTTATCTGCACCGGTACTTCTGCCGACTGGGAATCCGAAGGTTACGACAGAGCTGATATGGACTTGCCGGGTGCTCAGGACAAGTTGGTTGAGGCAGTTCTGGCTGTTAACAAGAACGTTATTGTTGTTAACCAATCTGGTACTCCAGTTACCATGCCATGGGCTGACAAAGTTCCAGGCATTGTTCAAGCCTGGTTCAACGGTTGCGAAGCTGGTAATGCTGTTGCTGATGTTTTATACAATGATTATAACCCAAGCGGTAAGTTATCCTTAACTTTCCCAAAGAAGAACGAAGATAATCCAGCATTCTTGACCTTCAAGTCTAACAACGGTACATGTGCTTACGGCGAAGATGTCTTTGTTGGCTATAAATACTATGAAAAAACCAAGTCTGAACCATTATTCGCTTTTGGTCATGGCTTATCGTACACTTCATTCAAATTTGACAAGTTCAACGTTAAAGTTGAAGGTGACAAGGTCATTGCTAGTGTTGAAGTTACCAACACTGGTAAGTGGGCTGGTTCTGAAGTTGTTCAATTCTACGTTGCTCCGCCAACTACTACCACTGCAGTTGAAAGACCAGTGAAGGAATTGAAGGGTTTCCAGAAGGTTGCTTTAGAAGCTGGAGCCAGCAGTGTTGTTACTATTGAAGTCCCGGTTAAGTATACCTGCTCATATTACGATGGTGACAGATTGAAGTGGTGTACCGAAAAGGGTGAATATACAGGTTTGGTTGGTAACTCATCTGACGGTCAATTCTTGAGTGATGCGTTCTCCATTGACAAGACCAGTTTCTGGACCGGTTTATAAAAAGTTTCTTCAGATACTTTTCTTTCTATAGCTTCTCCTTCATAGATAGCTAATGTTTTCCTTTACAGTATATCTACTTTATGGGTGTGATTTACTAGTTGCAAAATAAGAAATAATTGCTTGTACAAAAATATTCGTTGAGTAATACGGTCCAATATGAGTTAAATGATCAGAGGGGCTTGGAGGAAATAATCTGAAATTACTTAACCGGGGTTCTTATATCCCACTAAGAAGTCATACCATAAACTGCACTAGCCTGTGCGTCCCAGGCGGCCAGAGTGCCTTGTCACTCTCCGATCCTGCTTTAAGCACCCAGTAACCCATCCAGTGCAAAATGTCTTCGCCATTAAAAGTTTTACCCTGAAACACTTCTCACTACCCTCACCTGTAATAAAAGAAGCCACTGTGAAGAGCATTCTTGTATACACTTCTTAGGGTTTTCAAAAGCGTTTGCAATTGTTAAGAGTACCGAGGTTATAAAAACTTAAAAAATTATGTTATTGGGCTTTTATACTTTATTTAAGAGTTAATCTTTCTTCTTATAAAAACACCGCAATTCAAGTTGTTAATTCTTCACAGCCTATTTTACATTTAAGGTTTCAAACATTTTACAAAAAATCCATTTAACGAACTTCAAATACGAGTTATTAAACCTCCTCAAGCGACATATACAACAGAAATTCTTGTCATGAAAGGCCATGTAGGTCTGCTTCATCATCTCGCGAAGTTCACATAAATATCAAGAGCGAAGGTGAGGCGAACCCTGGTAAACAGGCCTTTAAACAGAGACAATACAAAAGTAGACAGCAGTCTACTTCAAAACGGGCAGGGATTTTAAAAGGAATAGGATGTGGAAAATAGGAATGTGATTGATAGGAGTGATGCACGTGAAATTGCTGCAGTTGCAGCCTCCCAGAGCTGCTTCTATGAGTTCTGCTACTCCCAAAAGCATTCAATTTGTCAACAACTAAAAGAATTACATCGAGAGCAGAGATGACCGCATTTTAACTTTGTTATCTCTAATCCCAGATTCTAGTAATATATATAGGTACATGGCATTTGTTTCTCTCTATGAGATACAGTCTAATTAGAGAATGTTTATAGGACTGGTGTACTTCAATAAAAACAGTATCTCCGTTGCTTATCTAATTGCGTGTCACACCCAATGTTAAGGTTTCGATTAGGCCATAGATGACATAATCAAAGAAAAAAACGAGATTCTTGAGAGTTCAAAATTGAGGGGTACAATTAATCGACTAACTTTGATTTAATGGCTAACGAAGACTACACTTTGTTTAATATATCAAAAGACTGCTTGAGCGAGCAAAATAATATAGAAATAGCACATAGATAAATAAGTAAGATGGCTCATCATCAAGATCTACCTCCAATTGGTGGTTATGAAAACATTCAATGGAAAAGAAACTTACCTTCAAGAGGTTTTAGACCAGCAATTTGGCTAGCCTTATTAGTGGGAATGTCAGGTTATGGCTTTTACAAACTGAGTTTGGGCAATAGAGAACAAGTTGAGTTATCCAGAGAAAAACTATGGTCACGTATCCATCTATTGCCTCTGTTACAAGCTGAACAGGATAGGGATATCGTTAGAAGAACATTGAGCCATTATAACAGAGAAGCAGAAATTATGAAGGATATTGATTGGTGGGAAGTTAAATCTACTTACTCAGATAAAAATGAGTTTAGGCCTCCATTTACCGTCTTGACTGGTAAGCAATTAGATAAAAATGGATTCCTCTGGAATGCTAACTCTGAAAGTAGATATCCTGAAGAAAAAAAAGGAAAATGATTCTTTTTTTATTGACAATTGCGTCTTGAGTTAACTACAATAAGAGAACTTGCTGTTTTCTCTGTAAGATGTAATTATAAGTTGGGATTAATCTGGATGGTACGCTTGGAATGACTGATCTATCAAGATATTTGTAGATGAGTTATCATTCTTTTACTCAAATTTACGCGGTTGATCACAAACAAAGTATATATCATTTTTTTTTATTTACTTTATTTATTTATTTATTTATTTATTTATTTATTTATTTATTTATTATATTTTACCTATTTGTTTTTTCACTCAACAGCTATCTATTCACCTGTTTATATGTTGATTCTTTCTTGCAGTATCCTTATCGCCAACATATTGCTTACTTGAGCCTCTTTGCTGTGCCACATGTTTTTATTTTAAGCCACAAATTTTTTTATTTCTGGAGAAACTGCAGTCCAAATCAAAACAAACGACAGCAATCAGGTATAAACTACGAAGTCTAGTGATTTCAATCCGGTAGTTCTCTTTTACTCTTAAATCAATCGTATACTCATATTGACAACCCCATTCAACATCGAAAATATTGCTTATAAAATGTTAGGGTTTAAAGTTAATCCATTTTTAGTAATCGGATTGATTTCAATTAGATTGTATTGTGCTTTCAATGGAATCATATCTGACTGTGATGAGGTTTACAACTATTGGGAACCACTCAACTTTCTAACTCGTTATTTCGGTAAGCAAACTTGGGAGTATTCTCCAGTTTATGCAATTAGATCATGGACATATTTATTGCCTTTCAGTATATTCAATTATCCATTGAAATTCATCCAATCAAAGTTGGAAGAAGTCATCATTCCACCCTATGTTCAATTCTATTTGATTAGAACTTCAATTGCTTTAAGTTTTGCATTTGCTGAATTGAATTTAGCCGAATCTTTAAGATTCTTAGATGTTTCGTTATCCAATTGGTTTTTGATTTTGGAGACTTTCAATGCTGGTATGTCACATGCAGCAATCAGTTTGCTACCGGGAAGCTTCAGTTTATTGTTTGGAATGTTTGCTACTGCCTCAATGATCAATTACTTGAAATATGATAAATTTATGATGAAAATATTTGATAGCATGGTTGAGTCTCTAAAGCAAAATATGAAAGTTAGTAATGATCCAGTTGATGACAATTATAGGCTGAAAGAGCGTATGCATAACGAATCACAAATCGTTAGAAACAAATCTTTTGCTATTGCTGTTTTATGCTCTACTTTGGCAGGCTTATTAGGTTGGCCATTCTCATTAGTTTTGTGCGTTCCATTTATGATTTACGTTACAATTACCAATATCCACAGACGTAAATATGGTACTCTGGCTACATACTTATTGATCGGTTTAAGTTCTATCTTCCTTATTGGTATGGCAATTTTCCAAATTGATAAGTACTTTTACAAGAAAATGACGTTTGTTCCATTAAACATTATTCTATACAATGTTCTGTATGCTTCTGAAGATTCAGGCCCAAATATTTTCGGTACTGAACCACTTTCATACTATATTTTCAACCTATTGTTGAACTTCAACATTACTTTTATATTTGCAGTGCTCGGTCTATTAGCTCCAATATCGTTCCAAAAACTCGATGTCTGGCACGTTAAAGTTTTGTTGGCTCCTTTATTGTTGTGGTGGGGTGTTTTCTGGACTCAGCCACATAAAGAAGAAAGATTTATGTATCCAGTTTACCATTTGATCTCGATCTCCGGTGCTTTGACAATTTACAAAATATCCAACATGATGGGCTACTCGAATATTTTCAACAAATCATACACTTTTATTACCAAAACACTAATATTTTCCACTGTTGTCTTAATTTCAACCTTGAGAATTGTCTCCTTAATCAAAAATTACTCTGCCCCATTGACAGTGTTCAAACATTTGCCACATACATCATCGTCAGTGATTGAAAATGTTTGTGTTGGAAGAGAATGGTATCATTTTCCGTCTTCTTTTTTCCTATCAGACAATCAAAGACTTAAGTTTGTTGAAAATGGGTTCAGAGGCATGCTACCTGGCGACTTTATCGAGCCTGACCTTAAGCAAGTATCGTCGTTACCTGATTCCATTTCCGCAATCCCTGAACATTTCAATAATAAGAATGAGTACGTTTCTTCCTTAGTTGATAAATTCAGTGTTTGTGACTATTACTTTGACATTGATATTCCTGTTGATCCAAAAATGGGAGAAGTTTCCATGTTTGCAACAGGAAACAGCGGTGTGACAAACGTTAACATTGACGGTTGGGACTTGATATACTGTGGTGAGTTCATTGATACCGATACTAGTTATGGATTAAATAAGTTGATATATTTGCCATTTTCTGAGATTAACGACTTGTATCAGTATTTGGATACGGAATTTAACGTTTCTGATAAACTGCAGTTGATTGCTGACAAATTCTCAATGACCTATAACCTAATGTTGTCGCAAGATATAGTGCAACGTGTTGTTAAGAATGAAAAGGTTGCCGCTTATACTGGCAAGCAAAACGATCAATTTGACAAAATATATGATCAATTTGACAAAATATACCATCAACTTGTTTCTAAAGTTCCTAATTGTGAAAAGGCTGCTGACTTCTTGATGAATGGTGAAGTCAATTACCATAAGATGTGTCTTGCTTCCAGATCCAAGTAATTTCAAGCTCTATATGTTTGATTTTTTCATAATCTTTTTAATTGTCTTTGTGTGCTTTGAATTTCTTTTTGTATTGTGAAAAACGAAAAACATTATGTTATTATATACGTAAATATACCCAAAGCACCTTTATTTACTAATAAATTACCTTCGCTCCAGTAGTGGCAGTGAGTGAAAAATTCTATTAAGATAAGAAAGCAGAAAAACAAATTGGGAGGTATTTATCTATTTTTGAAGACAAATTAAAGTAGAATATATTACAAGATAACAATTAGCCGAATGTTTTTAATTGAATATGGGCGTTACCATCAACAGTAGCCTCAACAGTTTCCACGCCACCGCTACCATCAGAACTTGGATCGTATTTAACTAAGGATTCGATCTTACTCTTTTGCTCATCTGCACAAGACGTTTCAATAAACGTTTTGAAATTGTTTGGAGAAAACTTCAATAGTTCAAGCAACTTACCATGAATGTAATCTTTGAATTGATCTTGTTTGTAGTCGTTAAACCACAGTAACACAGGGATGCTTAATTTCATTGAAGATAAAATAGATTCGTCGGATTGTAAAGATTTTGTCAATGTGACTAGGATTTCTAAGATCAATCGCGGTTCTTTCAATTCAATATCTTCAGCAGTTAACAATTTAATCAGCTTAGGTATTAATTTGACTAAAATCAAACTGCTGTAGCCTTTGTCGCTACTGGATAGTTTAATAAGCGTCTTGACGGTTTGCGTTGAGAATGCAATTAGGTTGTTGTCAGAAGCGACTAAGCCAGATGTAATAAACTCTGCGACGTCATCGCATTCATTATCACTCAATCTCATGTTTGAAACAGTGGTTACAAGGATGAAGATCGTCAATAACGAATTGTTATTATCAGGCCTCAAGAATTTCTTAATCGCTCCGTAGAATTCAACAAGGCTCGTTGCATGAGGATCTATTGAATTTAAACTTGCAATTGCCCTTTTCAATGTTGGTAACAATACAGCAATAACTTCACCGTTGTTCAATTCATAGATCAATGTGAAAGAATACAAGATACATGAGTATAAATCAACCTTAATAACATCCGGTAGGTATCCAATCATTTCAATCATCGTATCGTATGATTTCTTCAGTAAGATCAAGTCGGAACCAATTAAAATGTTCATTTTGTCAATGTTAACTTCACGATCTCTCAAGAATGGTAATATTTTAATGATTGCAAGCATGTTGACTCTCAACAATTCAAATAGTTTATCAGCGTCATCGTGTAATTGATCACTTGACTTATCCGAAGATGAGGCAGTATTGAAATACTGTTCAAAAGTAGTGGCAGATAACCCAATTATGCTCGTTTTGAAAGAGGCATCAGAAGTAGTCACTAATCTATCCAATAAATCAATGAATTCAATAAATATAGATTCGTTGAATAACACTTCCATAGCACCATTCAACTTTAGAATTTTTTGTAAAGATTTCAAAATCTTAGTATCTTTCTTAGTCATCACAGCATTTGGCTTCGAGGACGTCTTGATTAAATATTCAATGCATTGACCAAACAAAACAAAGAAGAAATTACCGAAATCGTCACCTAGTAATTCCTTGAATTGACTAGGATCTTCATCCGCAATAATGCCAACAACCTCGACGAAATCCGCCCAACATTCTTCATAAGTAGTGACCTCAACGTCATCTGAACTCCCACTCATGAAATCGCTTCCATATTTCAACATTGCATAATCACGTAATGAGTACATCCATAATGGGACTAATATGTCAATATATTTGTCGGTTAAAGCTTGTAAGTCCAGGTCGTCAGATGAACAGTGGATTTTAATTCTAGCCCATGCTTGTAAAATATGAACTTTGATTTTATTTTGAGATTTCTTGGTCATCACTGAAATATCACCAATTTTCAATGATTTTTGGTCGTCAGCGTGGCTATCAGGATCTCCTTTGTTGTTATTCAAGGTGGCAAATGATTCCAATGAGGATGTTAAAATTTTAACAACCCTAGACATTCTCGAAATATGAGTAACATTACTACTGACCAGCTTGGAAGCCAGGACCATAGCAGCACCAGCTAAATCGATTGTTGAATCTTTGTTAAATGCCGGAACAATAGCCGTTATGATTTGCGCCTGCTGCTGATCCAAGATTGATATTTCAGGGTACAGTGGGTCAGTCATATCACCATAAATTCCAATAATGTCACCTAACAGATTCAAAGATGCAATTCTCAATTTGATCAAACTGGAACTCGAGCATGTGAATGCAACTTTAACGAATTCAGGGATCTTCGTAGATAAGTACATTTTCAATTTAGAATCATTGTGGGAGTAGGATAACAGCTGAATCAGCAATTCAATAATAAAGAGCTTGAATTTCCAATTTGCAGGTTCGTTCTCTAAAACCATCAATTGAACCAAATTGCTTTCTAAAATAATCTTACTGTTATCCTCATTCATGTCATTGTCCATTCTAGTAGGTGCTGGTTCATTACCACCTTCCGATTTCAATCCAACATCATCTTCCGCATTGGCGAAAGTTTCACCTTCATCATCTAAGTTCATACTTGGTTGGCTGTTGTCAGATCTAGGTGTTGGAGATGTTGTGCTTGCCATCTTATAATTATCAGTTATGTTGCTTGATCTTGCCGAACTGAAGAACATTCCGCCATTATTAATTCTCTTTTTGTAAATGCTAAATAATGGCTCGTATAGGTTCAGTTTTGGCATATTGAAAAATTCTAATAATTTCCCAAACCATACAAATTTTTCATCCGGTTTGTTATTTATTGAGCTATCTAACCAGTTAATGAAGATATCTTTAATGGACTCGTTTTCTGGGTCATTTTCTAAAGCAATCCAAAGTAAACTCTTGATGTCATCATCAATAACATCAGAACCGTCAGGATGAAGCTTTATTAATTGGTAGCATGAGTCCAGAGATAATCTCCAATTGAGATCACTGGTAGTGTTAGGGAAAACAGCAGATGTGGTATCGTTATCATCGTCATCTAAAGGTAATGAACTTAAGCTGTTACCATAAACGCCAACCTTGAAGTTGTTGACCATAATAAACTTGATAAACTGAATATATTTCTCAACTGGGATGAAATTTTTGTCAAAAACGACTAACTCTTCCAAAGCTTTTAGCAATTCTCTTGCAATCAACTCAAAATCGTTGGTAACAAGATTCATCAAACCAAATATCAAGTTTCTTAAAATGGTCTTGTCTTGTTCCTCCCAAATTTTGATCATTGGGCCAGCGGTGTTAATGATAACTCTAGTCATCTTCGCCAAGACTAAACAAGAGTTGGAATAAGAGATATAGTTCATATTGGAAGCAATTGTGATAGGAGAATAGATACCATAATCATCTTTAAACCAAGAACATTCCAAGGATTTTAGAATTCTGTTGAGTAATTGACCATTCAATTCAACTTGTGGTTGGCTTGAAATCAAGGTCGTTAAAGAATCCATTGAAGCAACATGAACAGTAGGATGAGGATCACCTAATAAAGTAAACAACACATTCAAAATAGGTGACGTATTCATTAAGTTAGAATACTGAGCAATTTTTGACAAAGCTTGGCAATCAAATGAACGTGAGTCAGGATCAGAATTATCTACAATGGATTTAACTATATTGGAAACTTGATTGGATAGCATTTCTTCTCTACTTTCATCAACCAACGAGCAACAAAGCCCAATACTTTCAGCGTTCAGAATTGAAATGAATCTATCTTGGCTATCAACATTCTTCAACGTTTCAATCAGTAAAGATGAAATCACTTTTGGTATACTCAACTTTGAGTGTCCATTTGAATGTTGCGTGTGTGAATTATGGTTGTTCATATAGCATAAAGCACCATGGATAGCCACTGACGAATTGATCGTAATTGCTCTCTTTCTCAATATTTCACCAGCGCTGGTGTCGTCTGTCACAATGTTATTCAAGTTGCTTTCTTTACTTTCCTTTGCCTTAAAGAATATTGAAGTTCTCATGGATTCAATGATCGATTGTTGCACCTTTGGGGTCATGTATGGGAATGTTATAGCAAAAATTTCAATTGAAATATCAATTATCATTGTTTCAGTATTGACTGGATACTTTTTTCTATCAGTATAGCCTAATTCTGAATTCCCGTTGTACAAAAACATCAGGTAGTCGTTTAGAAAAGAATGCTGAATGGTTTCTAAACACATGGCTTCTAATGGGTCATCAAAAACATAAATCGGAGCGAAGTTGCTCTTAATGAAAGGTGACTCAACAGAGAACAAGCTATGCAGAGGAAGAATATCAATTTCATGCTCTATATTTTTTTGACGTATGTTTTTTCCTTTGAATCCGGTCGATTTGACCATTAGTTCATCAACTTTAAACATACCAATTTTACTAGTTAGTCCAAAGTTGATTCCATCGCCAACTTTATAAATTTGGTATTCTTGAATTTCAGTAGTTTCCTTCTTCTTTTTAGAGCTCTTTTTAATTTGCTGGGAAGAATCAGGTTCATAAGTGTAAATTTTGCTGTCACTGAAGTTGCGGACAACTTCAAGGAGCAATGACGAGTTGACTTCATTTTTGATGTTTAGGTATGGTAGCAACTTAATGAAGTTCTGATAAATTCTAAGTTTATTCATTGTGATGGCGGTATCTAGGATAGTAGGAACCTTAGTGACACCTGAAACTTGACTTTTCAAGATGTTGATGAATGTGAAACTTTTTGTAATAATTTGGTTCAATTGTCTTGCAATTTCAGGTGTTAATAAGCTACTTTTCGATTGTGTATCATGGGTATGTAGAACGGTTGACGATTTTGTCGATGATAGGTATGTCACATAGCTCAATAAACAGGCTAAAGAAAGATTCTTGACCTCAACGAGTTTCATGATTTCATTCATATTAGTAACCTTGGAAACGCCATCTTCATTTGCTTCAAACTGAACAAAGTTTGATGGAATAGAATGAGCCAATAAATTATTCCAAATATTAATAAATTGTGTGGATTCTAAAAGGAAAAAGTTACTATTCGAAGATCCATTTTCATCGATAGCAAAATTGAAGAGACCCATTAACATTATCCAACTGATTAGTTGTTTTTCATAGCTGGTATTTGAAATATAACTTCCAGAACCATTTCCAAATAAGTTGCTTGTGATAACAGTTGAATTGAACTTCTTTAAAAAGTTAGTAGTGACTGAAAAGACCTTCAAAACAAAGTCAGAATTGATGAAATCCTTTGAACATACTGACAAATTAGAAGAAATTAAAAAGGCTAATCCGTGGTTCTCATTGAACGCAAAATTTTTGTTGGTTTGGTACTCATCGAATGACGCCATCAATGCACTGAATGAACTGTTTAAAATGTTGAAAGACAATTCAGGTTTGATCTTTAACAACTCAGTCAATGTCTCCACAGCGGCAACTCTAATCTTGAAGCTCTTGTGCTTGCAAAGTTGAAAAAGCTTGAGCGAGATCTTAGTAGCCAAGTCTTCATGTGAGTCCGAAATACCATCCTGTTGGGAGAGGATATACTGGTCGATATCAACTATAAGCAACTGAACGAGCTTCAGTAGGGAGATTATGTACCATTGATTTTCAGGTTCGTGTTCCGGAGATGAGACAGCATCAACTAATGACGGGAACCTAATCACGTTGGAGTCAGATGAGTCACCAAAAATAGTTTTGCCCAAAATAATCAATTTGTTAATATCACAATCCACTTCTCTCAAGATAAACGTATATAGTATTTCTAAGTGGTTCAAGACTAATGAAGCATCGTTCATATTAGACTGGGAAGTGATTTGCACCGGCCGCTCTTCTTTCGATGAAATCTTGAAAGGCTTTGATAGGCTTCCAACTTCAAAAATTTGATAATATATAACGTTTAAGGTGTCAAACACCTTCAAACTCATGAAATTCATTCCGGTTTTAAACCCTGTGGAAACACTGTTTGTTTGGTGGTATAAGTTCAGCTTGGAGAAAAACTGCGTCAAGGCTTCGATGAGGCCTGTTTTAATTCCCATTGTGCTGGATTCTTTCATATAGTTGGATACAATCATGTTGACAGTATATGCGAATGATTTCTCACTTTCTCCAAGGTTAATACCATGAACGATATAATTAAATACAAGTAAATCTGATAAATTCTTAGATGCGGATAGTCGTAATTTTTTATAGTCAGTATCCATGACAGAAACTAACTCATTGATGTGTGAAGCAATGGACACTAAGTAATTGTTGAAGTTAGATGATGATTTCTTCGCAGTGAGAGTTGAAAGATATCTGTCCGACTTTAATATTGAAACCAAGAAGTTGTAGGAATGAACTACACTCAATAGCGGGTACGTATAAGTATTATTGCTGTTCTTTTGTGTAATGCATTTTGATAGTTTTAGTAATCTGGCAAATAGCTTATCATCCAATGTGTTTCTGCTGTTATCATTGGCTAAGATGATATCAGTTAAGACAATCAAATCAGTGAAGTAGTTTGCTCTAAATATAGAGTTCTCAATGGAAGCATTATAGTTATCGTGACATTTCATTAAATGTTTGTATAATGTAGTAAGCAGTGGATTCTTATAAGAATTTAAGAAACCATTGAATTTAGTGAAAAGACTCTGTAAAATGATGACTGCTTGATGTTTTAAAGACGAGTACCAGTTTGTCTTGATTGAAATCTTCTTTGCGCCTGAGGTTAAAATGTCAACCATTTTATTGGTGATATCGATCAACTTGATACTAAATTTTTCATGTGCTCCTCTCAACATGTAGGAAATGTCCAAACAGTAAACCTTTGCGATCAATCTATTGATATCCACAGTTAGGTGGTGGATCTCGGTAACATCATTGAAAGTTTCCCTGAAGTAATCTAGCAAAAGGTCCAATTGATCTAAAATGTACGTAAGGTCTTCATCTGTAGTATTTAACTGTTTGGAATCTAATTCAATATGGATGTCTGTCAAGTAGGTCGCTAAGGTTGAATGAACAGTCGAAGCACTATCGGAATCGTTAGCTCTGAGAAGATTCGGCTTGAACCGGTTGAAATCAAACTTTTCTCTATCCATTGTGTTATTCAGTTGATCAGTTGTTGACAAGAACCTGAAACTGACCAATTGAGTGTATTTGGAGAACGGGAAACAACGCCGGTCAAGATAAACTCCCACTCAAAATCCAAGTGTTTATACTTATTTGACGATCTGGTTTGGAGATTACTCTCTGGGTTTTGTAGTCCACAAACACTGGCCACCGTGGCTTGGCAGCTGCGTCGGGCACGCGTCGTGGTAACACAGGTGCGGTCCTGCTCTTGTTTCTGATGCTGCCGCATTTTCCTGCTTGAAGTAGTGACAAGAAGGATACGCTCAATCCACTGACAAAGTTAGCTCTTTTACCGTAAGAAATATGTGCCTCCTACAGCATTTGCCAGAAGTTTTCCCATCCCAGATTCTCTATTCTTTAGTTTATAATGTATTACATACAGGTTAATCTTTATTTTTGTTCAATTTAAAGTTAAAACTTTGAATCATTTCTTAAATTTCTAAACTTTCCAAAATCTCATTTTATGTACTTTTTACTAATATCAGAGTAAATTCTGTGAAAATAAAAGCTTTAGAAAGCTTTAGAAGTTTAAATATACCATGCTTAGACTCTTAAAGCTGTAAAGGAAATTTAGACATAATTCTAATACCAGACTTTAAAGGACTCTCAAAAGCAAAAATCACTGAGAGGGCTCGATAGTTATTTAAAACTGATAGAATAAAAAGTTGATATTCCATTTGATGATCCTTCTATCGAATCGATAGGAAAAGGAATCTAAACAAAATAAGGGAAAATACACAAAATATATAATAAGATCAAAAAAGGGACAATTCAAAAGATAAAACAATAAAAGAGGATTACTAATTTTAGTAAGAAATTAGTAACGAATAACTAGTGATAAATAATCAACAACAAGTAATAAGTAGTCAAAGTCCGTAGGCAGAACGTAGTAACTAAAGTAGAGTAAAGATATGAATGAAGGATGAATACCCTACATTATCCCCCGTTCAAAGAAACTCGTCCTCGAGTTTAAGAAGTGGCCAAAGTGGCATCCGTAGGTGTAGTAACATTTAACACTTGAGCAATTCGTAGCAACATATCTTGAAGATCAGCATCAGCAAACTCAAATAATTTATGACTAATTGTAGAAGTATGTCCTGGATGACAGCCTTTCCAAGCAACAGTGATAAGCTTCCTATGATAATCAAAATCGGACACAGAAACCATTTCATTAATTCTTGATTGAACTTCTATGTGCTTACAGGACCTGGTTTCCCCTAGCGGCTAACCCTGACGACATTATGTTAGATAACTCTGCACCAGCCAGAGGTATCATAATTGCATCAGGATAATACTCTTCTTGACCGAACTCTAAGTACGCGCTAAATGGCTTAGTGAAAAGATAAATACAATTGTCTATATCAGTTAAATCATAGTCTCTTGACCGTCTTGTGTTATTTTTGGGTGCTATCATCAATGTCCCTGTGTCAGTTACGTTATATACTAAGTCTAATTTAACATAATCGTCAACGCATTGAAGAAAAGCTTGAACAAACGTTTCATTGGCCCGTTCTCCTCTGCATCCAACTGTCATTAATAATAAGTATGTCAAAGTAAGCAAAAAGGTCGGCTTAGGGTCATACATAGTTATATTTATTTTTCTTGTTCATTTAACTCTTCTTGTTCTATGGGTTCTTGTTCTTCTACTGATGTTTCTAATTCCTTGMATGTAAAATGTTCTTCATAAGCTAAAATAAAAGGGGCACCTAAATATAAATCTCTCTTAAGGGAGTCAACTATATAACAATCAACCACAATGGCTAACTTCGTTCTARCTAAATCAACAACAACAGGTAAAGCAATGGCTTGTGAGCTGTACGATGTGGCACCACGAGCGTCAACAACTTGAAGAGGTGGCGCGGTTCTAACTTTATCTTTCAATCCTAAATTTTCAATGAGCGTGCGTGTAACAAAATTTCCTGAAGCACCGCTATCGACTAAACCTCTTATTGACTTGGTACTTTCTTTACCTTTAACTTTAACTTCGACTGTAATGTTTCTTTATCTCTGGAGTAAATTCATCGTTTAATGATATCTCTTGCTTATGAGATGAAACTTCACCAATTTCTCCTTGTGAACTGTTACAAGACGAAACCCCAGAGTTGAACCATTCATTTTAACCTCGCATCAAAACTGACATGAAAGATGTCAATTTGTGCCAAATATTGCATGACTGCTAGGATTCATTGTGTTAAGGTACAGAGAAGGTATAAGCTGAACTTTGTATTTATTCAAAAAAGAATAGACGGGCGGAGGTTCTATACTGTAAACTAGAAGCATGAATGTATAAAAATAAAGTAAATTTAGAACTTGAAAACATGGCTCTTGTTGTAACCTAAATCAGCCAAGATACCAGTGACTTCACCTTGATCAATTGCAGAAACCTTGTCACCAGAGATGGCGTTATATAAAGGTGGTGGACCACAAACAAAGACGTGGGTATCATCAGATGGACCTGGTAAAGCATCCTTCAAGACGTCCTTGGTGATGAAGCCAACTTTAACTTGATCAACTTGTTTTTCTGGAGCAGAGTCAACAAAATAAGTAACCTTGAATTGCTCTGGGGCCTTCTTGGCTAAATCATCAAGGACATCCTTCATTAAAATGTCAGAAACAGATTTAGAACCATACAATAAGGTGATCTTAGTCTTGTCATCCTTGTTCTTTAAGATTCCGTGAATCAATTGATACATTGGGGCAATACCAGTACCACCAGCAATCAAAGTTAACTCTGTGAATTGATTTGGTTGCCACTTCCATTTAACGAATGGACCCTTGAAAGCCAGAGTATCGTCAACTTTCAAGTCGTGGATGTGAGTGGACATATTACCAGTTTCGTACTTCTTGACCAGAACATCGAATTCACCAGTAGCATCGACGTCGGAGATTGGAGTGTATGGTCTGACAACGACAGAGCCCTCTGTAGTAACGAATTTGGATAAGAGAGCGGAAGCTGTGATTAAACCAGACTTAGCATCGGACTGAGGGAATGAAAAAGTCAAGATCTTGGAGTCATCTGAAGCTTCTTTGATAGCCTTGACCTTTAAGTCAACCCATTGGTCATCTCCTTTGAAGACTAAGGCGGATTCATTTTTGATTGTATTGGATGTCATGGTGGAGAATAAGTAAGCGGAACCGGCTGCAGTTAAGGTCGGGATTACAAATTTAGCTTTTTCAAATGAGAGGGTTCGGTAGTTATCTAAAACTGATAGAATAAAAAGTTGATATTCTATTTGATGATCCTTCTATCGAATCAACAGGAAAAGGAATCTAAACAGAATGTGGGATAATACACAAAATATATAATAAGATCAAAAAAGGGATAATTCAAAAAATAAAAAGATAAAGCAATAAAAGAGGATAACTGATTTTAGTAATAAATTAGTAATAAATTAGTAATAAGTAAATATTAATGGATAAATAGTAATAAATAATTGGTCATAAAGAAAGAGGATTACTGATATTAGTAAGAAATTAGTAATGAATAAATAATAATAAATAATCGGTAATAAAGAATCAACAACAATAAATAATCGGTAATAAAGAATCAACAACAAGTAATTAGTAATCAAAGTCCGAAGGCCGAGATTAGTAACTAAAGTAGAATAAGGATATCAAAGAAGGATGAATACCTTAAAATTGCAAGAAAAGCGCAAATGGTTTAGTGGTAAAATCCAACTTTGCCATAGTTGGGCCCCCGGTTCGATTCCGGGTTTGCGCATTTGTCTTAATTTTTAAGCTTTTTTAGTTTTTCAACAAAGTGACTTTCAAGGATTCAAGTTGATGAGAGGCCTCTAACAACAAGACAAAACAATCACTTTGAACTTTGAACAATAAGCTGGATTTTATTGGAAGTACTCCAGGATTATATTCACAGTCAAAGAGATTATATCAGATTTATTTTTTTGCGCAATGACAGCTTGGTCTGTCATGGAATATCCCTTCACAGTATGGCCCCTGCCTTCTCCCCTTTTTCTAAATTTCTCTTTTGTTCAAAAGATACTAACAATGA
This sequence comes from Ogataea methanolica, assembly GCA_001600755.1. Lineage (NCBI taxonomy): Eukaryota > Fungi > Ascomycota > Pichiomycetes > Pichiales > Pichiaceae > Ogataea > Ogataea methanolica. The sequence goes on from BCKW01000001.1 coordinate 1,937,416, forward strand.
TTACATTTTAAATCAGGGAATGTACTATTTTTCTATTCATATTGAGTGTTGGAAATACATCAGAATGAATCTTGTTCCTTTATTGTTAGTTGCAACTGGGATTTATGGCTCGGTTACTGTGGTTTAATAACATTGTGGCTTTCTACTGGTGGATTTATTTCAGTAATTGGTTCTACAACTTTTCAAATAGCCACATTCTTGGTTAATTTCATCAATAACTTTTTTTTATTGCCTACTCCATCGAACCATACGTTTGACTTTGTTGTTGTTAGTCAAGAGCGTTCGTTGATCTACAATGGTTTACCGAAGGGGGTTTTGGGTAATCGATTGTTAGGGTATTATGGTGAAACATTTATCGGTCGTTGCTACAGATGGTTTAAAACTTTTGTTGGGCCTGAGAGATGGTTATTAAGAGAAATTATCTTCCTTTTTTTAAATATGATATCTATTATCGGACCGATATCGGTCATCTAGAGTTGGTCTCAGTAAACAAATGAGATATTGTTACTTGAAGGGCTATAATGATGCAGAGATTGAATTTTTGTGGAGAAAAAATAGAGCTTATTATTCTACTTTTGATTTTATTTCATTACTAGAAGAAATCCCATTTTTGAACATTTATTTCTATTTTACAAATGTTACCGGAGCAGCCTTACGGGTGGCTGATATCGAAAAGCAGTACTTGAAAAGGATTGAGCTTCTTGAAGAACTGTTGGAGGAAAATTAGCTGAAGACAAAGCTACTACCGAAGGGGTAGAGAACGAAAAAAAACTGAATAAGAGTTATCCAATTTTCTATTTTTCTTTAAACTATGATTCTATACTAATATATACTTAAATCCATTTAAATCAAACTTTAGGAAGGTTAGTCTTAATGAACCTAACAATATCTTGTATTTCTTCATCACAAGTCGAATGAGCCATACCTGTGTATTCTTGGAAATCAAGGTTCTTGAAACCAAGCCCTTTATATATCTCAGCCGTTTGTTTAGCATCGCTGAGAGTGATAGCAGGATCCATATCACCGTGACCGAGAAAAAATGGGGTCTCCTTGGTGACATCACTAACTCCAGCAGCGATGGAATCTCTGGTTGGTAAGAAACCAGACAAAGATATAACCCCAGCTAGCTTCTTGTCGAAAGTAGCGGCAGTAGCTAAGCTCAGGGCACCACCTTGGGAAAATCCACCAAGAATGATTCTGTTTGCTGGGATACCAGTATCAATTTCACTATTTATTAATTGCTTGATCTTGTCAGTAGTAGCAAGGAAACCTTCAACGTCTTGTTTAGCATTTGGATCACCAAACTTATAAATATCAAACCATGCTGGCATCCTGGCACCACCGTTGGCAGTGACAGGCATAGTTGGAGCATTGGGGAAAACAAAATTGATATGCTTAAAATCGTCACTGGAATGTAGTGAATCTGCTAGCCAGGTCCAACCTTTTCCTGTATCTCCTAAGCCATGGATAACGATCATGGTGGCAGACGCTTGGGCTGGGGCGCCAATTCTGATGGAATCAATTGACATTTCTGGTGCTGTTGACTGTTATTGTTGGATTGCTATTGTTTTGGAGTGGTACTTGGTGAAGAAATAAATGGCTATTATAAGAAGAATTGAAATGCTATTTCAGGAATCTCTACGTATTTATCAGTAGATTCTCTATATGTAGGATATATACTTTTTTTATTGATACGGATAGAACTATTATCTTTGCATTTTTAAGGTGGAACAAGAATCAGGGGAAAAAGTCTTCCTTTTATAGGAACTTAGGGGAAATGAGATAAAGAGTGGTAGTGCGTTACTGGCATTGGCCTGCTGAAGAATCAAAGAGAAACTGCTTGTTTTAACCTACTTAAGTTGAAATTGCACTCACAAATTAGTAATCACCCACCTCTCATTAACGCACAGCGAGTATTAATAAGGTTTACTAATTTTACCACTATAAACCTCTCTAGCCTACTTTAACAGATTCCCTCTCACAGCTCGATTTGAGGAAGGAGGATATATTACTTATTCCAAAATAGAAAGATATATGTTTACTAAATATCTATATGAGCATGTGTCATATGTTATTTATGAACAGAAAGGCCTGTTTCAAGGAATAATCACACCAGGAAAAAATTGAAAGTTATCACACACTCACTCATTCTTGAGCATTGCCTTGCAAATATTTTAAGATCACTATATTTTTACAAGCATCTCCTTGTCAAATATCTCCTAGTAGGTACATGGGCGGTGAAAAAAAAATTCCCCAAATATGCTAATTGTCTATAAATAATAATATACAGTTTGAATTCAGTATTAATCTAAGAGTTCATATATCAATGAGTACCGAATATACCTTCCTTTCTACACCAGCAATCATCAATTTCATTCTCAAATTGAATGTAAACTTTACTAATCTTACTTGCGTTCTTGAATAATCTATCAATTTTGCTTCTAATGGTTAACGAGTTCTCTGTTCTGTAATACTGGATGTGAATATAACCTGTTAATTTGGAGCCTGAGTCACTAACTGGCCAGAATCTTGGAGTTGTATACGATTTCACACCTGAGATCTTTAATATGTCACTCAGCAAATCTCTCAATTTAGTTTCAGAATCATTGTCTAAAGAAAGAAGTAGATTAGACGAAGACGATTTCAATAAAGGTAAAGAGGAAGCTAAAACCATCACTGCAATGAAAATGGAAGTTATAGGATCAATCACCGGATAGTTGGCATATCTAATAACCAAAGTAGATACGATCACACCAACTGAACCTAAAGTATCTGCCATGATATGTAGGAAGATACCATGCATATTATCATTCAAATTGCCTTCATTCTCATCACCGTCTTTATGGTGATGATCGCCATCGTCACATTTTTCATCGGCGTGTGAATGGCCCGGTTCCTTCTTTTCACTCAGGTCACTGTCGTGGGAGTGAGAGTGGGAAGTATGTGTATGCGAGTGAACATGTGAATGCCCATGTGAATGACCACATCCTCCATGATCATGCCCATGATTAAAGGCAAATATACCAATTAGGTTGACAACGAGACCAAGTACACTGACGACTAATAATTCATCAGTTTTCTCCAAATCAACCGGATTGAAAATTCTTTGGAATGATTGGTTCAGAATTCCAAAAACAATACCTAATAGCAACGAACCATTGGTGAAACCTGCTAAAGTTTCAATTCTAGCCAATCCAAATGGATATTGACGGCTTGGATTCTCTGCATTATTTTTAGCCATCAAAGACGCCAAAAGACCAAGGAATAATGATGTGCAGTCTAGTAACATATGCAACGAATCACTTAACAAACTCAAGGATTTCGATCTGAAGGAATACAATAATTGAATAAACATGAAAGAGATGTTCAAGAGTAGGAAATTGAAAATTGACTTAGTTTCTTTAGAGTTGAATAGCTGAATCAATAGTGAGAGGAAGGTAGAATTTGGATGTAGCTTATCCTCACTCTTAACTTCAGGCTTTTCGGATGACTGGCTCAATGTACTATCTCTTGAAGGCTTAATAAGGCAAATGAGACAAGCATTTAGTAAAAAATCAAAGAAATTTTTCTTGAACAAACCATCAACAAACTCAGTAATATTTTGACCCTGGATATCAGTGTCTCCATTTAAACTGATATGGAAAATCAATAGAATAATAAAATTTAGAATAATTAAATTTGTTTTATAGTTTTCCATAAATAATCCTTTGTTGAAAACTTGATTTCCTATGCTCTGTTTATTTGAGTTTGACAAATCCAGCTGACTGAAAATAAAAATCACTAGCGAGCCGATACTGACAAATAGCATTTTCATATTGAAGTCTTCAAAGTTAAAACCCAATAGACAGATCAAGGAAACAAACACAAAAATTACTGACACTTTCAGGTCTGGATAATCCAAGTGTGAGTTGGTTCTATCAGAAGACAATGGATTCAAAAACACAAACAACGGAACAAGAAGTAAAAGGTAACCAGCGATCATAGACATTCTCAAGTCGCCGGTCAAAACTGAAACAACTAAATCATAAGAAAATGATATCACATAAATAATGAGAACTTGGTATTGCTTGAATATAACAAGAAGTGTATCATCTCCTACAGAGTAAGTTTCTTCCAACTTGATAGATATATGCTTATTTTTAGTATTATTTATCAACATACTCATAATGAGTAAGTTCATCAACCTCGTTGGTGAAACTAATTGGTCAATTAGAAATATCAGACTCACTGGGATAAATATAAGTGAATTCTTGTACAACTTGTTTGACAGTGAAGCCGGCACAGCATCAGTAAGTATTGGAACATTGCTTGTCATTATTCCCAGTCTTAATAACAGGGCTACCACAAACATTGACAGCGAGGATAGAAGACATGACTGAAGTATAGGAATGGAATATTTGTCTTTGAATGATACCGATGGGTCGTATTCAATGGAGTTAGGGTTGTATAAGTTGCTGGTCAATGTTAGCGATATGAATAAAGTGGGTAGTGATAAAAACAATGGGGATAGTTCTATTATATTGGCAAGTCCCATTCTGATTTGAGTATTTATTGCATAGATTGATGGAAAATCTTATAACGGATGAATGGTAAAATAGGTTCAATTGCCTGATTCTTTTCTCTATCTCAAAGTTCTTGGAAAGAATGGAATGTACGCCAGTAACTATATATTATCAGCCAGTTTGAAGAGTTGGACGTTGGCCAATGAGTATTCAACCGGAGTACTAGAAATATGAAAACAAATAGATGCTATAAGCCGATTTTCAGAAAGGTTTAGAGGATGGATAGTGAGGAAACAACAGCAAGATGTATACAAATTCAAATAGTCGTATTCAAACGCAAATAGTTGATGTACTGTGCATATGAGATTGTACACGAAAACATGGTAAAATTTGATTCTGTACGCGATGCTTGAGTGTTTACACGCCGCAAATTGACCACCAGAGAATTTCGTAAGGGTGCTTCTGGGGGGTTTACTGGCTCTGGTTCAGCAGGGCAGCGGGATAGGACAGATTGGGTTCTGACGTAAGTGTTGTCAATATGAGGTAAATTGACTACTTCTATATATATATACATATGCATCATTATAAACAATAGCTGTAGAGGAGTGAACTAACTGAAGCAAGGACACAACCCTGTTGGTTTACAATCAACAACATCAGCGACGCGTCGATTGGGAAAGTAGGAGATTTGATCATCATTGAAAAGAGGGTATAGTATTTAAAGGAATGTATTCATACAGATGTAAACGTATATTGATTAGCCATTCATCTAACTCGCAAAGACCCCAACAAACCATTCAGTAAAACATTGCAGTACTCATCTTTCAAAAATGAACTAGTTCCATCTTTAGGGTTGGGTTTCAAGATGAAATGAACCAAGTTGTTACTAATCTTATTAAGAACATCTTTTCGCTGCTCTTCAGTTTCCAAAAGTGTTTCCAACTTTAGCAAGTATAGCAAGATCAACTTTAATACATTTTTATTCTGCTTTTCAATGTTATTGTCATTGGAATCAGATTCATAGAACGTCTTTAAATGTTCTGGATCAATGCCAAAAGAAACTTTGAAAACTTGATTCAAAACATTAACTTCAGTAGTTTTGATTAAGGAGTCAGGCAATTCGAGTAAATATCTTCTCATTAATAGCCCCAAGTTCTCCGAGTTTATTCCACGTAGCAATTTTCCTAAATTCTCTAAGAACAGGTCCATACTTTCCAGGTGTATTAAATTGTTAATAAGTGATCTGGCTTCAAAAACCTCTTTCAAATCCTCAACTTTTTCTAAGTTCTTTGTCCATGTAGCAATCTGCTTCTCTAAAGGAAGAGAAGAAATCGCTTTGAGTATTTCAGCAACGACAATAGAGGATCCACTAGGGTAAATCTCATTCAAGTCAACTAATCTAACACCAAATATACTTTTCAATCTAACGTCACTTTTATAATTTTCAAAGGCCTTTAGCTGAGGAATAAATTTTGATCTCATAGAGGTTTGATTGACAAGTTTAGATAAATCTTCTTTCGTGTCAATCATCTTTAACTTTTCAACTAACGGCTTGTTTTGCCCCAATAAGAAAATAAATTCCTTGATAAGGTCAGTGATTGATGATTGCATATTCAAGAATAGTTCTTCTAATTCATTTAAAGTCTCAAGCATCATGATTTCAAACTCTAGCATCTCTGTCTCATATGATACAATTGTTTCCTGGTATGATTTGATGGAATTATCTACTAAGTCTTTCAATTTTTTGAGTTTTTGTAAACTATTTAGCTCGTCAGGCTTAGCATTGGTAAATAGACTCAATTTAGAAGAGAATGATCTATTCCTTTGCGTTGGTAGAGGTAACTTACCCACTAGCATTAATGTGAGATCGGACCATTCATAGGTTGAAACAGAGCTGTTTTGGAAAGTGGTCACATTCTTAGGGATAATGAGTTCCATATAGATCATATCGTTGCATAAACTAAAAGGATCTTTGATGTCTTTGATAAAATTCACAATATAATCGTGTATATTGGTACCAATAAACTCCAAAGATTCTCTTTTACCATAAAAGGAAATGGAAGTTTTCAAATTGTTCTTCACGCCGTTGAATACCTTGGTTAATAATACGAGGAAGTCTCCTTTATCCATTTTCCTACCATCTATAAGGACTTGATCGCGGGCAGGATCTCCGAATAATGACTTGCGTTCTTCTAAATCCTGAACAGTTAATTGCTCCATGAGTTCCTTCAAAGCTTCACTGTTGTCGACTTCAAACCTGGTCAAAGCTTCTGAATTGTTAATGTACTCTGTTTTCGCCGTGGCTACTTGCTTCTCAAGGACAGATAAGCTTTTCATGTCGGCAGATACCACCTTTTTCTTTTCCTGCAGCGTTCCAGTTATCTTGAAAAGGTATTTTTTTGCAAGAACTGATGCATCAGTTATCAGTTTGTTCTTGTATTCACCATTATTTCCTTGCGCTGTGGTGACCTCAAGCAGTTTGTTAAATGCAACTACGGACGACATCTGTGGAGAAGCCAGTGATGATGATCCCGATTGACCAACAGAAAACAGCCCACCTTTTCCGGAAACCAACTTTTCTATCCCTGAAATGCTGCGATTGTAATCGATAGACTTATTGCAGTAAAAACCAATGAGATCAATAGCTTCCTGAAGTTTAACAATCGAAGATTTCCCAATAAGGTTATCAATTATTTCATTCAAGGGGAGATCAAACTTGAGTTGATAGAAATTGTCTTTAAAATGATCAGATAGTGCGACATTACTCATATTGGCTTATATGTTAAAGCTTATGATAAACTCAGATATGAAGTGGAAGCTGATATAGTGCTTATTCTTTCTAAATAATACATCAATTGAAAAATGGAATTGAAGAATCAGATTTGGCTGATCCTGTAGCAGGGCGGAATGTGGCTAAAAATTACACTAACAGCAAACTGGTAAACATGCAATAAACTTTATCGACAAGTGTTTCTAACTGTGTGCATAAGAGATATGGCGACAAACTAGGGCAAGTTCAAGTGTCAATAGATGATTCAGATCAAACAGGGTGCAGTGCCTAAGGTAACTATGATCTTCAGACTCACACGCTGTTTCCAAATTTGGAGTGCGGCTTTATTTGTGAAAAGTTAAAATTTGATCGTGTTTTCCTGGTTGATATTTGAACAAGATATATTATAATTTATATCTGTGAGTAAGATGCCCAGATATTTACCTTCTGGCCGGTAAATGATATTGCAACTATGATAAAACTACCCTATACATGCTTGAACTTCCGATCACAGGTGTATGTCCAATTTAACTGCCAAAGGAGGAACCTATCTCTTTCCTGGGTTTCACTTCAGTCAGAGCCAATAAGCGCCAATGTTTCATTGTCAACTACACCCAACACAAAACATAATTCAGCAACAAACAAATTCAAAGCTTTGGCTAACATGGCCAGATCAGCACAAGAACTAAAGCTTCTGGAACAATTATTCGCACTGTTACCACAATCGCCAAATCTAATTGAACAGGACGAATATTTCCGACAGATCAAAGAACCAAGACTGGTACGTGATGTACCTGAACCACCACCACTGGTTATCGATGAGCTGTCAGCAAATGATTATGTTAAGCGACTTTCTAAATGGGATTACCAATATTATCCCAAAACCTTGAGATATATTGATCACACTTTTGGGGAACTTATGAAGACCAAGCTTCTCACTGCAGATTCCTACAATAAGATATTGAATCACTATGCTCGTATGAACAACATGGATATGATCAGCCAGGTTAGACAAAATATGGCCATGAATAAAATTGATTCAAATATTGATACCTTCAACTTAATAATACACTACATTTTTATGAGCCAAAACAAATCAAATCTCAGCTTAGATCATTCAATAGGAAACGAGCTTTTCAATATGAAGCTACAGAAGGTTACTCCTAATTTATCAACATTGTATATTTTTTACTCTGATTTTAGAAAGTTCCATTCTAAGATTTTGGACAAATTAGTGGGACTGAATTTACCATTAGTTCATATAAATAATCGTATTGTGAGACATAAATTTAGAGACTCTGAATCGGTGGACAATATTCTACAGTTTGTCAAATCGCACAAAATAGATAAAGGCAGCCCAGTTATTAACTCGATAATTGAATGCTATTTGGAGACGGGTGACTTTGAAAAGGCCTGGAACTATATGACTTCAGAGATAGATAGCGGTGAACTCACACCAAATACCAAAACTATAAAGTTGTTTGTTTCATATTTCTGCAAGAATCATCAGTTTTATCTTTCAGAGTCACTAATAAATTATATGAGTGGCGTTTATGGCATTAGTGATAAGTATCCAATGTACACTTTGATGTTAGAATTGATAAATGGCCATAAATTCGAGGACCCTAATAACTGGTGTACATTGACGAAATACTTCTACTCAAGGGCAGGTAAAATGGCAAATAAAAATTTGAAATCACTACTAATCAAGAACGGAAAGCAGATAGACCCTAATTTTGAACTCGAGAATTCATCTTATTCGGAGATTCAAAGCATGAACGAAATTTCAGAGAATTTAAATTGGTTAGAAGAACCAATTTGGAGCCTCGATTCTAATTCACCAGAGTACATCAATACCACAGCCAAGTACTTCAAATGAATCTAATTAGTGTTTGATGACTTCTATCATTTTTAATATTTATTCTTTGTATATACGAACATTTTAATCTATGGTTTGTTTTCAGCACAAACTTCACCCCATATTTTAATCCCTTCTTCAATTAAATCAGGTGTCAAATGACTGATGGACAGTCTAACACCTCTATCGCCCCAATGTCTGTCATCGCCAGTGACTTCAAAGTTATCGCCAGTAGCCAAAATAACACCTCTGTCACGACAAATCTTGGCGATTTTCGAAGAATCATAACCTTCGGGTAATGTAATCCATCTGAAGTAGCCACCTTGGAATGGGCCTGGATCGGTACCCTTTGGCATATACTTCTCTAATGCTGAGGCTAGGACATGCGCTCTTTCAGAGTAGACTTTGTTCAAATTAGCAATGATTTCATCGACAGCCCCATTCTTTAACATCTCACCAACAATAACAGTATTCAGATGAGCTGGGGTGCCACCCGATTTATGTGCGCCACCTTGAGATAAATAATGGGCAAGTTTGCTGGTAGCGGTTTCTTGGAAGCCAACTCTCAAGCCAGGACCCAAGATCTTGGAAAACGTGGCATTGGAAATAACGTTACCGAATTCTTCACCTTCAGGTAAAGTTTCTCTATCAATATGCACTAATCTCTTGTAATGATCTGGATTCCCTTCTCTATAGTCCAATAAATCATAAACGTCATCACAGATAAGTAGCATGTCATATTTTCTTGCTATTTTTATTAATCTTAATCTGTTCTCGTATGTCAGTGAACCACCTTTTGGATTTGAAAAGGTTGGAACAATATACATGACATATCTATAAATTTTTTTCAATGGCCTATCAGGGTCATAAATACTGCTGATGTCGTCTGCGATGATTTCAGCTTTAACAGGTGCCAGTGAATCATAATATTTCAATTCTTTTTCTAGCGATTCAAAATCAATTTGTCCATCTTCTAATTCTGTAATACCGGTCATTTTCTTACCAAATCCAGCATCAATAATGGCAGCATTGATTAAGAAATAAGTCGGAGTCACCATGAAGCATCTTCTAGTTAAACCGTTCCATGGAGACGTAACTTGGGACAAAACGTTCATAATACCATATGAAGCACCACTTGTTAAATTAATACACTCCGGCTTAGTTGGAGTTTTCAGTTTAAAGTTCTTATCGTTCCATTTAGCTATCAAAGTTCTCACCTCTAAGTTCCCTAAATCTGGACCGTAATTCAAAGGATGAGTATCGTTGAATCCATCATAATTATCGTCAGTTTGGTCGAATCGCTGTAGAATCTTGGTAGATGCTTGGAGAATCTGCTTTGTTGGCAATAGATCGGTTGAGGGGTGACCTTTGAAGAAGTTGAATTTAACAACAGCTTGATGACTCATGACGATTGCGATATGGTGTAAAAGTAACAGCACCGAACCACCAGGACAGCGAAGAAAGGAATAAAGTTTCAGAACACTTTGAAATCAGCTATCTTTTTCAAGCTTCCAAATGGGACTATCACTGGAGAGCTATAACTGAGTCCCAATTCGGAAATTCACATGCCACAATGGAGATAACCATATCAGACACAAGCCACAACGATAAAGTGGCTGGTGAAAGCAAATATGATTTTTGACGAAAAATGCGAAGCAAAACGCGTCTGGGAGTTGCTTAAAGCCAACAGTGTAGAGGTATTGCCTTCTGATCTGTCTTCTCCTATATGAAGCTCAGAATAGATCCGTGTAAGGCTTCTTCTTCTTCAGATACGATACTAATCCGTACTGCACAAATAAAATAATCACTAGCATAGTCTAAGGTACTTACATTGGTCTCTGTTTGTTCGAAAGCCCAAAAAGTCAGACTGATTTTCGGCATCCAATTCAATACGAGATCTAACTGGCTAATATTCAGTTCCACTAAATCGCTGAGGTTCGCTTGCAAAAGATATCAATCATCAGTCGCAGATAATAAAAGACAAGAAACATACATCATGGGAAGAGGTTCAAACCAACAAGCTCCAAAGCAATATTACTATGCCGTTCGTAATGGCCGTGAAACTGGCATTTTCAGCAATTGGAACGAATGCTCTAATCAAGTTACCGGCTACTCCAATGCCCAATTCAAAAAATTCGACTCTCCTGCAGCTGCCAATGCATTCGTAAATGGTGGATCGTCGTCTTCAAGAAGTTCTAATACATCATATGGCAGCTCCTCAATGAAATCAGCTTCAGCTTCATCCTGGGCTCCAAGCTATTCAGCGCCTTCGTCAACTTCTTCATTCGCTCCTGCAAGAAGCCAAAACGCGAAAGCAATTTATACTGATGGTGCATGCCGTGGAAATCAAGGCCCAGACGCCAAAGCTGGATATGGTGTTTATTTTGGTTCAAACGACCCGAGAAATATTTCTCAACCGTTGAAAGGCCCAAAACAAACAAATCAACGTGCGGAATTAACAGCAGTCTCAAAGGCATTAGATTATGTTCATCACTCTGGTTACAAAGAGCCACATAAGATCAAGAGTGACTCCGCGTACTCTATGGACTCGTTGCAGAAATGGGGCCCAAATTGGGAGAAAAATGGATGGGTTACTAGTACCGGAAAACCTGTTGAAAATAGGGACATTATTGAACCAGCATATAACAAGCTGAAGGCGATTAATGACAACTATAAGGAAAGGGGATGGGGAAGTTTTGCCATGGAACACGTGAGAGGCCATTCTGGTGATCCTGGTAATGAGGCTGCTGATCGACTTGCTACCATGGCTGCTGACTCAAATTACCAATCCAAATAGTTCTCCTATTTGAATCTGGTACAGCTGTTGATGATTTGTTAAAATCTTCTTGTACTTTTTGTTAAATGTTTTAATTTTCTCAAATTCTATAAGGCTATACGTATATTAAAATAATACACGACGATTTATGAGAGACTTCAACTGTAATTTCTAACTTCGTTTAGATGCCTAATTTTATCAAGCCGATCATCTAACTGAGAGTGACCTCCCCTCATGAGTCTCCATTCGCAGATTGGCTAGGTTTTAGGCTCTGGTGGCTGTAGTGGTGAATAACCTAGATCTGTTTTGTAACTTGAATGGATTATTCGAAAGTATTGCTGGTTCTTCTTGATTGCAATAAAGAAGATTCACAAGGACAAGTTCACTTGCGCGCAAAAAGACGCCTATTTTAGAGTAACTAGGCCTAGAGACGTTTCGTAAATTAGCCGAAGACGGAACTTTTATGAAGGCTGTTTAAAATACGTAACGAAATTTTGAGTATCCCAAAGTAACTGGTGAATTCCTAAGTGATAAGCAAGTAAACAGCAAAATGTGGTTAAGCAAATCTTCTTATAAGAGTGTTATCCCTTAGGATAAAAGCACAGCCATAATCCAAATCTTTTGAAACTTGCGGCTCATGGGGTATAACTTTCAAATTTAAGAAAGCACACGTCAAGTTTTCAAAGCAAGTCTTCGAAGACAAGCAACTCAGCTACCCAATGGATGAAAATCCCAATTAGTCTGAAGTCTATCTCCTAAAATATTTGAAACCAAGCTGGAGAATAATAAATCCGTTTGATAAATATAGATCTTTGAGCAGCAACCGAAGAGCAGCGTTCCTATTAAAACAGCTTGAACGCACCTAGCAGGAGAAGACTGAGATCAAAAGATAAACCCCACATTTGAAGAATCGACAACCGAAAAGAAAATTACGGAGTTACCTTGCCAATAATCATCATCATCAATAATACAAAATATGGTGAGCTTAGGTTCTTTATACAATGCAACGATAAGATACGAACTATACTTCAAAAGATACATCTTACAATGGATATTTGCTCTCGCTATCTTTTTCACAAGTGGATACATGGAATTGAACATAAGACCATTTCAAAGAAGGTTCTCATTGAGTGACCAGGCGATTAACTATCCATTTACCGAACATGAACAATTCACAAATATTAAACTAGGTATTTATGCCGTTCTTTTACCTTATACTATAATGATGTTAATCATTCTAGTTAAATTTATCCAGAATCCAAAACAAAAATCCAAATACATCCATCTCACAAACATTACAACGCTAGCATTTCTCTTATCACTTTCGATAAATGGATTCATCACCGAATTCCTGAAGCTTAGAATAGGCAAATTAAGACCAGATTTCTTAGCGAGATGTGGACCAAGAAAAGGATTATCGATGTTACAGAACTACAAAGTGGACGTTTGTACTGATCCGTTCGGCAAGTTTCTTACAATGGATGGTTTCAAATCATGTCCGTCCGGCCATTCATCGTTTTCGTGGTGTGGATTGACGTTCTTGAATTTATGGATCATGGGTCAATTCAATATCTACAGCAGTGGTAGTATCACAACCAGTCGTTTTCGGCTTATTAAGTTGTTGAATCTATTGCCTGTGTTACTTTGTTTTCATATTGCAATTAGTAGATCGCAGGACTACCGACACGATTATACTGATATTACATTAGGTACTATTATTGGCTTATCAGTTTCCACCTTTATCTACAGGCAGTTTTTCAATTCAATTTATGCCGAAACTTCAGAATTAACTCAATTTGACGATGATCATAAAGTTCTCGATGTGCCTGAAGATGTGAGACTACCTCTATAGACTAAAATATGCTGATGCTGACTACTATGAACTTTACGGTATATATGTATTTTCATGCTTGAAGAATGAAACCATAAGTGTACTTCTTCCCCATTGTCATATCTGTTTCAGGCAGTGCAACTGAATGATATATTCCGTGTAGAGGTGTTTCCTTACAACCCGACTGTTTTCAAATCGAATCAAGAAAAAAAGGCGATCCGTCGTTTGCAATCGCCGTCTTCGATATCGATTCAGGCCAACTCGAAACATTTATCTCTGTTTGTGAGATGTATGTATAAACACAGTTATACAACCCTCTTTTACTTCCTTTACCAGAGAAGAGATTCAACTTTGAACTGATTCTTTTGATCATACATTGTAAGTATACATAACATATCTACTTCAATTTAGTTTGCAATTATTTACTGCTGCTTTGAACGATTTACCCGTGATATCAGGTGTTACGAGTTCGCCACTTTGAGAAGTACATTTCATTTGGTGCATCGATTGAAAGCAGCACGACGGCGAATAAATTTGCTTTATTTCACATATTCAGAGCCTTTAGCTTGAAAATGCCTTTTGAATAATTGCTATTTATAGTTTTATGAATACATACTAACAGAATTTCTTGTTTTTTCAAAACCCCAAGTTTACTCTTTACAAGGGTCAAACTTATGAAACTAATAAAGATTAACAGCTACTAACTACAAAATGTCAGAGGCAAGCTCTCCAAAGCCAGAAACAAAAACCGAAACGCACATTAACTTAAAGGTTTCAGACGGTAACTCTGAAGTTTTTTTCAAGATTAAGAGATCTACTCCATTGAAGAGACTAATGGATGCCTTCTGTAAGAGACAAGGTAAAGATGCCAGTACTTTGAGATTCTTTTACGATGGCTCAAGAGTCCATGCCGATGCTACTCCAGATGAATTAGATATGGAGGAAGGTGATGTTATCGAAGCCCATAGAGAACAAATTGGTGGTTCTTTATAGATAAAGATCGAAAGAAAGAACTGATATAGTTTATTAGAAAGTGAATGTTGCTATAGATCATCATGAATTATTATCGAATTTGGATATGATACACATAAAATATATGCTACTTATAACAATTGGCGTATATCTGCAACATAAAGCTGGCATCTAACTTAATATAACAGGGGATATAGGTGGTTTTATTTCATTACCCATGATTTTACGATCCCTTTTAGAATCGGGTGTTTGCTTTATTTGGCTGTATTTTTCTGTTCCTGTATTCTTTTTTTTATGTGGGTTTATATGTTATTTTATAGTGCGTACAGTGGGTTTTGTTTTGTAAATTATACTTTATTGGCTACAGATTCTTGAATCTTTGAAACCATTTTAAATCCAGAATTTAGACAGATAAAAGTAGGTAAAACTGTAGTGGACTTGGATCACATAAGATATATGCTTATTATTGTTACATCTATTTAGATACCCTGCACATAGTTTCATGATTTGTAACACTTACTCATCATTAATAATAGAGTGTACCTATAGGAAAGCCTCCTTCAAGGTGAACAAAACAAGAACCCTTTTGTGGGTGACTGGATGAAGTACTCCCGACCTCCCTACGCACCAGCGCGCGCAAGCCCGCCGGCGGGCTACCAACAACACCCTTCGTCTCTGTCTCTCCCCCGTGCAGTACCACATTGGTACACTCATAATCTCACCCATACGCGTTAGATATCTTGCTACTCCCCCCTTTCAGCCAAGATGTTAAACAGCGAAGGAAACGCGTCGCTGTTCACTGTGTATGGGCTCTTGCCCTGTTAGCTCTTGTCTTGTTTATTGTTCTCAATAGTCAGAAAGGTCCTCGACAGGAGTAAACACCAACCTTTTTCCTCTTTGGGACTATCTTGCAATCTTTTTGGTAAATCATTTGCATCTTCCTTATTGTATTCATCCAAAGCTACATGGATATAATCTCGTTTTGTTGTATTTCCAATCTGTCTGCATTGTATTCTATTCTGTTGTTATTTCAAGTAATAAATTGTCAAAAAAACTTAAACGCCAAAATGTCAAATATCTGATAGCTCGTCTTTTCTTGTAACAAACCACCTCTCTAGTCTTGTCTTATTTAACTACTTTTGTTGTACCTACCACAATCGCCAATTGAATTAAGTCAGTATTTTATGGTTGTGACCCCGTGAATTAAAACCACTGATATAGACCTGTTCTTAGAGACAACCCTAAGAAAGAACTTAGACATTAGAAAATACATTCCTTTATTTATCCCTTCGTTTTAATAGTTCACATTGACTCAATCACTTTACATTACTGTTAAGACCATTCTAATCAAAAAGTAAGTCAGAAATTCATGCCAATCTTTATAAAGCTAAAATATCTTCTTTTCAAGTACACCTAGTTTACTAACAATCTTGATTAACGCGTTTTACCACCCTTTAATCACCTCTCTTTGATCAGATGACCCAACATTCAAGGCAAGGTTCCTTCGCATCGTCTTACATATCATCCTCTGCAATTGGGCTCGGAATATCAAATCAGTCGAACAGATCAACCCCTACGAAAAACCCTCTCAAGATTGGTCCTTGGAAATTGGGGAAAACACTAGGTAAAGGTGCAACCGGTCGTGTGCTATTAGCCACAAATGTTAACAATGGTAAAAAGGCTGCTGTTAAAGTTGTTTCAAAGTCAGCATTGACTAGCGAAACTGGTTCTGACTACGGTGACGACAAAGGCTGTGATGCAGCTGGTCTGAGTTACGGTATTGAAAGAGAGATCATCATTATGAAGCTATTAAACCATAAAAATGTTCTACGATTGTATGATGTTTGGGAAACCGATAAAGCTTTATATTTGGTGCTGGAATACGTCGAAGGTGGTGAATTGTTTGACCTGCTTGTTGAGAGTGGCCCTCTACCTGAAGATACAGCAGTTGAGTTCTTCAAAAATATAGTTCTTGGTATTTCTTACTGTCATAGTTTGGGAATATGTCATCGTGATCTAAAACCTGAAAACTTACTACTGGATAAAGAATACAACATTAAAATCGCCGATTTTGGCATGGCTGCTTTGGAATCAAATGAGAAATTACTTGAAACTTCTTGTGGTTCCCCTCATTATGCTGCTCCGGAAATTGTTAGTGGACTGCAATACCATGGTTCAGAATCTGATGTTTGGTCATGTGGTGTTATTTTATTTGCTTTATTAACAGGTAGACTGCCATTCGATGACGAAAACATTAGAGATTTACTTTTGAAAGTTCAAAAAGGTGAGTACGAAATTGTTGAAAACCTTTCTGAAGAAGCAAAAGATTTGATTGGCCGTATGCTCACTGTTGACCCTGAAGAGAGGATAAAGACAAGAGATATCCTGCAACATCCATTGGTCAAGAAATATCCTTTCAACAAACAAGACCTTGAAGATTATTTGAACTTACCGTCTCCAAATTCTGCTACCAAACCAGTCAACTCGAGAGAAGAAATTGATAAACAAATTCTTGAAAACTTGGTGATTTTGTGGCACGGAAGAGATACTGAATCCATTATTGATTCTCTTCTATCTCCAAAATCAAACCCTGAGAAAACCTTCTACTTGTTGCTACTAAGATATAGACATGATCATAACAATTCAAACTCGCATACTCAAGAATTAGTTAGAACTTCATCAGTTATTTCAAAGGTTACTCCAACTTCAAGTGAAAGCAGTACTCCGAACAAGAAAAGATTATCACAAACTTTCAGTGCCAGTAGTTCACATAAAAAGCTTATTTCATTCCAAAACCAAAAGCAAGTTACACCTACCAAGCCATTAAAGGAATTCGATATTTCAAATGCTCCACCAGTTACTCAAGTGGGTGCTTATAATGAACTAGTTCAACAAAAAAGGGGTGTGAAAGTTTCTCCTTCCAAACAACTGAACGATTTGAAAGTTTCAAACAACACCATCAACAGAACCGGTAAGCGATTATCATTGACAACTTCTGTCTCAAACAAGAGAAACTCAATGATGTTCTTAAATGACTCTATAACTGCTAATAGAAACTCGCTATTAGTTAGTACCGAAAACAAGAGAAGCTCAATTCTAGGTAAGAGAAAATCGACCTCTAAGATGAAGAGGAACTCAGTCACCACCAAGTTATTATCAACTTATGCTAAACTGGCTTCGATTGAAAACAGTAAATCCAAAAATATGGAAAACTACGGTAGAAGAACTTCTGCAGATTTTGCTACCCTTTGTGATATGCTTTTCAACGGTGACGCTGAAGACTTTGAAGCGCAATTGGCTAACTCCAGTTCTATAGCCACACTAAGTGCTCTGGTGTTTGACAAGGAAAACAAGAAAAGCAGTAGGCGTGTCTCCATCTCTCCACAAAAGAGAAAATCAAGAGGTGCTGTCAGACAATCATTGACTAATGCTAAAAAGAGGCAATCTTCATATGCTGCTCTGTTGAATGATTCACCTACTAAAAAGTCTCCAACTAAGAAAACGAGCAGAGCTTCATCTAATCCATTGGAGAGAATTTCAAGAATTTTGAACAGTAATGATTTGGAACAAATTAATAGAAGATCGATGTCCACTCAACCAAAAAAGAGAGTTCCATCTGTTGGTCCTCCTCCTAAGCCCGTTTCTAAACTGGATCCGAGATATCAAGTCTATAAACAATATCAAAAGAGAAAATCATTGGCTGCTAATGCTATGCTTTCTGTTGAAGAGGATGAAAACGCTGCTAGACAAGATGATTACCCTACTGAAGCGGAAGTTGAAGATTCTGCAATCGTTAACAATGATGATCAACAATCAGTAGCTGGGACTTTCCACAGAGAGTTCATTTCTGAAATGAAGAGACAACACTTTTACGATTCTCGATATGGTGGGTTACAGCTAAACGGTGCTAGTGGTAAAGAAACTTCAACTGTCGAGGAAGAAGAACAAAAAGGGTTAGCTCCATCCAATACAGTTGTTAGAAAATCTAAATTACCAACAACTTTAGCTGATGTTAAAGTTCCTCAAGTCACTAGACGCTCTAAGAACTTCCCCGATACTGAAAAGAGATTAAGTGTGCTATCGATCTATTCAACAAAAGCATCTTCAACAAACTTGGCTGGTTACTTAAAGGACTCGAATACTTTTGGTAAAGATAGAGCTTCCAAGTCTACTAGATTGAGCATGATATTCCAAGACGATGATAAAGAAGACACAGTTGACATGCAATTCCGATTAGAAACTCCCGGCAAGAAGAAATCTAAGAAGCAAACGGAAGAAGAAGAACTGTACTTTGTAGACAGCAGCTTCAACTCCACCAAGAAGACAAAGTCACTTTTATTCTCTACTGAAGAAGTCCCACAATTGAAATTTAAAGAATCAAAGGATACGTTAATTTCAAACTCAAATTCAATCGGTAAAAGAATGAACTTACCGGAAATTCCAGGTTCTCCAATTAAAGAAGAGAAAAAAAGAAAATCTCAACAAAGTCAATTCGATATCTATGATGATGAAGGAAAATCAAAACCGAAGACTCCAATTGTTAACACGGGAGAGGACGGCGATTACGATGCGCAACTAGAAGCATATAACTCATACGTTAACGAAACCGATATCACGCCAACTAGACGTGCCCCAGCACCACCTGCTGAAGCAGTTATTGCTAGTAAGAACGGTTCAAGTAAATTGCAGTTCCCAAAACAGCGCAAGCCATTGGGCAGCATTGATGATACAGCTGACAAGAGAAATGCCAATGAGAACAACAAGAGATCTGCTTCATTCTTTAGAAAAATGTCGTTTGGAAAGAAGCAGCCCGTCACTGCCGCAACTGTGGATGAGAATACCACTGTTGAGATAGACAACCAGAAGAGAAAAGTTTCTTTGGGGCAAGCCTTTTTGGCGTTGTTTGGCGCTGGCGAGGCACAGAATCCTAGCAACTTCGAACTATTGACAATTTTGTCGCAGGACGATTTCTTTGAGGCTTTGAAGTCATTGTTGATCAGTTGGAAACAACACGGTATTACCGATTTGAAAATCGAGAAACAAAGTTATAAGATTGTCGCTACAATTGCAAAGAAGAATGCGCTTGGTTTAAAGTCATGCAAGTTTGGTTGTCAAGTTGTTGAATCTCATAAAATCAACAGAAAAACTAAAATCCAAGCCAATTCAAAGTTAATTTTCTCTAATTTGAAAGGATCAGAAAAGAGTTTTAGTAGATTGACTGAAGAAATTAGAAGAATCCTGGATAAGGAAGATATTTTGGTTAATTGACTTCACCCTTAAAAAGCTTTTGTTATATTAGTTATGTGTATTCTCCTTTTCTTTCTGCTTTTTTAAAAGCTAGAATATCGTTATCATCGTTATTATTTTTTTATTCTCTTTTGCTTTTACTTTTCTGCTGTTTATATATAGACATTGTATATTTTTTGTTATTGCTTTTTATGTTAATGTAATTATTTCGATCATTTCCAGAAAAGAGTTTCAGCCTGCACAATATTCAATATTCCAGTGAGCTAGATTTACAAGAAAACTATAATTAATGAAACAAAGAAAGATAAAAATACATAAGAGTAAAGGTACACGTTGAATACATAAGATAAATTTTTATTCAAGTTATAAGCAATTCACAAAAAAGGAATATTCTACTAGCTTTGTGTGACTGTTGCTGCCGTTGTAGTTGCAGTCGTTGGGGCACTTTCATTAGCTATTTCAATGACTTTGACAGGTTCCATAACAGTCAACTTATTCTTCTTCTTTGCAGAATTTTTCTGTTTGATTAACTCAGTTTTCAATCTTGCATCTCGCAAACTTTTCAAGGCAAGTTCCATTAGCAAAGTATTGAATCTGAAATAACCAGATTGACTGAAAAGTGGATCTAAATTCTGTATGAAAATATCAATCAAATAAGGTCTGAAAATAGCATATCTAGTTGCATACGTGGTTGCCAATGATTTTCTAATCTCTGTTGTGACCTCTGTCTTTTTCGATAGGTCACATTCAGGTGAAATAATACTAGCTAGTCCTTGGGTGAACTCTTTCATGGAACTCATCTTTTGAAAATCATCTCTGTTTGCGGTGAACATAGAGTAATTTAATTCAATTTCCTTTATTTCAGGAATACCTGAATCACCAGTGTCAATCTCACCTGGTTCATCATGATCTGCGGTATCTTTCGTCTCAGTGGTACTCGATTGAGTTGAATCTTTCAGTTGAGATATTGCGGTGGGCTCTGCATTTTCTGTGGAAGTTTCTTTGTCTGTCCGCGTGTCGTCAGACATCCCTGGCTGTGTACTATCAGGTGCAACCCCTGGTTCTCCGATAGTATTTGAATCCTCTCTATACTCCCTCTCTAGATCGGCCGTAGATACATTAGTTTGTGTGGAAGCTTTCTTGACCTTTGAAATTGCTAGTTCAGTTCTAGCATTAATATGATGCATTAATTTTGCCATCTTTTTGTATCTGAACAAAGATACACCATCCGTTATCAGATTATTCAAAAACTCAATTCTATCATCGACTTCACTTTCATGAAGTAAATTCCCAAAAATTGATAGATAATCATCAGCAGAATCAAAAATCTTCAATTTCTTTAGACAGGAAGTATACATAGTTGGGTGATAGCCTTCATCGTCAATCAAACGGTTACTAGAAAACTTGAACTTCGGTAACCTTTCTGTACCAAATAGGGAAAGGTTATCAATAATATACTGATATTCACGTTCATGAAGAAATAGAATTGGGTCAAATGATGGCTGGTTAAACTTCTTATATGCTTGAGTTGCAAAATCATGGATGTATCTATCAACTCTTCCTCTTTCTTCTAGCGGGGAAGATTCGTCGTATTTAACAAATACCTCATAATAGGGCGGCTTGTACAATCTCTCTAATTTTTCTTGAGTTTTCAATTGAGGTTGATGTGAGACTCCAAAATTGAAATCTTCATATAAAGATTTCAGAGTGCTTATTTCTTGTTTTGGTCTTTTGGTGCGTTTGTTTTTAGTTCTGGTTGGAGTATTTGAAGAATCTGAGGATAATGACTCTTCTGGGCCAGACTCATTTTCAGGGGCTTCTAGCTTTTGGCGTTTCAAGCTCTTGTTGCTGCTGAGTTTTTTCTGATCTTGAACAATTGGCTTTCGCTTATTGGGCTTCTTAGCCTTTTGAAGTTTGATGGCTGAAACAACAGTTACATCATCATTTTCTGGTTCTTTTTCTTCAGCTTTCTTTTGCATGACTCGCTTCGACGTTCTTCTACCAAAGATGGCATGTGTTAGATCTTCTAACGAAACTGAGTTTACTTGTCTTCTTCTTCTTCTTTTACGATCGAGTCTTTGAACAAAGAGATCATCATCAAATTCGTAATCCATTCTTCCTTCATTAGAAAGCACTTCTTGTAGCTTTGTAAATTTTTCTTTCTTTTTAATTCCTTCAACAACTTCATTTGGCAAGTTGTGGAAAATACGACTGTCAATCTTAGAAAAATAAACCAAGAAGTCAATCAAACATATATCTTGCCTCGTGTCTTTCAAAGTATAAAGTAGTAAATAATTGAAAATTTCAAAGGCAACTAAATATCTCTTACTTGTCTTAAAAAGTTCCTGGAACTCACCCATGACATTTTGCTTGAATTCATCTAGCGAATAGATTGGAGCAGCTTTGAAATCATGGGAAGGGTTGTCTTCAACTATCTTATCTAGTATTGTTGCAAACTTATTAATGTAAATATCGATGTCTATACCTTTGTCTGACATTTTAGAACTCAAATTGTATACAGTAGTGTAAATCTAAATGACAACAGTGTAGTTCTATTTCGAATTGACTATAGCTCTATAGTCGGTACAAAGAAATGCCTAGTTATATTCAACGAACAGGTACAGAAAGCTCAAAGCAAATGATAGTAAACAGGACCAAATCCAGGATAAAAATAAGAGTAGTGTTCAAGCAAATATTCAGAGATCAGCTCGACGCAAAATAAACGAAATTTCCGTCGCGACAATTTTGTCACTTTTGTTCAAAACTTAGCACAGCCTTTCGAAGTTTATTTTTTGCTCCCCCCCCCCAGATCTGAAAAATATCCCGATTGGGAAAGAGGCAAGGACCAGCCGCCTGATTCTGCAAAACATTATGGCATTTGATACATACTCATTAATGTTTTCTCAATAACCCCCTTTCAATGTCATTATCAAGAATCATTATCTTTGATTCTTCTGAATCACACTCTTTTTACTATCAAAACTTGAACACTTGAACAGCCGAGAATTTAAGTTGACACTGAGTTTAAATAAAGTATAACAGGATCAGCTAACAAGTGGAAACAGTTTGACTCGAAGCAAGTTATCATCATCGATCAACTTAACAAAGCACTCAAATGACTGATGCAATAAACATCCAAGATCAAGGCTACTATAACAGCTGGTATCAAGAGATAGTCAAACAACCTGTTTATCGCTTATCTGACAACTCTAGAAACCTCAGCAAACAACGAGAGCCCTCACTTCAAAACCAAGGGCAGCAGAGAAGAGAAAGTGCCGTCAGCGTCGACAACAAAACTACCTCTAATTTTACTACAGGAGCACAGGAATACCATGATCTTAATTTACCAGATTCTCCAAAGCTGAGAAACAGAGTGGCAGCCTTCAGAAGATCAAACTCGTCATTACGAAGAAGTGCCAGTGCGGCATCAACCGTTAGTTCTAGACAGTTTCATGCAACTAGAAAGAAGCCATTCCAAAAGCCAGGCTATTACAAGATACCAAATCATAAAAAGAAAGAGAAAAAGGAACCTATTCTACCCAAATTCAATGACCAAAAGCAATTGGACTCCATCTTCAAATTGCTATCTACCGAGAACTTGCCATGCATGCCTGATTACATGATAGAATATAGCATTGCCCCTAAATCCAATGAATTAAAATGGAACCCTCCTTTGAAATATGAAATAAAAAAGGCCCACTTAATATATAATGAACTTCACTTACAAGATACCAATTTGACGATGAATGAATTTTTATCAAGTTCTGGAAAACTATCCCAACGAATCATCCCAGAAAACAAGGCTAACATCCCAAATATATCGTCACTAAGGCGTGGACTGATAAGGCAGAAATCAATCGATCAAATGGATAAATTTGGAGTGGGCTCCGACAGATTCAAACAACTTCAAAAACCAGGTTATAAACTAAACCCATCTGCAAATCGCCTAAGTACGATGGCGGAAATAAGTCTAGCGTCTAGTTCTGAGCATTACAACGAGTACAAAAGCATGATATTTAGCCGAAAGTTGAAGTCCTGGAAAGAATTAGAAATACTATTGGAGTCACATGAAGAAATCAGGGATAACGATTACCTGTTGACGAGGTTAATGTTTGAGATATATTTAAGAAGAATCGTCAGTTCAAGAATGGCAATTAAAATGGGTATTGATCAGGCTAGAAAGGGTGACGTTGACGCCTGGGAAAAGCTGAAGTCACTCATTGGATCAGTTTATGGTGAAGATCAGACAAAGCTTTTTGAAGAACAGCACTAGCGTTTGTAATTAAATATCCATCTTTTCCACGATCGCTTTAGTTGGCTTTTAGTTACGTCAACATGTATTCTTATTACATTTTCTTCGCTGATTATTTTATTCCTAAGAAACGTAAATTTATTAAAATAATGACTCAAAAATTAAAGCTTTTTACACTCAATAATGATTCTGTAATTAGTCACAAAGATCATAGCTCTGCAACTTTGAAACTCCTTTTGATAGCTTCGTTAGCTTCATTCAACTTCAATCTGTCACCGAACAATTGCCTAATCTTTCCGTATTCTCTATCCAAAATTTCAACCTTCTTGGCAATCAAAAACTTTTCCAACTTGTCCGTCAACTGCTGAGAACATAAGCAACATTCAAACACCAATTGCACAACGCTCTTAAAGAAATTAATAAACGTTTCATTACTACTAGCACCCATCATTTTAGTAAAGAAGTTATTGAAGTTGGAATTAAACCAATTCCATAATAGTTCATAAGAATCGGGTTGGAACTTAAATCCCAATAACACCAACTCCGTATCAGAGTTATTCATATTGGACAAAGCATAGTTTAAAGTTTTTTGTCTCAATTCAGATGCTTCAGTAGATCCTAAAGAAGTCAATGCAGCTTTCTTAATATCAGCTTCAGCATTAACATCGGAAACGTTGGCTTCAACTTGACCTGGGCTCTTGATAAGCGCCATAATCTCCTTATAATCTTTAACTTTTGCCTTGTATAAAGTGTTTGATAGTATAGCGTTTAATAAAATCTTTGGAATAGAGTAGTTTGGGCCGTTTTTTAAAGCCTTATATAGTTGTCTGCAAATGGCTTGTGATTTTTCGTTGCTGTAACATAGTGACAAGACAGAAGATCTGACAGATAACTCCGTGTTCGGCATTTGTGTGAAATCAGCACCCTCCCAAGTAAATTGATCGACTAAGGTGGTTGTCAAGCTATCCAACCAGTTTGAGAATCCTTCGTACATCGGCTTATCCTTGAAGTATGAAACACTTAGAATAGATTTGCTCAAATTGCTAATTAAAGTTAATGCAATGTTCATGGCAGTTGGGTTAATTGGCTTTGAACTTTTTGAAATAGATTCAACAATTTCAATTAATCCCAAAATGACATCGTCAGATTGGTAAGATTCACTCAAAATAGTGGAAATATCCAACAATATTTGACATTGTTCAATATCGTTCAATTTTTCAAAATTCGTAGCGATATTCTTGTACATTGGTAAGGAGTATTTAACAGTGACAATAGCAGTGTTGTTAGCATTAACTATTAGGACATCCTTAGCATCTAATTCAATCTTTCTATCAGTCAATAATTGTTTACCAACAACAGCTTCTCTGTCGGTAAACTTAACGAATAAAGGAACTTGGTAAGGAATATCTTCAATTGATGCCTTTGGATTGTACATAAATCTATGCTGTTCAATAATCAACTTATTACCATCTTGTTGTTTAACATCCAGTATCGGGTAACCTGCAATTCTAATCCATGAGTTCATAATGGTTGGGATATCATATTTGAACTTGTTCAATTCATGCTCCTTCAAGAAATTCCACAAATCAACTGGTTTGAATAAACCATATTTTTTAGTTTCAACGAAATCGCCAATAATCTTAAAAAAGTTATCGAAGTTATCGTTGGGTAAATCATTAAACAAATTACCCAACATTCTAACGACAAATATACCTTTTTCATAAGAATGCTTACTAAAAGTACTTTGAATCTTATCAGCGGCCACATTCTTTGTAAAAATAGGCTTCATGGATTCTAAACCTTGGTATCTCTTCATATTGAACAAATCATTGTTAGTTTGGTCTAACCAAACTTGATGGGTCTCATCTAATTCATTTAGAACTGCATGGGACATAAAAGTAGCGAAGGCTTCGTTTAACCAGGTATAATCATAACTTTCAAAAGTAATCATATTACCCACATACATGTGAACCATTTCATGGACCAAAACATTCTTAATCATATTAGCAATAGTCAAAACTCTAGCAGGATCATCAACGTCGGGAGTTAGAATATGATCGTTTAAAATTTGAATCATTGACCAATTTTCAACACCACCATCACTTAGGAAAGGTAATGCAACAAAATCTAGCTTTGGCAGAGGATAGCTGACGCCAAATTTAGATTCAATGATTGGCAACACTTCAGTAGCAGTTTTCAAAGCCAATTGGGCTCGCGTTGATTCACCAATCTGTGTGTAAACTCTGATCGGGAATTCTAAGTTGTCTTTCAAAGGAACTATTTCTTCAACAAATTCGAAATCACCAACAGCAAATGCAAAAATAGAAGTAGTCATCAGGGGAGTTCTTTCAAACACAACCAATTTACGGCCATCATCCAAATTTTGGGAGCTTTCAATTGGGGTGTTAGAGACACAAGTATAACCCTTATCAGTATTAATGGCAAGCTTGAACGGAACTTTAATCAATATATCGTCGATACATGGAAAGACTGTTCTAGCGAAAGAAGGTTGACACTGGGTTGATAATATATCTAAACCAGGTTTACCAGTCTTTGGGTCCATATAACGGGTTTTGAAAACACCTCTTGTGAAATCTTTAAAAGCCATAGCGGGACGAACAACACCTAAGAAATGAATTCTTAGCTTCAAATTCTCTTCAGCCAAGACTTCTTTAAATGTCAAAGTATCTGAATGTAATTCTATAGTTTCGGTTTTCCTGTCTGACTTCATAGTTAGTTGTGAGACTGTAGAACCCAGGTGTAAATAAGCATCAGTAGCGATCAACTCGACGGAGTTTAGGGTGATTTCAAACTTTAAACCTTCAGCTTTTGAATCTGTGAACTTTTCGTTTTCAGTTAAGCCCATCAAGACAATACCTGTATAATTGGCCTTGACCGGGGTAATTTCAAACGAAAGATCGTATGATGTTGGGATAAGTCTATTAGCAAAGGCCAAGGAGACCATTGGTGGTGGAAGGTCTTGGGTCTTTTGTTGAGACATGATTGATCTATCAGGTAAGTGTATATAAGCTAAGTTGAGTGATTGTGTGTAATGAATTTGAGATCGAGCTGAAATCGAACACGGAGTTTGCAGAAACAGTTGAAGGAAGAAGAACGTACTATTTATACAATCATACAAAAATATGGGGTAAAGAAGCAAAGAACAGAAGCTCGTTGACAACCCGAAGAGGTACAACCTGAAAAAAATCGAAATAGACTAAGCGCGCGAAATATCCGTGATGGGTGTCATATTTTTTAGGGGCTCTGTGGTGAGGGGCAGGAGTAAAGGATGAAGAGTGGGCGATGTCGAAGAGAGAGAATGAATATGGAAAGGTGTATACTATAAGTATAACAAAGTATACATTATGGGTCTTTCTTTCTAGTAGGTTCGAAATGGGAGGGGGGGGGTGTAGAGTGAGTGGTTGAAAGGGTTAAAAGAAAGAGAATGAGGATCTCGGCAACATGTTCATTTGCGGATCGACGATCGAATTGAGGATTTTGCGGGGGAGTTTGGAGAAGAATGCAGAGTAGAACAGAAAATAAGATACAAAGGTGTTGAGATAGGTCATCTCCAGAAAACCAAGGAAAGGCTGGAATCAGAGTCCAGCATTGGAGTGGATAAGTATAGTATACATACATACATATATTTATGTGATATGTCTGTGTGTGTTTACTCCAAATTGGGCTTCATAGACTGGGAGGATGAAAAAGATGCTGTTGGGGCAGACACGGAGAAAGCAAAAAAAACATGAGCTACAGGTATTGTAGTGGTGTTAGGGTGAGGAGCATCTGAGTTGTGTGTCATGTGACATATTATCATGTGACATGGTGTGTACCCGATTCCTGATTTTCTTTCCACCGCCTTGTATGCTATGGAAGGTTGTGGAAGAAAAAAGACGATTCTGGCAAAAAGTCTCATGCGGCTAAGAAAGGAATTGGTCAATTCACTTTGGTCTTTGCACCGAACACAAGGATTTCTAATTACTCTCCCTTGTTTGGTCCTTTTGATGATGGAAAATATGTATATAGACTGACTTTTTCTGACTGTTGCCTCTCTTCTTTTCCTCCATACACCGCAATCAACATCTATCCGAAGTTACAACTTATACTTCAAAAGTGAAGGCAAATATACACTCTATATATCAGTTGTATAAACTAAACCCAAGTTCCGTTCACGTTAAATATCTTCGGATTACGTTACATACAAACAAGGATTTCGGCGTTACTTTTGATCAAATATAGAAGCCAGCAACTCAAAACTCCTATAAATTTACTCATCAGCTTAAGAACTCATATATTTATTGGTTCACCGTTATATCGGTCTAAAGCGGTGCTCTATCCATTTTTTACATAAAGAGAATATCTTCAAACTGTATGAGTTTCTCATTATAGACAAATTTAAATAAAATCACAGCAAAAGTACTTTATTTCTTTCCAAAATCCCTGGAGAATTAAATACTACAAACTATCAATAAAAATATACAAATCTTTTATTAATGGTCAAAGATCGGAAGTTTTATGATTTATTAGACATTCAACCAGATGCTAGCCCATGGCAGGTGAAGAAGGCTTATCGGTCAGCTGCCCTCAAGTACCATCCTGATAGACTCCGTTGTAGATTCACAGGCAAGGGAGTAGACGATGAGACCTTCAAAAAGGCAACTGAAACTTTCCAATCTGTTAAGGCCGCCTACGAAGTTTTATCGGATGAGAAAAAGAGGCACGTTTATGACAGTTATGGTGAAGCAGCATTAGTTTCAGACTTACCTCAGCAAGAGCAACAACAACAACAAGGTAATCAGTTCCCTGAGTCACATCAACAGCAGCAACAACAACAACAACAACAACAACAAAAACAAGGCTTTCCATGTCCTTTTACCCAGCAGAAACAAGGAAATCCATGTCCTTGTCCTTTTACCCCACCGCAATTTCCAAGTTTTATGTCAAAATTGAAAACTGGGGAATCATTGTTTGATGATATCTTTTCATCTTCTTCAATTCCAAATCCTATATCAGGTATACAAAACATTTTCAATAACATATCTTCAAATTTTGCACAATGCAGCAATAACATATCTACAAATTTTGCACAATGCGGCTTCAGTGGCCGATTTAACAACGCTGAAAAGTCACCCGTCTCTAGCGCAATACAAATGAAAATGGGTAAGAATATTCATCATAACATTGGTCTGTCCCTAGTAGACTTTTATAAAGGTCGTGTTACCATGTTGAAGCTAGTGAAGGCTGTTCAGTGTGTTGAATGCGGTGCTAAAGGTGGTTCTAGAGTTTTCAGTTGTCCAGCTTGTATGGGGCAGGGCACAATCGTTCAAGAAAGCTGCGTCGGAATGAATTATCAAAGACTTCAATCCACTTGTGAAGCATGTTCTGGTAGTGGACAATTCATTCCACCTGAGTTTGTTTGTCAAAGTTGTAAAGGGCAAAAATTGGTTGATATTGATACTTATTTGAATGTCAAAGTTCCAAGAGGTGTAAAGCCTGGGTTTAAGATCACTTTCCCACATGAAGCCGATGAAGGTATCAATATCATTCCTGGTGACGTAATAATTACCATAAAAGATGGCTCTAACAAATTATTTCCTAATTTTGAAAGAAGGGGAGATAATTTAGTAACAAAAGTTCAACTTCCATTGAAGACGGCAATTTGCGGCGGTTTGTTCAAATTACAACATTTGAACAGTGAGACGTTGAAGATCTATATCAATAGAGGTGATTTGGTTAATCCGTCCTCTTTGAAAGTTGCTAAAGGTTATGGAATGCCGATTCATAAGCCTGTTGAACAAGTTGATCAAGGTGAAGATGTTGATGATCGTGATTTGGCTTACGGTGATTTAATCATAAAATTTGATATAGTTTTCCCTAAAATGGGTCAGCTATCGGATTTGCAATACGATATGATTGAAAAAGCATTAAGCTCCTCTCAACGAAAGCAGAAACAAGTTTACTCACAAAGTGCTACTTATTCTCATTCTTCACGTAGGTCTCCTGAAAAGCATAATAACAACAATCATGTCTTCAATTCGTCTGCATACGGTTCCTCTTCTGAGGAGTTGGTTGCCAATAGAGATTCACCAATGAAAGACGCACCAACTTCAGGGGATACGACTTCAATATCGTCCACTCTGGAAAGTTTCACCGCTGTTAACTCAGTCTCTGATCCAACAAGTGATGACAATATGTCATCTCCTCGGAAACAAACGCATCTTCCTAATAAACCAAACGGCGCTTACGGCGAGTTTCATAGCGAAGACGACGATGCACTCGATACTGATTATATCAGTGACGGTGATACTGAAGATGACGGTAACATCGTTTACTTGATGGATTACAACGAGTGCTATGGATCGAACAATGGGCAGTTGGATGACTCTGATTTGTTCGACAATGATTACAACTATTGCAATGCAAAGAGATCAAGAAGGGCTTAGACTCTGTTTTCCGTTTTTGACTTTTGTATTGAACCTGGTTTGAATTGTTATTATGTTTCATTTATGAATGTCGGTTTACTTCTTTCTGTTTATTTTCTCTTTTCTTTTCTTTTACTTTTCTTTCTTTCTTTATTGTTTGGACTTTGGTTTCTCTTTACTTGTACTTTTTTTAATTTTCTCTTTTCTCCCTTTTTTTTTTGCTTTAAATTAAATCACACAAGTTGTGTGGCTCGTCGGTGTCGGTTGTGTTTCATTTAGCATTTTTTTTCTTTTATTTTCTTCGTTCTGGGTCTCTAAAATACGTTTTTTGTTTCTACTTTTCCTTCTTTTATTATTACTATTTTCATTATCTCCTTATTATTTCTGCTTATTATTTCTCTTTATAATTCTGCTTTATTCTCCTTATCAGTATTACTAGTGTATTTTTCAATATATTCATTCCCCTTTATTCCTTCTTATACTGCCTCTTAATCCTATCCACATTAGCCCCGGAGTTCGCTGCCACCCCCGCTAGAGAAGAAAATACACAAACCAACACTCAAAGCACTGCAAATATAAAGGCTGTCTTAAGCCAAAACATGCTGACATAATATATTGGGTGTACTGGGGAATGGCTCCAGTCACTGCAGATTTTGGCTCCAGTCACTGCAAATCTCTTGTTATATAATCAATTATATAATATCATGACGTAATCAGTTATGCCCACCCCTTTCACCGCAAAAGACACGTCACTTTCTACTTCAACTACATTCCATCCTCCACTACTATAGGGATATCTCTTTCTTCTTGTTATCTAATTCAATATCTAATTCAATATGTGACTCTTTATCTGACTCTTTATTTTATTCTTTTTTTGATTATTCATCTGATTCTTTATGCGATTCTTTATTCTACCATGGAGCCACCAATGGAACAAGTCTTTGAGACCAGGGAGAACCTACTTACTTCTATACAGCAGCATGCCTTCTCTCATGGCTACGCTATTAGCATTATAACATCCTGTCCCCGGAATATCACCCTTGGTTGTGATAGAGGCGGTATCTACCGAGATAAAATTCAGGCTCCGGATGGTGCAAAACGCAGGAAGACAAGCACAAAGCGAATTGGATGTCCCTTTAAACTCTATGGGAAAAAGCTTGCTAATAATCAATGGCAAATTCAGGTTAGAAATCCTACCCATAACCATGAACCTGATGATGATATGATAGCGCACTCTCTAGCACGACGTAGGCAGCTAACCGAAGATCAAAACGACACTATAAAGAACCTATTGGATAGAGGATCTAAGCCACGTCAAATTATTAGTCTCCTACGAGCAGAGCAGCCTACTATCTTGATTAAGCCAAAGGATTGCCATAATATCCGAAGGGAATTGAGACGAGAGAAACTCGGTAATCATACACCGCTTGAATACCTACGAGAATCAGTTCAAAATGGTAATTGGAAACATGCATTTAAGCAGGATTCTGAGGGCCATATCCTTTTCTTTATGTTTGCTCATCCTGATTCGATTTTATATGCTAATCAATTTAATCGAGTCTTTTTATTAGACTGTACATACAAGACGAATCGGTTCAAGATGCCTCTCTTGCATATGATCGGCCTTTCACCATCGAACTCATCTTTTAGTATTGCATTTTGCTTTATGCAAAATGAACAAGAAGAGAGTTATAAATGGGCTCTAGAGACCTTTTTCTCATGGCTTGACCCCCTGCCCTTTCCCCCAGTCCTTTGCACTGATAGGGATCTTGCTTTATTAGGTGCAATTAAAGCTATCTGTCCAAGAAGTCCACATTTACTATGCGTTTGGCATATAAATAAGAATGTGCTTGCAAAGACCAAGCAATATTTCTCTTCGAATAAGGAATTTGAAGCTTTTATTCAATCTTGGAAATCTCTAATTTATTCATATACTGAAGCTCATTATAAAGATCAATTATCTAAGTTTGAGGCTGCATTTAGTGAAATTGCTCCTGCAGCTGTTCGGTATGTGAAAGGGACCTGGCTGACATATAAAGAGATGTTTATTAGAGCATGGATAGGCCAATACCTTCATCTTGGAAATTCGGCAACCTCACGAGTGGAAGGGTCTCATGCTATTTTAAAGCAGTATATAGGGACGTCAACAGGTGATATCCTCTTTGTTTTTGAACAAATTAACAAAGCTTTAGAAGCTCAACATCATGCCCTTTCGTCTGCCCTTGCAGATGATAAGATTAAAAAGCCGAATTTTACCTCACACTTTCTATACTCAAATATCACTAAGAGAACGTCGAGTTATTCGCTTCGTCTAATCTCAGAGCAAGCTTTGATAGCGAAGAGGGCTACCCCCGAAGCCCCTTTATCTGAATGTACCAATATATACACGAAGACAATGGGCCTTCCATGTTCCCACCGAATCGCTAGCTTATTGAACGAAAATCAGCCGATTCCACTTGGCGATATCCATCAATTTTGGAGGACAGGCCTTGGAAATGAGTTATCAGAGTATCTGCCAATACTTGATCCTCTAGTCCCACCACCACCACCACCACCAAGGAAGTCAAACCAGGACACAGTATATCAAAGCAGCAAAACGTCAAAGCAAATGGTCATCAGAAAGAAAGCGCCACCAAAGTGCACAAATTGTGGAGAAATTGGACATACAATTCGTTCTTGTAGGGTTTAAATAGATGTGTAAGTAAGTATAAAATGAAGCAAGATAAAGAACTAGATAACAAGAAGAAAGAGATATCCCTATAGTAGTGGAGGATGGAATGTAGTTGAAGTAGAAAGTGACGTGTCTTTTGCGGTGAAAGGGGTGGGCATAACTGATTACGTCATGATATTATATAATTGATTATATAACAAGAGATTTGCAGTGACTGGAGCCAAAATCTGCAGTGACTGGAGCCATTCCCGGTGTACTGTCTGCCGTATTATCTCAGCTATTTGCGGTGTCATGAAATAAAGTCCGCATCTTAAGATTTTGCGCTCGATGTGCAAATTTCTGTGGCTGTGTCATTTGTGATTCTTTTTGTAGTTCACCCTTTGGTTTCATTTTTGTTTGCACTTTGTTGTTGTTGTCAGAAGTGAGTGAGAGTGCAGTAGGAATTCTCGGTTTGGTTTCTTGTTGACACCTCGCTTGTTCCTCTCATTTCCTCTTGTCTATTCATTCCCCCAGTACTTTTACGTACATCTAACTGTATACACTCCGTGTTAATTGACTCTTGTATTACATTTTCTTGTTGTTTACATACATACAAACATTAAAATAATAATAAAGAATCACTCAAAATGGATAAGTTAAAGGAAGTAAGTATCGCAGCATTTGTTTTGTTTCCTCCGCTAACGGTCTTCTGTGAGAAAACAACGCCTGTTCACCACAATCATATATAAAATTTACTTCAGTTTAGTTTTGATAATTATTGGAATATCTATGTATTATTTTGTTTACGAAATCTGTGGTCAATTGAGTGCAATATTTGTCTATGTTTTGGTGTTTTTGTTGAGTTGTCGGCCTTCCCATCACATACCCAACGATTTGGTCCGCAGGGTCGTTTCGCTATTGCAGTTTATCACTGTGCCGTTTATCCATTTAATTTGATGCAAAGAAGTACTAACATTTAAACTTAATTGCAATTGCAATAATTGGTTACTTTAAATAGAAGTTAAACAAGTTAAAGTTAGATGCCGAATCCTGGCAAGAAAAGGCTGATGAATATTCAGCAAAGATCAAGGAAATGGAACAAGAAGCTTTAGAAAAAGACAACTCAATTCAAGCCTTGACTAGAAAGAATCAAGTTTTAGAAGAAGAGGTGGAAAAAATTGAAGGTGAGTTAGCTGAGCACAAGAAGATCTCTGGTGATGCTCATCAATTGAAATCATCTAACGAAAACTATACCAAGAAGAATCAAATGCTTGAAGAAGACTTGGAAAACTCCGATCAAAAATTAAAGGAAACCACCAATAAATTAAGAGAAACTGATATCAAGGCTGAAACTTTAGAAAAGAAGGTTACCTCTTTAGAAACTGAAAAGGCTGATCTTGAGAATAAGTTTGAAGAACTAGAAGCCAAGTACAAGCAAGCTCAAGCTGAATTAGAAGAAATCAGTGCTCAGCTAGAAGCTATATAAATCGGTGATTGTGAAGAGCCAGTCTTAGATACGGATAAGGGATCTCTTAAAACTGGTAGACTTTTACCTGTTGAAATACTGGTGGCCTGCTTTCTTGTTTTATATTTAATCAGGAAGCCATTCCAGCAATAAGGAATCAGAAGAACATGAGATTTGATGGTCTTTGTTACTCGCTTTCTTTTTTCACCTCTGGCTATTTTTTATTTTTGCCATTTTCCTCATTTCTTTAGTTCTTATCTGTCTTTTCAGTATATATATTTATACTATAAGCGGTTTTTTATCAACTTTCTATTTTCTTTGGATAGCAATACCTCATGATTTTTCGGCGCCTTTTACTTCCGTACAGTTTCTAAAGATTTTTGGCCTTTGCTCCGATATTCGATTTTGTTAATTATGGTTTATTAAAATATTCAGAAGTACAAATTTTAGTTTAAGCATTGTGCCTAAATAAAAAAATCAAATCGGTCTTTGATGATATATATAGAGATACTGAAAGAGCGTGCAGCGAACGAAGTGATTTTTGTAGGAAGATATTTTTTTTATCTGAAAGATCCGAATTTGATCGGCGATGATCAATCTATCCAATACCAGAGTCGCTCTTGGGAAGGGATCTTTGTATATTACTCACAAACCTAAGTTGTGTACTAAAAAAATTGAGCTATTTAGATGGTCCTTAGAAATTAATGCTTAATCCACAGTTTCATACACGAACACAGGCTTAGCAGGAATAATATACAGAAATATGGTGATAGCGTCTGCCTCTGAGCAAGGTTACGACTCAGATTACGCCAATCACCCACCACCTACTGATTCTGAAGCAGAAATTGAAGTCGTTCAAGAGCAATTACCGTCATATTATTCAGCGTGTCCTCAAGCTTCATCGTCAGCTTCGTTGTCGACCGTATTTTGTGGGCCCGGTGGTGGTTTGACAACTAGACCAAGCAATATTTCATTATCTAGTCATCACTTGCACAGAAATGGAAGCAGTTCCAGAAACAGCAGTACCAATTATACAGTCACTAATAGTGGGACGTTAATGCATAACCATTCTTCATCAGATTCACTCACGTTACGATCAACGGGTATATCGTTGTCTGGAGAGATTTTGGGAAACGGGGGTAGTCTAGCAACTCTCAATAGCAACAACAATGTTAATGCTCACGTTAGAACCGAATCTACAGAGGCACGTTTGGAGACTGATGAGGATTATATAATGGACCAATCCTTTCTTTTCGGAATTTCATCATCGGCTAACACAAACATCAGTCTGCAAAGAAACTCGTTGAAAGAATTAGGTTTGAAAAGAATGACACCGAGACAGCATACAGCTGTTGCCATTTGTCGTGATTTCTCACTAATTGTCATCCTTAAAAACCTATACATCCTTTGGAGAAGCTGGTTCAATATGGTTAATCAAGAAGAACACTACGCTAGTTTTACTTCAGTCCGAGCATCTGAATTCTTCCTTGCTGGTGTATGGTGTTGCGTTTCTGGCTATCTATCTTATTCGATATTGGATGGGTTGATGGTTAGATGGATCGTCATGTATGCTATATCAGCGGCGGTTGTAAGAATGCTGAGTATATCATTGTTCATTATCTTGTTGGTTGAATTTTTGAACTTTGTGTTCAATACTGAAGATAATAAATATTGTTTACCAACTTGGATCATCATTAGCTGTGTTATGACATTAATCTACATCATCCAAAATTTCGTTACTAGCAATTTAAGACTAGATGAGCATTTATTAGAAAAACAACTCAATACTCCCCACACTGACACAAATAGTAATGGTGATAGTAATAATACTAATACAAATTTGGAAGATGGAAATAATAACAATGACCAAAATAATAATGATACCGCTATAGAAAATATTGAAAATATTGAAGTTTTCCAAATCACAGACAATTCAGAATCAGCCTTAAAGTCCAAAGATACTAAGATAGAACAGCGAAAAGTTCCAAGAACTGTTGACTTATACAACATTACTGTTTTCGCAGTTGTCCCCATTGGAATAGCTAGTTTTGTAACGATGGTTGGATTACTCAGGCTAATCATTATCTTTAGAATGGATATCGGTATGGAGTTGGGAATATAATTAAAGCTCCCCTTGAGTCCATTTGTCTATTTGCGTTGGGCTATTTACTGACCGAATATCATCCACTGACAATTGATATTAATCACACGTGGCTTCACCTTTAATATTTTAAATCGCCATCCTTTGCTTCGCTTTATTCTTTGCTTGTTTTGCACTTCATACACCTTTACTTTAATCGATTTTTTCCTATTTACGTTCACCATATATTGATATTAATATAAATTTTTTCGCCTTCATTTCTAAGTCAAGATGCCAGTAAGCTTGAGTAGATAAAAAAGCAAGAAACGTGGATGCTTGAGAAAAAAAGGAAATGGACAAACATACAACAAATAAAACATCACATATGAGATTACCCGGCCTTTCTGCTATAAAAGTTTAGAAAAATCTGCCAAAATGGAAAATGGCTCTTCTGAACAGCTGAATCAATCAGCCAAGTGAAAGTTGAAAGATGAAGACACTAAACGAGTATATAGCAAACATTATAGGTACAGAATAGACAACTACTGCTTTTTGATTCATCACACCGTATATTAGCATTAGAGTCATGGTTGTGCATATTTTAGGTAAAGCCGTCAGAGGCAAATACAGGATTAACGTACGTGAGCTCCAAACAAAAGAATTTTATTCGATATTTGGCATCTTAAAAGTTTAATTGAATCAATACTAACATCTGTCGATCTATATGTGTTTAAACACACAGAGGAAGCGAATATAATATAGTACGGTTTAGCTGCCACTTTCTACGGCCTTGGTGTCAGGCAAGCAACACAGATATGTTCCAAATTAGGATTCTATCCTGAGATGAGAATGCATCAACTTTCCGAACAACAGTCCATGGCAATAACAAAAGAGCTATCCGAAATGACCATTGGATCCAAACTATTATCACAAGTCAGAGCTAATATTCAATTGAAAAGAGAAACTGGCTCTTATGTCGGTTTCAGACATGCTCTTGGTTTACCTGTTAGAGGTCAAAGAACAAAGACTAATGCTAAGACTGCTAAGAAGTTGAATAGGCTCAACAGAAAGATGTAAAAATTATTGCTCAAGTTACCATAGCATAAGACAATGTATAGCAAGCTGTGGTTATGGATTTTGTGGTGCTTGTAGATTTGGTGTTACTCTACATGACGTCCAGCATTTCAAGTAAGTTTATTACTGATCTGTCTACGACTTGAAAGAAGAAAAAAAGAGAGGCAGTTACTATTTGAACTAGAAAAGGCATTAATCGGCGTTGATTGGTCTCACTTTCCTTGTATATATTTATTATAGAGTCATTATAAGCTCATTTTATAACTGGACATTCTAATTTGAGAATTGTATTTTATGCATGCGGTTATTTTCCGATGTTCTAAAGCAAAAGGGAGCATTGGCTTTCTTCTACTTACTTGCTTGTTATTATCGTAGCAGTATTTTGCGTCTGTATATATCAGTACTCCATCCGAAGATTTCCAAACTGGGGTCCCTTCAGGCTAATCCAGGCTGATAAAATTATGCAAAAAGGCCCCAATGCCAGTACAAACCTAAAAAAAGCTTACACACGCGCCCAACAGATTTTTGAATCACTATGTGAAGGCACCTTTCCCAAAAAGAAGTGATTTGATAGTCTTGTAACAGAAGTACATATATGTATGAATGGAGTAAGTCATGCTTTCACAACGATTCGATTCTTTTATTCTTATTAGTAGAGGATATCCGCTGTATAAATAATTTGTTTGATATAGACCAGGAATATTACAATAATATTGCTCCAAAGAAATAGATCAATATATCTCTATATCTATTTAGGAAAAGTACTTATTTAATCTACATTCAAAGGGTTATTATAATATTATACGCTACTGGATCAAATCGTCAACATTTAATTTGTTTACTTACCCTTTAATAATCATTTAACCTTTTTGCTTTTGCTTTCAAGTTGTGGTCATATACAGTAGCTGCTATAGCGTTCTCAACCACTATTTTTACCAGTTGGGTGATAATACCAGATAGTTCACAAAAAATTCAAGAAATGTCATTTCCGAGAAGGCTAGCCAAGCAAGTGAAATTCTACACTAAAGGATTTGTCGCATTGAACGCATTGCTATTGAGTGCACTATATGGTGTTATATGTTCAGTCTTCCTCACTTTGGTAGGCAAGAAAAATTTAGCTCAATGGAGTACTGCAAGATTCTACTACGGTTTTTTCAGTAGATTAATGGGCATCAGGATTAATTTGGTTGGTGCTGAAAAACTAGAAGGTTTACCAGCTATCTTAATTTCAAACCATCAATCTGAATTGGACATTTTTGTTTTAGGTAGAGTTTTCCCAAAGAAATGTGTTGTTACTGCAAAGAAGCAGTTAAAATATATTCCATTTTTAGGTTGGTTCATGTCTTTATCCGGTACCTTCTTTTTAGACAGATCCAATAAAGAAAAGGCAATTTCAACTTTGAATAAAGCTTTGGAAGAATTAAAGGCTGAAAAAGGGGGTTTGTACATGTTCCCAGAGGGTACTAGATCATACTCATCTTCTCCAACTTTATTACCGTTCAAGAAAGGTGCATTCCATTTAGCTGTTCAAGCACAAATTCCAATCATCCCGTTAGTTGTTTCAAATACTTCCAACTTATACAGTATTTCATTGAAGAATTTCAACACTGGTGTTATTAACATTAAAGTTTTGGATCCTATTGAAACTAAAGGTTTGACAAAAGATGATGTTAATGGACTGGTTGAACAAACTCAAGAGAAAATGCAAGAAGCTATTGCTAACTTAGGTATGAGCGAAGTTAATGGTGAAACTTCTAGTATTCAATTAGATGATGAAGAAGCTGTTGAAGCTTCAGCTAGTAGCGAAGCTGGTGAATCAACATCTTTATTACCTGTCAATAAAAAATGAAAATTTACATTTGTTCTTTTATTTACTATTTAGACTAGATTATGTGCTTATTTAGGTTTACTTGTTTATTCTGTTGTTAGAGCTGTGATTTTTCTGTGTCCCTCTTCTTCCTCTTCTTCTTCTTCTTGTCTTTTTCGTTGCTTTCTGTTCCACTTTCATTTTATTTCATCCGATTTGCCACTCTGGATGACACTTTGCACATTCTAAATAGATCTAAATCTTGGTTCTTCCCAGGGGTTTTTAGTCCTCCTTTTCCCACACAAATACAGATATATACATATATATATTCATACAAAATAATGACTATTGTTCTAACTCGATTAGCTTCTGTTCCAGCTTAGCGAATCCCAAGCTGAACCGTTATATAATCCATCTACATTTTGCGTGTCTTAAAGTTTAACAGCTGACGTAATCAGTAGAAAAGTGCAAATGATCAAATATTGGATCTATTCAATATTCAGCCAGAATTGAGCTCTCGCCAGTTAGACTCATTTGCACAATTGATCTATTCATGGAGTACACGCTAATAACACTATAACTTTCTATTTGAAGTCGGTTCATCTAAGAAAGTCTTGAAAGTCCTCAATATACTTATAACCATATACGGTTAAACCATTCAAGAAATGTTCTGGTCGAGAAAGAAGGATGAAGATAAAATTGAAAAAGTTGATAGCAGCCATGCACCAACATCAAAAACTACAACTACAAACAACGACACGGAGAATATTGGCAGTCTAAGCGATTTAACAAGCATTTTTTCGGATGCTGTAACCTCCAAATCTGCACAGTCACCAAGAGAATTTGAAAATATGAAGACTAGTGGGTATAATTCCTTAAGAGACATTGCCGAACGAAGAGCCCAGTCCCTTTCATTGGAACAGTTTCCTGTAAGTATCATTCGTTCTTATTGTAAATAGTATTCATCCGATACAAACTGAAGAAAATCATCATGTAAACGCAATATGTCACTTTTTGGAATGATTTATTAAACTTCAATATACTAACATCGATAAAAAATTCATGTTTATAACTGCAGAAGGAAATGTCATGCTTGACAGCAATGGATGAGATGATGGAATGTATGTCGTTGGGTGGTCAAGTTAGAAACTATTACAGATACGGAGATTTTACTATGTGTGATGCACAATCCGATAAGATGAACTTTTGCTTCTCAAATTCTTTAAATTCTGGTGAAGTGAAAGAAAGAAATATTCAAGAATTTTACAAGGAAAGACTAGTTGAAAAAATGAAGAGAGGTAGTAGTGAAGATATTTGGGAAGCAAGACAATGATCATTTTTGGCGGTTGTTTTGAAACCCACTATTTTTGATTACTTTGAAGTCTCAAGATAAATAGGAAGTACTTACCCTCGGTTGACAACTATCTTCTATAACCCTGTGCGCTTTCTTGTTTACTATCAGGAATCGAAAAGATTTGATTCAGATGCGTCAATCTGAGAGTTTCGGATAGTCACACAATTATACTCTTGATCTGGATCGTCATGTTTGTAAAAGGGGTGTCAAACGAAGCTTTGTTTTAAAACTTTGGAGAATTCTGACGATCCATGGATCCGGGGGTCCCGCATAATGCCAGATTCACTATATCAGAGGGTAATAAAATGGAGTAATAAACCAAACGCTTTTCCATCTGGTACCAAAGTTTAGAACAGATCATGTATATATATAGTACAAGACATATAATTTCAGGAAATATAACATTTAATGGATGAAATTGTACGCAATTAATTGTGATTCTTTAATTATATATTTCGCGCAATCTAAGAGACTATAAGGTAAAGGAAAAAGTCTTGGTGTAGAAAAAGCATTAAAAGTCATAATCTGCAAGGAGGTGCACTGGAAAGATTGGCACATATATATTGTGGCTAAAAGTGCGTTGAAAGAAACATATAGTTTTCATGCCGAAGATGTCACAGTGTGAGAAGAGGTATCATTGTCCCCAACGACATGTATTTATTGTGAGCAGACTTTCAAACAAAGTAAGGGAGTAAAAAGGAATCTTGATCTTTGAATCCCAGCCTCCAGATGAACTAAGAACAATATCCTATTTCTTAAACATCATAATCCTGAAGTAGAAGATATCGTATAAAGAAAATATCTCAAAGATGGATAAAATTGAACTTAAACGCTTTCTAGTTTCAAAATTGATCGAAATCTGGTCTTATTTCCGTTTCGATTCGATTATTAGGTGCATACATAGAGTATCAGTTATGCCATAATAATTAATTCTCTTGTATTTCTAT
Source organism: Ogataea methanolica (assembly GCA_001600755.1). Lineage (NCBI taxonomy): Eukaryota > Fungi > Ascomycota > Pichiomycetes > Pichiales > Pichiaceae > Ogataea > Ogataea methanolica. The sequence goes on from BCKW01000001.1 coordinate 1,979,426, forward strand.
AGATATCGAATTTTTATACGCATGTAACTATACCAAAATTAGAGTTCCTCGATTAGTCACTACATATGTGCATGAAGATTTGATTTGTGTTATGCTTGTAATTAAGTCTGTAACAGGATATAAGAAGGAAAAGAAAAAAATCGATCGGCCAGTGCATTGGACTAAGATTGTGATTTTAGAGATCTTCAAGGTTACAACTTGTTATCGGTACAGTGTCGAATTTGTGTTTGATGGAAAGTTCCTCTCTTAGGAAGATGGTCTTAGAATCGGGAGCAAAGGTTACTTGAAATATGACTACTTTGATCTTGCGCTAAGACGAATGACCGTATATCTGGGCACTGATTGAGATAATAATGACTGGATTTTGTTTCCTTTGTAACAACTTTAAGAGATTGGGGTTCTGCTTATTTCATTATCATATTGGGATATATTTGATACGCTGAAGTATATAGTGCTCATCAATTCTTATGAGCATTGAGTTGCATAGCGTTTGCAATATTGTCATAATGATTGAAGGCATTCAGCCTTTCAAGGCTTGACAGTCCGAGCAGCCCCTAATGAGCAACCAGTTTGCTTTTTCGTATCATGATTTACTTTTCAACATGAAACCGTCGATCCGCTATGCATGTTTGTGCGGCTGCAGCTCAAAATGTTGTAAACCTACAATTTGGCAGTGCCCTTGGTGGTGGAGGATGAAGAACTAGGAGTTGAGTTCAAGAAATAGTTGTTCGGAGCTTTTTGCTCAGAAGATTAGGTCTTAGCTGTACAAGCTTGTTCTGTAAATATGATAGTTGGTTCCACGAATCCAAATTTTAATAGTAGTTGTTGTTTCCATATATCGTTTTGGTCCAATCACTTGACTCTATCGCCACAGGTGAAGCAAAGTTAACAATAAGGGTAACAGCCTTCAGATCGAAGCGGGGTACACAGCAGTGTACAATAGTATATGGCAGTATGTTGCCCATCAAGTCGGTATGAGAATCGGTATCATAACAATCAATATGCGGTGAAGTGTACACTACTGCGAAGATCTTCATCCTTCCACAATCCACTGCCCTCAAAGCTGTGTTTCCCGGTTTTGCGGCCTTCAAAACGATTCATTTTACATGCATCTGAATTTGGGAATTGTTTCAGATATCAGTCCAACTGTCCTTGTTTGTGTTTTTGGTATTTATTTGGGTTTTAGCTGCGGTTCGCATCGCTTAACTATGGTGTCCATTAGTTGAAAGTATATAACTTCAGCATTATACGATCAGTTACTATCTGATTAAGGCGAAAACCCCTTTTAAGTTTCCAAGTATATGCATTTCGTTTAATAGCTGATATGAAGAAATTAGGTCAGATTCCCCAAGTATGTGGGTATACAGAATCTTTCTTTCACTTGTATATCTATCCACCCTAACAAGAAAGGCTGAATAAGAATTAAAGAATTTAAGCAGTTTGTAACCAGGTCAATACATCCATATGATCGTCAGACGTGTTATATCCAAATAATTGAATACACGGGTTTTTGCTGATACTTTCTCTCATTTGTTATCCGTCAAGGTTTGTATTATTACAAGCGCCCGCTGTGCAGACTATTAGATTTTGCAGTGACAATTATGCATATATTTTGGAGCAATGGCTCATGCAGATAATTGTTACCGAAGAAGTGGTTGTCGCAGGAGTAGTTTTGTAAGGAGACTATCGAAAACTCAAAGCTAGAGTAGTATTTTAAAACCCTAGTATTCCAGCTTTAAAATGTAAATGCTACTTTATCTATATATCTTCTTTGAAGATTGATTTCTATCTTTTAAAATCAGTCATTTCAAATCATTTATTAGATTATATTAGATTATACAAGATGCAAAGCGGATCTCTGGACAATCCTTTCATATCTAAAGAAAAGAAATCAACTATTTCCCTATCACGCCCACCCTCCTTGCGGTTCTCTAAAAGAATAAAGTCAAGCATAAGCAAAGATTCGCCACATACAGGAATACCGAAGAGTAAAAGTTCATCCATTTCCAGCACAAGTCATGGTTTGGGTTCATCAAAGCTTAGTTACTCTGATGGAGTTGATACTTCACCTTCATCAATAGCGTCTGGTTCTTCTTTGGATGCCTTCAGCTTTGGATTATCTTCTGCTCATACAACACCATACCATATTTCCAAAGTTGAATCCATAGCATCTGTCAACAGTGAAAAGAAAAAAAATAGAATTCAACTTGAAGAAACCTGTTGTTTTTGCGAAGAGCCTTTACTCAACATATTTGAAGGGGAATCCGTTATTGAACTAACATGTAATCATCACGCTCATTTTGATTGCTTTTCTGAAATGATATCATTAAATCATACAGAAATTTCTGAAGTAGGTAAAGCCGATCTTGAAACCTTACAGAAAACAGTTTTTTGTCCCATATGCGGTGTCAATAATACTTGTGAAGACAACCAAATCACAGATGAAATCATGAGAAGTAGACTTTTGAGCATTAATACGTCCAACAGTATTAAATTTCAAGAGCAGTTCTTCCTTGATGCATCAACCCCTGCAACAATTACTCAACAATCAACTACTCCGATGGGTCCAGTTACGGATTTCATTACTCCAAAAACCCCAGTTGACCAAATAGGTATGAACAGCGAGACATTTAACTTTGAGTTCAAGTCGAGGCCGGCTATATCAACAAGGTCATCAAGTGATTCACCTTCCCCAACAACAAGGCCGTTATTTTCTGGAAATTCTCCAATGGTATCCACATTCCCTCCAACTCCAATAATTCCAGAAGCAACCGTTAATACCCCAACAACATCATTGTTTTCATCTAAAGATTCGTTATCTGGGATTAGAGTTGATATTATGCCAGAATTCTCGAAAATAGTTTTGCCAAATGAAGGCGACATTCCAGAATACTATGACTTAAATTGTGTGGTTAACATCAAATCAGCAGAGTATGAGTTACCACCCATTTCAATGCCAGAAGAAGCACAGACTTGTGAGATTTCCAAAAAAGCCAGTATTACTGAGGAAGTCATTTACAACTTTGAATCAAAACTACAATCAAGCAACGAGTTGGATATTGCAAACTTAGGAGAACTAATATTATTTGACTTTATGGAAACTGTAAAACTGACCGATAAAGAATATACTATGAGTCAAGTTTATCTTTTTGAAACTATAATTTTAGTTTTAAACAATTCAGGAGAGGAAATTATAAAAATAATAAACCTGAAAGAACATCTATCCTCAGTCTTTGAGAATGTTGAAAATAGTAGTATTACTTTAAATTTGGCAAGCTTATCATTGCCGGAAGTTATACTAACAAGTGGAAATCAGCTAATTCAAGACAAGTGGTTAAAAATATTATCCAGATATTTGAAAAAAAAGAATCGAAACTTCATTTCAGGAGATTCTAAAACTCCAGTCAGCTCTAGACGGCCAACTTGTGGCTCGGCCACGTCAATGTATAACAGATCACAAATGGATAGCATTGCAAAACAGGTTCCAATGATTCAGATGTCAACTAATGCGTGGGGACTACTTGCAAGAAAAGAGTCACTAATTCCAAATGATGTCGTAAAGTTCAGTATGTTAGTTTCAAAAGGGCTTGATCTACCGACAGACTATCTAAAGAGACAGATCTCAAGACCAGATTCTACCCCATTGACTCTAATAGTAGCAATTCCATTAGTTAATAATGGGGCTTTAGGTCTTGATGATGAGGAATATACAGCAAGAATTAAGTCTCTTGTAATTCTGATCTTGAGATCTTTATACCCTGAAGATAAGCTTGGGTTAGTTTTTGTTGGAAATAAGAAACTAGAATCCGAGATTGGTAACTATTATGGTTGTATTTCAAGCTCATGGGATGGCTGGGATCGAATTATTGAAGCAATTCACTGTTATACTCCAGAAGAAAAAGACGAAGTTTACTCAGATGATTACGATATGTGGCAAGACGGTTTGAAGTACATTCAACTTTTATCAGCAATTGGATTTGATATGGAAACTGTCAAGTATAGATCACAAAGAATACATGAAGTAATTTTTATCAATACAGAAACTATCAAAGAAGATTATATAAGACCTGAAGATGTTGAAAAGCGCAACGAAGTATCTAGTTTTATTATCAGTCAGGAAAAACAACCTAAATCAGTTAGCAGAATCATCAAAAGGTTGTGCCAGAAATATAAATCGAGATTCCATTCTGTTTTGTTAGCTGATGAATATCAATATCAACCGAACGAATTAATAGACCACTATAACAGATTGATAGGTGAGTTTGATTTTGGAACTGTTCAATTGAATGTCAAACAAACGCTAGCCGTAGATTTCGATAAATTAGAAGAGCAAATGAGCAATTTGGTGGAGAAATTTCATGATGTTTCGGTTCGACAGTTAATAACTAAACTAAAAATTGCAAAAGGGGTTAGCTTAATTGATATTGAATATCAAGATTCAAACGCTGTATCACAATCAGATATCACAAGTATTGAATGTAATAATATTGAGATTGGTTACGAAAAATTATTGATGTTAAAACTAAGAATTGATTTGAACTCTACTCCTGTAAGTTCGATGATCCAAGGCTGTAAAATTGACTTGTTAAACAACAGAACTTTTGTGGATAACTTTTCTGCCCCCAAAACGTTTGAAAGTGATGTTTCTATTAGACTATCTATAGAAAATTCGGATTCGCTTCCATCTTCAACTCCATTAAACTTCTTAATTTTCAATAAAGAGAATCAGACAGAAGATATCAAGTTATCCATATTACCTAGCTTAACAGCAACTAAGAATTTTCCGTTTATTAAAAGAGAAGTTCAATTACTCGTTCTCAACAGTTTCAGAAACAGCATATTCACTCAAACCGACTTTGGTTACTCAACCAAAGAGAAAATCAAATTTACTTTGAACGGAGTTATCATCAAAATATGGGAAATCGCCAAAGCTTTCAAAAACTCAAATGCTTCTGTTGTCAGCAAGAATCAACTAGAAGAATGGGCAGAAAAGTTCAGTGATGAAATAACAGGAGTTATGGAGGGATATTCGATGAGAAACTACCAGCTGAGCAATTATAATACCATTGCTAAATACTTAGAGATAGTTTAAGTATATGAACGCATAGAAACATACATTTCATATGCTATCCTATATATGTATACTTAATATTCCTTTCTCGATTCCTCTAATGCTGTCACATAGAGTGTAGTTAAAGATGGTTAGTAATAATTCCCTCGAATTTAAGTAATAGCAACAACCACATCTAGAATTCAAAGCTGGCCATAGAAGCCGAGAATAGCTCTTTAAACAAAGAGGCAATTTACTTGAAAAGATAAAGCCATTGATTTACTTTTAGCTAAGCTAACTTTTGATTTTGGTTACAGTACCTCTTTAAATTTTAAAACAATAGACTTTTCTAAGTTTAACAAGAAGAAAAGGTAGTATTTCCACTTCTGACTCAAAAAAGAAAAGAAAGTATATAAATTTTAATGTTTACCAATTTAAAATGAGTCTTAAAGCACCGTATGAGTCTTTTTAGCAGGAAAGAAAATAGGGTTAAATAATCTATCATAATTATAATGAGAAATAATAAAGGACTGTTCTTGCCGTAAACTGGGCGTGTGGCGTAGTTGGTAGCGCGCTCGCTTAGCATGCGAGAGGTCTCCGGTTCGACTCCGGACTCGTCCATTGTTTTCATGAATTTTTAGTGCTCTTAATATTTTTCCTAAGGTCCCCCCACCCGTTTTTTGTTTTTACATTGTACTTTTCTTTTCTGCTTCGGATTTTTTGCGTAATATGGAGTTTTAGCTAAAAAGGCTTAATTCTGAAACGCAAATAAATTAACGAAAAAATAACAAGTAAAGCACTGAACTAATAAATACATTTAACAGGAAACACTTGGAAAAAAGGGGTATAAATGTAAAAAGAAATCCTGTTAGAAAGATAAAAACTTACGAAATAGGGAGAGAGGAATAATAGCAGAATTAGAAAAAGTTTATAAGTCAAAGACTTCAATTGTAATTGCAGCTTGATCAGTAGCAGTCAGGACACACCAAGCAGCACCATCACTCTTTGATTGGCCACCAGCTGAGACGGCATTCAAACCAACAGTACTTGGGTTGATTTCACAAGCATCACCATTACACTTGCCGTTATCGTTACAGTACATCTTAATACCGAAAGTTGGGTTTTCATTCTTGAATGGAGATGAATCTTCGAAGTAAATTGGATTCCATCCAATTTTGACAAAAGTATTACCGTTATTATCCATGTTTGCACCGGCAACATACGGTGACCAGTTACCATATGGGTTAGCAGTGGAGCCCCATTGACAACCTTCATCGGTGGAAACACCTGGTGGGTTGATGTAGTAATGAGCAGCCGTGGAAGCCCAGTATTCTGTACCTGGAACTGCAAGGGTTTCAGTAGATGATGGCTCAACGTTGGTTGGAATCAACATAGCCTCGTTACCTGGTAAAACAGTTTGACAGAAAGCAGAGTTCTTAGAAGCAGAGTTCTTAACTTGGAGGGTACCTTTACCGTCATAGCAGTAAGAGCTACCAGAAATTGGCTTCTCTAATTCTCCGTTGTCGTTACAGTATAAACCGCCGTCTTGGGAACCTGGATAAGTGTAAGAAGTAACAGCTGGGTTCCATTGACCCATTAATTGACCTGGAGGACATGCATATTGACAGTATGAGCCAGATTGACAAGCTGCACTTTGGGCCCAACCTCCATTACCATTAGTAACGGAAACCAGACCTTGGTTTGTTGGGAAGGAACAAGTGTTTGATCTCTTTTGATGATCATGATGCTTGTGGTTGGATGAAAGTGGTAAAGCAAGTGATTCTTGGGCTAACAATGAAATAACGCCGAATGAGATTAATGATTTGATAAAAGACATTTTTGTTTGTTTGAGTAAGTTATAATAGTAAGGAGCGATAAAATGAATGTAAAAAATAAAGGAATAGCAACTAGTAGGTAGTATAAAGGAATGACTTCAGTTGGATTCGTAAATAGAATAATATAATATGATATAAATGAGTGTATTGAGCTTGTTTGATATAAATAGTTAAAGAATAGAGGATTTACTATCTGAATTGTAGCCATAAAGAAGCAGACATCGATCCCTTTTTATACATTTGGGTGCTTTCCTTTTTTTCTCGCCGTTTTTTTCTTGATGTTTTTTTTTCTTTTAACGGTGGGCCTAGAATAGACGCAGAGGCGCCAATATCCAGGGACCCGCGCGTAATTCATGCATACCAACAAGACCAACTCAAGGGTAATAGTAGCTTTTCTTAGAAAACAGTGCATATTTGATGCGATACAGTATTGTCTTTATATACTGTTAGACTAGTATTAGGGCTGTCAACAAGAAACTATCAATGAAGCTCTTCCTTTGTTTTTTTTTAAGTTGCAAGCATGTCTTAAGAGCTTGTGCGCCTCGAAGTATTTAGAAAACACCGATAAGTCTAGACCAATGTTACTAAGATATTGTTAACGAGTATGTCCCCTTTCGTTTTCTGTCTTTTCGATGCAAATAGCTATAATATGCTGCGGTACAATCACGAACTTGGGGCTCTCATAATTGTTAAGGTGTATAGTTTAAATTGTAACTTTTCATAGTAGGCAGCGGAAGAAAGTAGAACAGATTGGGGGATAAGTTTTCTTCTAGTTAAACCTTTGGAACTACTGGCTATGTTCATCTGTGTATTTATAGACGAGGTTCAAAAAGAGCTTACCCTCTCCTTATAACTAACTCTAGTAGGATTACCTATATATATCTGCTAGTAGAAGGATTTTTCAGTTTTCAGTCTAGTGACCTGCGTTACCAGCCAAGATTTATTCTACTATAGAATGACATCGCGGGACCTAATCACCAGGGAGACCGGGTACAAAGTGCTGGGAGCTGCTGCAGCGTGCTCTTTTACTATCCCCGTGAAAAAGGAATGCGTGAGCCATTACTGTTTTCATGGATTCCTGTATCACATACGGAACAGGACAAGTTTTGGATCACCTTTGAAAACCTAAATACTAGTTACATTACTAGATTGGTATAGAAACTACAGGAATGCTATTGTAGTTCTTGTTTATAGATCGATACCAGTCGTTTTTCTATCGGTCCGGAACAACTTCTAACTGAAAAGTTTTTCCCGTTTCTTTTTTACAGTTTACTCTATCTAGTATTCTCATAAATAATTTCGATTTTGTAACAGCATATGATATATTTGATTTTTGAACGTAATACTTTCAAGATGGCCTGGTAATATTGCTTGAACCTCATTGTCTAAGAACTTGGAGGCGAATAACTTGCAAAAAGAAAAACAAGTTACCCCTTAATGGCCAAATCGCTTATGCTATGAATCAAAGCTTTTAGGAAACAGTGCGTTAGTGGAGAATTGTCGAAACCATGGTAAATTCTAAGCAAATGTATAGTGGCTAAGTCGTTACGAGTAAAAAGCAATGAACAAGCCTAACCAAGTAGTGGGTAGTTTCTAATCAAGTGACCAACCACAGAAAAAGAAACAGGAGACAGATCGATGTGCGAGAATCCGAACATTTACATGCAGGCAATTACTCTTCCGTTTTTGGCTACAAAGGGCGATCCGGGGCTGCTTATTGGTGTCTGAAATCTTTTTGTGTAAAGTGAGCAGGTACATACATGGTGTAGTTCAAATGATCTAGAATCTAGAATCTGTTATTCAACTACCAAATTATAATCTGCTTTTGACTATGAATCAAATGGTTAAAGTCTTCATTCTTCCCACAGGAGTTCACAACGAGGTCGACTAGCACAACGAACTCCTACGAACGCCATAACCGACTTTGCTGTACATGTTCAGAATCCGACCTCTTACTGGATACCTATAATTTGGTCCCAAAAATAAAGGGATACTTGATATCCAACTATACATTGGTTCCCGATCAATATTCCTAAATTTAGTAAATCTCAAAAGCGTTGATATTTTCAGCATGTGATTTTGTAATTATGGACCTGAAAAATGAATGCCCTTACGAGCTCCTAAAGAATATCGCTGATGTAAATGTCTGGAAAACAGAAGTACTGAAGTCACCAATAAAATTCTATCTTATGTACACAAATCATACAGTACTGATCGGAGAAATATAGTGCTTCATGGTAGACATTTGCTATAAACTTTTTAATTTGTCAATTTGCATGCTTTCCACACTGACTATTGAACATCTCTTCTGCTGACTTCTTTTTTCCGAAAATCATAACGTCTCTACAAGAAAGCATGTGTTTGATAATCTTCACATAGTCCTCAAATGATTCTCAGGCCTGGGCCTGGGTACATACCCCTTGAATGTATATAGCACATCAGTAAGAGGATTCTGAGTTCCTTTGCATCATTGCCTCGTATTGTGTAATGCCAGAATCAACAACCGAAAACCAAAGAGAGTTGTGGAGAATATAAGCAACCAACGCTAGCAGTTGGTGACACCTCATATGAATCTTTATCCTATCATGGAGTCACAAATGGAGCAAGTCTTTGAGACCAGAGGTGAGGGGGGTAAAGTTGATTATGTCATGATGGTAAATAATTTACTATAGAATATGAGAATATTACGTAAATTTGCTCTGTCCCTAGACAAGCCTGCTCTGTCCGTAGACCCTCCCGATGACACCCCAAGGCTTATCATATCTCTTAGATAATCGCCCCTTAAGTTTTTTTTACAGTCGGTAGTCGTAGCCACTTAACTGGCAGTGGCTACAAGTCACGTGACTTCATGAAGGGCAAGTAATGACTTGTATGACAACCAGTGAAATCTTACCTATTGCATCACATATATACAAGTATAACAGGATATAAATGACTATTTTCTACGCTATACAGAATGTCAAGTTTAATATGGTATAGTAGTATCTCATTAATCGTAGACAAAGAAAGTTAGACAAAGAAAAAAGTGAATGAAAGCATAAAAGAAGAAAGGTCAAAGGAAGGGAAGAAAAATAGAAAGGCGAAGGGGGGTGAACACGGGGAAAAAGTGACAAGAAGAAACGTAAAGCAATTGCAGAATAAAAATGAATGCGGAATTAAAAAAATAAAGCTGTAATGAACGCCAAAATCGAATACCTAAAAACCGAAAAGAAAGCCTAAATTATTTAAAATCATAGTGAAAGACACAAGAATCAAAATTAATCAAACCATCAGTACTAATTAAATCATTTTAGAGACAAAAACAAAGATATAAAAGAATAGTATATGCGCCTAGCTTTGGAAGATCGACGTTACTCCATTATTATGTGTGCTGTCCACACCTTGTGGGTAACCATTGAAGAACAGTTGATCTTGTTGTAGTCTCAAAGTTGACTGATACCCACTGTCTTCAGTAGGGGGCGCTGTTCCTGGATTCTGATGTTGGCTAACTTGTTGCTGTTGCTGCTGAATGATGCTGCTATTGTTACTGAGCATGGAACCCGGAGTAGGTATCCCACCACTCAACACATTGCTGTGCACATTCTCTCTACTAACAGGAGTAGTTGAATGGTTGCCTGCTGACGATGATCTAGCATGTTGACTAACACTGCTGATATTGCTAGTTGAAATTGCCATCGGTGTTTCAGTTCTATCTGTTGCTGGTAAAGTATTTGTAGTTGGTGGTACTGGAACAGGGACAAAATTAGGATCTTGCAAACTTGTTGAAAACCCACTACAATCCCAATTTTGCAGATTTGCTAACAAGTTATCGAAAAAGTTTGCAGTTGTCATTGGGTTAAGATCATTAAAGGATGAGTTTACCATGTTGCCTGATAAATCTGGATTAGTAAACATAGAATGCTGTTGCTGCTCACTTTGCTGAAGTAATTGCTGCTGCTGTTGCTGTAATTGATAGGAGGTCTGTTCAATTTGACTTCCAAAATTCTGATCAAGGATATTACCATTTATATTAAGTAAATGTATTTGCACCGAATTACGGTTGCCATTTCTTCTATTACCATTATCGTTACTTTCGTCACCGTAGCCATTACTACCATCCTCACTGTAAGTTTCGTAATCATCTGGAAGGTAACCCAGATCGATATCCGGCATTGTCAGATCAACTTTGATATCAATACCAAAATCATTGAAAATCTTAACAAGCTGAGTAAGTTTGTTCATCGAGTCTTTTGAAATGTGATTCCCACAGGCCGCCATAAACTTCAATAAGTCAATCCCTAAATATAAATACTGAATGTTATCCTCAACATTAAAAGTAATCAATAAGATAAGAATGGAATTGAATAAAAAGTGAGTATGCCAGTAATCAAAAGTGATCAACAATTTGAAATTTTTTAAGTGGTAGATTAAATCAATGGTTTCAATAGAAGATTTGATACATTTTTTCAAAATAAATGGAATCTTTTCATTGTCTTCATTTGGATTAATAAATTTTTTAAATATAGCCAAAGTTAATGGTCTACAAGTTGTTATAACATATTGATTGAATTTCAAATATACATGAGTTAGCGATTTATGATAGGCGCAAAGCTTATTCTGATATAACTCTTTGATCAACTGTTGAAATTCGGCTTCCAAATTCTGTTCAAAGTTTTCTTCAAGTATTTTTAGCATGTTGAAGGTGTTATTAATCAAATCACGTGGCAAACAATTGTTCTCTTCGTTTTTATCATTAGAATACAAACTTCTTGAATTCAAGTAATATACTGAATTAATAATCTTATCAGTAAATTTTAACAATGATACTTGTATTGATAGAACTTTCGAGCCCTCCCATTCTTTGAAGTCATTCTCATTCAATAAATCGATTTGTGTTTCATTGTATTTAACCGTTTGGGGTAATCTAATTCTTGACGTTGCAAAAGAATCAAACGCAAAAACTGTCCACCAAACTTTTTTCCTTTTAGCAATATCCTGGGGAGTTAAATGAGGCTGCTTCAAATGTAGGTTAAGTGACAAAGACCATCTAGTAGCCACACCAAACCATATATATGACGTCGTTATTCTGTTCAAAGATTGATTATAGTAACCGATAAGTAGTGCAGTTTGAATCATTGATAACGATGGCAGTTCAACATTAATAGGGAATAATTTAACAGCATTTAAGAAATATTTCATACCAGGAGTCTTATTCAAAAACTTGCTCTTACTGGACAACTCATAATTTAAGCTTTCTTGTGACAGTTCGTGTGATTTCATCGAGTACAATATTTGCTCACCAATTGCCATAGTCATTAAAATCTTTGCTATACTTGACGGAGAATAAGAAACACCAGACTGATAAATTCTGTTGAAATCCGATAAAAACTCAAATTCATCATATAAATAATGTGAATTACGAAAATTTGATAGACACATATCAACTAGCAGTTCACTATATTCCCTATTTGGAAAATTTAATATAATCTCATCGTTATCATCAAAATACAAATCCGAAACAAAATAATTAATGGAATTGACGCTGTTGATATTGTTTATATTATTGTTATTATAAGCTGCTGGCTGGAAACTTTTGTCTTGATGTTCTGAATCTCCAAATGAAAGATTGATAACATTGTCGAGTTTTTCATTACTCGTATAAAATTGAAATGGGATAAATGACTTTTTATCATCCAAATCATCAATCAGCGGACTTAATGACTCGTTTTTGCTATGATTATAATTATTTTGACCGTTATTGCCGTTGTTATTATTGTACTCGCTATTTTTAATGTAAGCTTCCAAAGTTCTAACCCGTTCTTGTAAATTTTGGAGTTGACTTTCCAAGATGATAATCTTACGATCTTTGAAAGGGTAAACACACTCGTTATTGGCAACTTTACAGTTGTCACAAGTTGGCTTATCCCCACTACATTTGATTTTCTGATTTTTGCATCTTATGCAGGCAATATGATTTCTACCTCTGAATATTATAGGATTGATGTTGTTGAGTGGATTGCCCGACTCTCTCAAGATACTAGCTTTTGATGACATAGTATATATCAACTTAGTTTTCGAAATTTAAGTGTAATAAGTTCAGGTGACTGATCAATACTTCAATTGATATACGAATGAAAAAATATTACCCTTGTTGGGAACCAATGACAAGAGGGCTGATCTAACTCTGAGCCGATATATAAGTTGATCAATCCCCACAGTTTAGATTTTGCAGAGCGTTAACGAAAAAGCAGCCTGATTATAAAGGTATTAAGATGATGTTTATTTTAAGCGTAGATGTATTCAGAGAAGCCAAAGCCAAAACCAAAACGAAAGTAGATCGAAAGTGATTAAAAATGCTGACACATCGACAAAGTATGGAGTGGCAAAGATGTGGTATAAATATACAACCATCTCAGCTTCAGTGACTTCTTCTCCACACATAAACAAAAAAATAAATAAAGAGATCATCATCCTGCCAAAAAACAAAACCCCATACTTTCCTAATAATAATAATGGGAACATCAAACAGCAACATCAGCCGTGGCATGCGGCTGGCTCTGACAATGGTCACACCAGCCACATCAGAAAACAGAAGTTTGCGGGGTGCATGGTGGCTGGACAAATGATAAGTCGTTTATCACCTGGTGGGAACTGGCCTTTTTCTTGGACCTGAGTAACAGCCTATCTCATGTACTACAGACAGAGTCAGAATCATAATTAATGCCCCCTGAAGGATTGAAAACTACAAATTGCACATGAGAAATATGTTGTGTACCGAATACAGATAGAGCTGGTAGCCTCTCCACATTATTACCAAATCCAAAAACCTAAAGCAGTGCAGTGCGAATCAAGATCCAATTCAAAGGGGTGGTTTGTGCTGCTAGGATTTATTTCAAACGCCACAAGACAACTGAGTACAATTTACGAAAGATACCGGGCTTCAGATTTAAGCACACTTTTAAAATGCACTACCTGTACTAAAACTGCCTTTCTCAGAAAAGAACGCAGTAAGAAACTAAAGAGGCAATAAAATACGGTTTCGTTTAAGGGTCATTCAATTTACACCCCGTTCTTAAACAGATTCAAAAAGTGTCTGACCCCCTGGACATCTTTTTAACTAGTGCTTAAATTAAAGCACACAGGACCCTTCAGTATATATAGACACAGGATAGTCTCAAGCTTAATGAGCAATTCAATACTCGAACTGTACTTAGCGGGATTGTTTCACTCAAACTTGCTGAATTGTAGAATAAAAAGCCGTCCTACCGGAGTACTGAGAATTGCTATAAGAGTTATCTCTAAAAGACTTCAGAAGAGCTAATACAATTGGACTCCGCCACATCGATAATACGCCTTCATACTTCTTACTTATCACTGAACATGGTAATTAAGGTTTCGGAGTTAGAAACAGGCAGAGGGATTTCGGGACATGTGACCTGAGGTATACGTACTACTTTGAACAAGGAGCGGTCACAGGTATATATCGACCACTGGCCAAAAATCAAAAACTATCCGCTTTGATTAGATTTAACCGAATCATGCTGATAAGGTAAGCCGGAGCTGGGACAAGGGCACCAGTGCCAATACATTGATATAAAATCAAGGAGAACAAACATTAAAGCAAGATGCACCGACGCACATCGTCGCTTGACAGTGAGTTTTGCGTCGATCATCTGTGCATCTGAATGTACCCCCACTATTGTCGCCGCGAAGTACTACCCAATAAGGAAGTAATAAGACGAGTCCTGTGAGTGGCTAGAAAACAAAACTCCGAAGCAGCACACTGTCTCAGTTAACAGCGTTTAGCTCTTTTATTCACTCTTAACAGACAGTCAACATACATGGATGAATGAAAAAGAGGCTACCTGCTTCACCAGCTAGGTGTTAGCGACCCTACCTAACAATCCAAAGTCCGGCGGGCTTTTCAAATTTTTGTCAAATCCCTGCTACAGTCCTCTTCTCTTTCCTGCTTCTGTTCTCTCAACCGAACCTACAGCACCCCTCCTTCCTCTTACTTTAATTTAACCCTTTCTAGTCTAAAAAGCCAGTTGAAACCTAACAAAAACTAAAAACCCCTCTTATTTCGAGTCAAAACAAAAGCATTCTTTGATAAAACTCTATCCAAGAGGGACCTTTTCCAATAAAACAACAACAAATAACAACAGTAAACTATTCGATTTAAATCGGTCTACATGATTTAACCCGTCAAAAAGACTCTGAAAGACTAAATAAACTACAGCACAGACTAACCAAATAAATTTTAAGTCGACATGGCTCTTAGCGTCAATTATCATGCTATATTAGAGACAGATAAAGCTACGGTTGTGGTTCTGGGCTTAAGCGTTTTGTCATTATCAGTTTCAAAGCTATTAATGTCAAATTACCACAAAAAGGTCATTCTTCTGTCAAATAACAATATCAATGAAGTGATAGCCAATGAGGATCTGGTTCATTTAATCGAGTTGAATAATCTGAACTCAAATAAACAATTAACCGATATTTATTACACTTTGAATTATTTGAATCCGAATGACGAAACAGTAAAATTGATTGATAACTTTGAATTTTACGATAATAAAAATCAGCAAGATTTAATTGGTTTGATGATCGAGAACAATGATGTTTTACCAAACTGCTTAAATCTGAAAAATGAAACTCTGATCTTGAATCCAAAAAGTTTCGTAGCAAATCTTTACCAAGAATTAGTGAATTTGGGCCCAATGCATTTCAATCATTTTATAACCCCTCCGCAAATGACTCATTTGAACGATTATATTAATTTCGTACCAAATTCTAAAAGAATCATTAACTTTCTAATTAATAATGACTTAAAGTTAATTAGAAATCAGTCAATTTTAATCAAACTCGCGAACAACACTCAACTGACAAATTCCATGATTCATAAAACCAACTTAAACCAATTTACAAGATTGATACCATTGTTAGAAGATGGTAATTTAATCTTACTTAACGGTCCAAAGCAAGTAAACGATTATTATTCAAGACCTAGAGATTCTGATACTTTGAATTTATTATATCGGTCATTTGAAAAATTTCCAAAAATACTTGAAAATTTAGAAATTTTACAGACTAAAGTTGTTTTCAAAAGCTGCTTTGATGATCAAGTTGGGAAAATATGGGTTGATAAATTAGATCATGACACTGAGATTATCAACGTTTTAGGTTTTGGATTTAATGAGTTTGATTCCATTGGTGGAATCGTTGAGTACATTAGAATCCTGATTGGTGACCACAAAGAAACCAGATTATAGAGAACTATACAATATATACACTATTATAAACCATTATATACATATTTTCACATTTTTTTATTTTTCATATACATATTTTTACGTTTTTTGATTTTCTTACATACATCTTACATCGCCGTATTCTGCTTGCTTTTTCCACCATTCCCTCTTCTTAACACTCTTTTTTCTTTTCTGGTTATTTATTACACTTCCCATATGAATAATTTTCTTTTGCTTTAATGAAATGCATCTCTATTTATATTTGGTATAAGCAGCTTTGAGACGAAACTATTCTCCGATAATCATTGTCTTAAACTCTTAACAAAACCAGAAGTAATAATTAAGGTCTATATTCTGGTACATGGAAATTGGGGAGTTGCTAGGGGGACGACAGGTTTTGCTAGTTGTAGGGAGCGTCTACAGACACCATAGAGCTATCTACAGGCAGGGAACGTCTAGAGGGACAACAGAATTGTCTAGGGAGACAACAAGCTTACGTAATATTGTCATATTACATAGTAAATTATACTTTACTATGACATAATCAATTTTCTTCACCTCATCTCTGTTCTCAAAGGCTTGCTCCATTGGTGTCTCCATGATAGGATAAAGATTAATATGAAAAACTAGATTACAAGGGTTCTCATAGAAGTAGAAGATAGTATGTGGTTGTGGTACTAATAAGTTAAGCAGCTACTGGAGTAATTAACGTAAATGGTACTGAATGGTGGGCAAGATTGATTATGTCATGATACCTTTTTAATTAGTATATAGTATGAAAATATTACATACTCTGTTGTCTCCCTAGACAATTCTGTTGTCCCTCTAGACGTTCCCTGCCTGTAGATAGCTCTATGGTGTCTGTAGACGCTCCCTACAACTAGCAAAACCTGTCGTCCCCCTAGCAACTCCCTAGAAATTGTGCTGTATTACGTCATTGATTGCATAAAATCCCTAATTTAACCGCGGCTGCAGATGGGATCTGAAATGTAGAGTCGCGTCTACGTTGTAAATTAATTTACAAAACTGGAGTAAAATTAAGAAAAAAAGTTTTGCGGGGAAATAGAATGAATTTTTCATGATACACAAAAAACTTACTATGATTCCACTCTCTATTGTCTCATATTTTTGTGCTTTTTGATGCAGGAGTACATATAATATGTTTTATTAAAGTTGAATATTTATTCTTACGAAAATCAAAGTCGGATTGCATTGCTGAATTTCTTTTTCTCCCTTATTCCAATTTTTCAATATTTTCTGAAATTTTTAATGGTCTTTGTTTACTTTTCAGAGGTAACACAGCCTTTTCTGAAAATCGTTTAATTTGTAAATCCAAGAACATCCAAATGAGCATCCATCCCGGCATAGAAAAAACGGAACTTGCCAGAAAAAGGCACATTGATGTGTCCTAGGCCTCTTATATATGAAGCTTATGATAGGACTAGTTAAATCTGGGCTAGGCTGATATACTGGTTTGCCAAGAATACATGGTCCTTTATTACATATGATCCAGTTGAGGGCTAAACATATCGAAATAGAGTACAGTGTCTAGGTAGAGATTTGTGTTTCGGGTAGAATATCGAGAACTACCGGCGATAGAATATCGAAACTTTGAATACTCTGAAAATTGGATATTAACTGTAATGTGTAAGGCCTAATACGGCAGAAGCTTATGATTGGTAAATTTTATAAAATACTAATCGGTGGTTGTCAGATGTATATAATTTTCTATGAGAATCAATAGCTGTTTTTTTCTCCTTATACTATAAACTACCGACGGTTATTTTCTTACAATCTATTCGCCTTATTCCCTTAGCAAATTATTCCACGAATTTAAAATATTAAGTTCATTGAGTGGTATCAATCAATAAAGTGGATTATATAGCTTGATTTAATACCCATCTACTTGTATACAGGCTTCTCAGAAGGGCGCAAGAATCTTAGGAAGTGATAATGTTCCAGCATATATACATTATTAGATCTCATGGATGAGCCTCCCGAAACAAGCTTCAATGATCTGAAACGGTCGTGTTATAAGACACCTTCTAGCCTTATATTTTCCTATAAATTCTGCCAACTTTTTCAAACGAATACATGTACTTCAAACGACGAGCTTTTTTGGATATTAAATGAAATTGTGCCCTAACCCGTAGAGGTGCAAAATCTCATATTCCATAACGAATATATTCACTCAATCATGGTAATGCAGCAAACTCTGATTGGGGAGATATATATTTGAGTTCACTTATCGGCCAATCCTATTGCTTGTAAGTCCATGCCACATATGTAAGCCGTATATATTTACATTTGTAGTCCATACACATTTTTATGAAACAAAGTGGGAATCCGTCCACCAGATAATTTGGGGTGGCTTATTAATAATATACATCTCGGTGTGTATATACAAGGGTCGGAAATTCGTAGTCTAAATTCATACAGGGAAATATACAGATATGTTAACCTATCCATTACTGAATTGCTGATACTCCTGTCAATAGCTTAATATCCGTAGAAGAACAAACAGTATCGCTTTATTTACTTATTAGTTTCATATGCTGGAGCCGCTTCCTAATAGGTCATCATGGCTGACTCACCTTCGCAAGGGCTCAAACTCGTCAAAGCCTACCAAAGGAGATATAATGAATAAGGTTGTGCTGTATGCCTTAGTCGGGGATTGTCAATTTTTCCATGGGGCCATCATTAGGAGAATACATCTCCACAACAGAATTTTGTAACGTTACAGGAGTTAGATTTTGAAACCAGTTACAATCTGATCGATTGACAGTCATTACTGATTCCGGTTAAACTCTAAATTTTTATTATTACCTTGCTGACTTGTTTGCTCAGCTGAATGCTCTTCACATTTATAAATTGTACATAGTCTCGGTTTACATGAGCTTTAATCACTCATTGAAAACTACACTATTAGCTTAGAAAATGCATGCTCAGTCAGTGGCTGTCTTAGGACCCTACTTCCAACCCACCAGGATGACTGGAATTCCTAGCATACAGATAACAGCAATTCCTCGACTTGGTTAGTTCTGCCTCCCATATCTTTCACAACCGTGCTTCTATCTAGTCTGATCCAAGCAATTACTAGCCCAAAACCCAACCAAACCCAACCATGTTCATATTATATTAATTAATTACAGGCTGTTTCCGGAAACGGGATCCTTCCTTAGACTTTGCACGAACATCTCACCTTTCCCGCTGCAAATTTTTTCCCTCCGTCCTACCAAACTCCCTGCCACTCCCACACTGTGACCCGCTTGCCTCCCTCTCTACGGGGACTTCAACCAGGACTTCTACCAGGGGTCTCTGCCTGGCTACGTACAATATCTGAGCAGTTTCTTTTTTGTGAAGTCACTTCGAGAATAATGTATGGCTCCTATTGCAATCTGCTAGTTTGTTAGCTGTAGTAGGCATTCAGCCAAAGAATCAATTCTACCTGTAGCTAAATTACCTATAAACTCTCCCCCATATCAACTCTTGTAAACCTTCCATTTTTCATTTCATATCCCTTTAAATTCATCTTTTGTGCATAAACCTTCATCGTTACTATTGTATACTATCATATCATTGTCATATTGGTTACAAAATTCGTTTTGAGATCAATCCATATTTTAAGACCAGATCAGATCATCAGCATACTTCTAGAAATTTATACTGTATTTTCATTACCATATCTTAAGCCTTCTTCCAATCATATTAGAAGGTTCACTATATTGTATTAAATTTATTACTGTACACTAGTTCAATATAGTCTTAGTTGAATAATTAAGAGAAAAAAATCGTCCAGTTCATTTTATCATTTTATATCAGTTTTGTTTCATCATTTTTTTCTCTTTTATTTTTCCACTTTAAGTTACTTCTTTTTGTTCCACCTTTTTTGTATTATTTTAGATCATTTACCCATAGATTCAATTTAAATCAATTAGAGCTTCAAATATGGCTGATCAAACTACACTATCGTCAGTTGAAGATTCAATTCTTAATTCTGATGTCACAACTACGACTACTCCTCCAACCAATGATTTGTCGTTCTCAAAGAGTGATGACAACAGGTCTCAATCGAAAGCTTCTGTTAGAGCTTCAACTCCAGATTTGGATGATATTAATGGAGTGCTGGGAGGTTTAAACTTGGATATGGCACCCCATGGTAGTAAGGCTTCGTCAAGCGCTTCAAAGAAAGGGTCCTCATCAATTTTTTCTGCTCAGTTCTCTCCTTTGAACGAACATGCTCAACATACCGTCCCTTCCACTCCTCCTCCACCTTCGAACACCAATCCTCTGTTAACTCAGCAAGGAGGTTCTTCATCTGCTTCCGGTGCTACGACTACTACTTCCGATTTTTCCTCTGGCTTCCAACCAAGAACTCCAAGCTGGGTCAACGGGCCTAGTACTGGTGTTACAGGGTTGGGATCTTTTTCTCAATCGATCATGCCGGATTTAGCAAACACACCACACCAGCAACAGCAATTCATGCAATTTGATCCTTCTGGTAATAATCACACCCAATTCCTCTCTTTGACTCCCAATGCTGGTACCAGTATATCTTCGTTTGGCGGTTCTCAGTTTGCTTCTAACACTACAAACCAAAGCACCCCATTCAGTTCCACCAAGGTTGCAGTTCCTTCTAGTGCTCCTCCTGCTAGAAGAACTACAACTTTAGGATTTGCCAACAACAGACCTTTCATGTTACCAGAAACAAACAGTTCCTCCACTTTGAATGACAAGCAACCTCAAGATAACAGTTCAATTTACGACGGCACATCTACTACTACTACTGGCTCAGCTCTATTGAATTCGACTCCAAACAACAAGGTCGATTCATCGTCCACTGCTTCATTTGGCCCTCCCTTAATGGGAGAAACTTCAAGAAGATTGACTTACCCAATTGCATCCCCAAGCCAACCTTCACCATCACAAGAACAACAGCAACAGTCTTCAGATAATAACGTTGATGCTACTGCAATTTCAGCCTTGCATCCAGCATTAACTAATGAAATGTTATCTATTACTGTTGCTGGTGGATCCATTGGTATGGGTATCACTAACGGCTCCACTACCGAAGCTATCGCCCCTGGTGGCTCTGGAAATCATTTTGCTAACGCTCCTATGGGTAACTTCAACAATGGATTTGGTGCTTTCCAAATGCCACCTCCGACTGTGGGTATGCATATGGTTCCCGGTATATCAAACCAACTTCCTCTAGGTTCTGCGAACGCCATGAGCTATCCAACAATTAATATGAGTCAACCAAATCCATTTGGTTCCAACGCTGGTTTCATGAAATCCAATTCGTTCAGTGGATTCAACAATAACAATATGGGAAAGCAAGCTCAACAGCAACAACCACCAGCACAACAGCAGCAACAATCTCCAATGATTACAGGTCAACAGACCTCTCCAAGCGGTCAAGGCCGTACGAACTTAGGTTTGAATGCAACTGCTAATATTCACAGAAAACACTCATCAAACAAGAGACGTGGCGAAGATGCCTCCAAGTTCATAAATGCATCATTGGGTGACTTTGTTAATGAAATCTACTTTTTATGTAAGGACCAGCATGGTTGTAGATTTTTACAAAGACAATTAGAGTTAGGTGGATCTGAAGCTGCTACTAAGATCTTTAATGAAATTCAATTGAATGTTATCGAATTAATGATTGATCCATTTGGTAACTACTTAATTCAAAAGCTTCTGGAAAGAGTTAATGAAGAACAAAGAACCACTTTAGTTCACAATGCATCGTCGCAATTTGTAAGAATTGCATTAGATCCTCATGGTACAAGAGCGCTGCAAAAATTAGTTGAATGTATTAGCACTCCAACTGAATTTCAAATCATTATTAGTTCGTTGTCTTCGTACGTCGTTTTGCTAAGTAGAGATTTGAATGGTAATCATGTTGTTCAAAAGTGTTTACAAAAGCTTCCGCCTGATTCTTGTGACTTTATCTTTGATGCTGCTTGTGAAAACTCCGTTAAAATTGCCAAGCATAGACACGGTTGCTGTGTTTTACAAAGATGTTTTGATCACGGCACTCCTCAGCAATGTGAACGTTTAAGTTTGAAAGTTGGTGAGAACTGTGTTGAATTAAGTGTTGACCCTTATGGTAACTACGTTGTTCAATATGTTTTAAGCATGGAAGAAAATAGGCTAAGAATTATGAATGATCCTAATTCTGCAACCACTATTCCAAATACCAAGAGAGCTATAGATTATGTTATTGCTTCATTGACTGAAAGTTTAACTAAACTATCCACTCATAAATTTGGCTCTAACGTTATTGAGAAATCGTTAAGAATCCCAACTTTGGCTCCTGTTTTAATCAATCAATTATTAAAGGAAACAACTAACTTGAAATTGTTGTTACATGATGCTTACGGTAATTACGTGCTACAAACAGCATTGGATGTTGCTGACGATGCTAGCTTTAAAGAATTGAGCGAACTATTGAAACCATATTTAGGTGATGTCAGAAACACTCCTCATGGTAGAAGAATTTTATCGAAGTTGATTAGTAGGGGTGGTGCATCTGCTGGCGTCTTTGCCGGTTCTTCAGGAATGTCTCAGCCAACACAGCAATCTGGTTCCCAAAACCAAGGTCAAAGCCAAAATAACCAACGACAAGACTCTTCCAATGGCTTACCAGCGAACAACATCAACAACACAGTGAACAGCAACATCAGTAACAACAATACCAACAATACCAACAATAACAGAGCAATGAACATGATGAATAATTTTAACTATTAATGGAGTGTTGATTTGTTTTCCTGTGATTTGACTTGTATTTTTAATAAATTCACGAGTGCATTTCCTAATTATGTTTGGCTGATGAAGCAGTTTGCTCTTTGCTTACTTTCCCTGTCCACCTTTCCAATCCCACATTTTAATTATATTATTTGAGTTTTGTTTTCTTTGTTTATCACTAATGTATTTTAAACGTCTATATGTGTTTTATTTTTTTATATTACTATTTGTTATTACATTATTATTTCTTTTCTTTCTTACACACTGTTTGCATACCTTTCATATCTTATATTTTTTTTCTTGTTCATTGTGTTTTTATCTTACCTGTTGTTATTCTTTTTGTATTTTAGTTTTTGATTTGTCTCCTTTACCAAGTCATAACGCAAGCTTTTTCTCCTACCCCCATTTTATCTTATTTATATGTTTATACCTGTATCATTCAATATATATGCTTAAATTAACTGATCCTGATTCTGACTCTTAATAACATGTTTTAGATCTTAGACAGAAAACTACAATTATCGGGCTGTGCTCCCATTGCTGAGCTCTACACACATGCACACCTCTGAATGAACACTAATTCACAACCACCCAACTCCAAGCCATAAAAGTAGACCCTTTACGTCCTGATTTATCCAAGAACCCAAAGTCTCCGTTAATTGATCAACCTTCGTGCTCTATATTTAGAAGTATATATATAGATAGTTAAACGGACCCTGCAGCTTCTCGTTTAGCACCCAAAGCCTTAGCCACACTATACGAGCATACATAATATTTCTTTATTTACCTTTTGCGACAGGAACGAGATCTCACATCTTCAAATGATCCACCAACCGGGACCTGGAATATTGTTCCAAATCAAAATACATTTGTGATTATATCACTACTTTTTACTTGCTGCTTCTCCTTCACACTTGCTTATTCTTTTCCACACTTTTCCTTTAAATTAAGCCTGTTCGCTTAATCTTTCGTCTTTGTACTTCTTTGATTCTGAAAGAGCCGAAACAAAACACGTACACACAAACCTATACCCTCTATAGCTCATTTTTCTCTCCCGATTAACTTCACGGATAACAAATGTCAACAAGTAAGCGTACAATGTCTGGAGTTAAGAAGCAACGAGAAGAACAACAGAAAGCTGGTGCACCCCTATTAGGGCAAACAGGAACCAGTTCTGGTTCACAACAACAGCCCAAAGGAGAAGAAGAAAAACCTGAGTATGAATTTGGTGGTCCTGCTGGTGCCATTGGTATGATGATTGGCTTCCCTGCTTTGATGTATTACATGTGGATCTCATTACAATTTTATGGTGGCAAACCGGCTTGGCCAGCAGATGATGAATCCTGGCCAGATTTCATAACTGTTACTATGTTTGGATATTATAAGGAATACGGTATCCCTTCGTTATCCTGTTTCCTTTTGTTTGGTTTGTTCATTCTTGTTCAAGGCATCTTTTACGTTACACTTCCAGGTATTTGGACCAAAGGGCAACCATTAAAGCATTTAAACAACCAACAATTACCGTACTATTGCAATGCGTATTTCACTTTTTATTTAAACATTGCGATTTCTACAGCTTGTCACTTCCTAGGAGCTTTCAAGATCTATTCGATCATCGATAATTTTGGTAAAGTTATGAGTTCTGCTATCATTTACGGTTTTACATTCTCCATTGGGTTATACTTGTATACGCTGTTTGTTTCCAAAGATTACCACAGAATGACAGGTAATCACATTTATGATTTGTTCATGGGTGCACCATTGAATCCAAGAATTGGTATCATTGATTTAAAAATGTTCTTTGAAGTCAGATTACCTTGGTATACTCTCTTCTTTCTGAGTTATGGATTAGTTTTGAAACAATTTGAAGATTACGGGCATGCTTCACCACAGGCATGGTTCTTATTAACTGCCCATTGGTTATACGCCAACGCTTGTTCCAAGGGTGAGGAATTGATTGTTCCAACTTGGGATATGGCTTATGAAAAGTTTGGCTTCATGTTGATTTTCTGGAACATTGCTGGTGTTCCATATACTTACTGCACCGGTACTTTGTACTTATACTATCATAAACCAGAAGAATACCAATGGTCAACCCTATTCAATGCTTATTGCTTCATCCACCTATTTGTCTGTTACTATTTCTTTGATACCTGTAACGGTCAAAAAAATGCGTTCAGAAAGATAATGGCTGGTGATACACGGATAAGAAAATCTTTCCCATTCTTGCCATATCAAATTTTAGAAAATCCTAAGTACATGAAATGTGCCAATGGATCCGTTTTATTAACTGACGGTTGGTATAAATACGCCAGAAAGCTTCATTACACTGCCGATTGGTTGCAATCAGTCTCATGGGGTTTGATTTGTGGGTTTGATTCGTTCTTCCCTTGGTTCTTCCCTTGTTTCTACTTTGTTGTTTTGATTCATAGAACTCAGAGGGATCTGGCAAAATGTAGAAAGAAGTATGGTGAAGATTGGGTTAGATACGAAAAGGAATGCCCTTATTTATTCATCCCTGGTGTTTACTAAGTGGGCTATTGATGCTATTTATTCTCCTTGAAACCCCTGCATATCTTTGCCTTTTATACTAGCTTTGTGGAGATAAAAAGAGTGCTATCAGATACACATGTAGCATTTGATTCGGTTATTTTGCTAGTAATCATAGGAGAAGAAAAAAAGAAACGAAGAAACTTATATACTTGCCATATAATTTGTAAAAAAAAAAGCATTTATTATTATACATTTACTGCCTATTTTATTACAATTTCAATAACAGATAAAAAACCCTTTATAGTAAAGAAGCTATATATAAGTTGTATATAGAAAATTCTCTCTTTAAACTTTGGAAATTGTATATATACAACATCTATCAATCTTGCTCAGCAATTGAAACCAATCTCTCATCGATCTCATCAGGGCTCAGGGCTCTAAAGCCATCTTTTGTAGCAACACCAACCTCCAAATCATTCTTTCTGAATTCGGTACTTAACGCATTACTCAAAGTAATAATGGCAAATTCAACAACTTTAGTCCAATCACCTTTAACGATAAGATCATTATCCTTCTTCTTTTTCTTATAAGCTCTTTCCAAAGCAGTGGTCACTTCTTGTTGTTTAGGACCTGTGGAATCAGCTTTAGCACTGTAATAATAACCAGCTGGATCAGTCTTGAATAGACTTGGGCCTAATTCTTCGTCAACGGCAATAAAGGTTAATGAGACACCCAGGGGTCTCATATAGGCTTTCTGAGTATACAATTGTGCCATATTTGCCATTCTTTTAGCCAATGCATCGACAGGCATCTCATAACCGAATTTATATTTGAATTCAGCAGTTTCAGCTCTGGCTCTCATTGACAAAGATCTAGCATCTGCAATTGATCCAGTAGCCAACATACCAATAGATGGGGATATTTGGAAAAGATACGTGATTGTAGAGGGATCCAATAATTTATCAGAAATCTTCTTCTGAGAAACAACAACAGACGAATCTTCACCGACTATCCCTAGGCATGTAATGTTTGTTGTGTTGACTGCTTTGAAAGCGTATTCGACTTGGTATAGTCTTCCTTCTGGGGAGAAAACTGTGATGTGTCTATCAAAACCTGCGGATCCTGACATGATCGATTAAATATATTTGGTTGATCTAGGGGTTAATTGGGATGTAGTTCAAGACCATAAAAGACCTTTTCAGTATCTCAGTATATATCCCATATATATATTCATCAGTCTCTCAATCAATCAGTCTCACGTATCTTTTGCCTTCCTTCTTCCAATGGTCGTGCGACAACATATATTGGTTGTTGTTCTCGTTACATCTCTACACCAGCAAATAAACGAAGAAATAGTGTTCTGAAATAGTCGCGTCGAGAATTGAATATAGGACGATAATCCAATTTGGCACAGCCTCAATCATCCTTCTCGGTTTTAACCAACTGATCACCAACTAAAACAATAATAAATAAATAAATCGATGAGTATACAAATGGATAACACAGGATTTATAAGAATTACCAACTAATGAATAAATAGATAAATAAATAGGCAAATAAAAATTACTGTGATTCAATGATTGCCGCTCAATATACGATCAGAATACTCTGCAAAGTTTTCCCTACTGTTCACCATATCGTGTAAGGAAGGTTGTAGAAACACAGCTAATGTGTTTCGACTGATGTTAGGCATACAAGTACCCTTAACATAATGTGAAACAGCCTTAAACTGGTTGGATGAGACTTGTTCCAATGCGGAACCCGTCTGAAATGCTAAACAGTCAACAGGAATGTTCACTTTAACGTGCTCCCCATGCCTGTTCTTAATATACAAACCAGCATTTGGATCTGGGTTCTTGTCTAAAATTTCGATCGAATCACCAGATTCTTTTAGGAATAATGCTGATGTCAAGCCAGTTAGACAAGAATGGTCGCAGTGTTCTCCACACCAGTCAGAAACCTCAGCGGTCCCTTCTTCTTCTGATGGATAGTAGTGAAGTAATCTAGCTTTAGAAGTTGTTGAATTCTTAACGATGGATTCCAAATATCCTGCTTTATAATTATTCAAATTTTCAGAACAGTACCTGTCGCATGCTTTACTCACATGCAAACTAGCATCTATAATTAGCTTTATTAGTTCTTTGCAGTTGTTTTGGAAGTTTTTAAGTTCTCTCGTTTCAAAATCTTCTGGCCATAGATTCCAAGTGGTATAGGCCTTGAATTTTTCAAAATTGACGCATTCATTTTCGGGAGGACCTTCTAAAGATGAATCTTTATAAAAGGAGCAATTGATATAGTAGGAGCCTTTCAGTAAATCCAGTTTGTCATTCTGAAGTTTCTCTTTACCCAATGACCAGCCAGTTAGGTAGAAACCTTCAGGCGATTCCAAAGATTTCAACGTTGCAGGCGGAAGTTTGCTTAAATATGTAGCCTGTAACAAAACTTTTTTCCTAAGTTCCAAAAATTCTGCAGGTAGATCCTTCACTATTATGATTCCCAATGAGTGTTCTCCAAAGGCTTGTGAAAGTTGTTCATTTGTGACTCTTGAATCAATTAATTCTTGTAAAGAGACAATCACAGGTTTATCCGGGTACCCAATAGCCATTATGTTAATAAGCATAGATACCAATAGCTGATATTATCTGTCAAACGCTGTTATCAATACTTTCTTTATAATTGTTATCTCGTATCTGACGATAAATAATAGATCTTTTCTTTTACAGAAGACGACGGCGCATAGTTTAGTTTAGCGACTTTTTTTTCTAGAGATTGCATCTTATAGAACCAGCACCTTCTCAGTTGTTTATCACTTTAATTTTTCTATGATTAATCACATATCAATCAGATACATCATAAATACCGTGTTATTCTTAATATTATCATCGTGTGCCCAACTGATCAACCCACGGGAGATACGCACCTCAGAAATTAAATATATCAAATACTGTTATAAACAGAAGGCCAACAAATAATTTCTCGAAACAGAATGTCTTTCAGTTGGCTAAACGAAGATTCAACAATCTCAAATGATTACAAAACAAACAAAGAAACACCACTTTATGAACCAATAGTAAATGCTTTTGAAACTGGAGGGTACAATCCAAACGTTTCTTACCATTACAATCCTGATGTCTCTCAGTATCATTACGGTGTGAGGCATCCAATGAAGCCATTCAGATTGATGTTAACCGACCATCTTGTGATAGCTTACAAACTGTACGAAAAAATGGATATTTATAAGCCAAGAAGAGCAACAAGAGAAGAACTGATAGAGTTTCATTCTGATGACTATGTGAAATTCTTAGAAACAATAACCCCTGAAAACTCAACTAAATTCAATCAATATTTAAAACAGTTTAACATTGGTGATGATTGTCCAGTGTTTGATGGTATGTACGACTACTGCCAGATATACGCTGGTGCTTCATTAGATGCTTCTAGAAAACTTATATCTGGAATGAGTGATATAGCAATTAACTGGTCAGGCGGACTACATCATGCAAAGAAACACGAGCCAAGTGGGTTTTGTTATGTGAATGATATCGTTTTATCGATTTTGGATCTTTTGAGAGTTCACCCAAGAGTTCTTTATATTGATATAGATTTGCATCATGGTGATGGCGTTCAAGAAGCGTTTTATTTGACAGACAGAGTTATGACTGTGTCGTTTCATAAGTATAATGGAGAGTTTTTTCCCGGTACCGGTAATTACGATGAAACTGGGCTAGGTAAAGGTAAACACTTCACTTTGAACGTTCCTTTACAAGATGGTATCGACGATGAATCATACATTAGTCTGTTTAAATCAGTGATGGAGCCAGTTATAGCTAATTTCAGGCCTACCGCTATTGTTCAACAATGTGGTGCTGACTCTTTGGGTTGTGATAGGCTAGGCTGTTTTAATTTAAACATTAAAGCCCACGGAGAATGCGTCAAATTTGTTAAAAGTTTTGGTATTCCAATGTTAGTCGTTGGGGGTGGTGGTTATACACCTAGAAATGTGAGTAGATTATGGTGTTATGAAACCAGTATTATGACAAACGTTAAATTGAACTCAAAATTACCAGAGGTTCTACCATTTAGGAACTTTTTCCAACCTGATTACTCACTACACCCAAATTTGGGTGATAGATTAGATAACAAAAATACCAAGAAGTACTTGGAAAATCTGAAGAATCAACTACTTGAAAGTTTAAGATACATAAGAGGTGCACCGTCCGTTGCCATGCAAGAAATTCCCCCAGATTTACAAAATATGACTACTGATGAAGAACAATTGATCATTGATAAATTAAACAAAGAAAGTGAATATTCTGAATACTTGGACGAACAAAGATACTGGATTAACGGCAAGGACCAAGCTAGACAAGGCGAACTCATTGATTGAGGACTCTTTCACCTACAGTCCTCCTTCCTCTTTGTATTTATACCGTTTGTAAAATATCACTTTTATCTTCTCTGTTCTGTATATTATAACATGCTTTAATTTGACAAATATTACTAATGCTAAATAACTCTAAAATAAGAAATGAAACGAACTGAATAAATAAAATAATTATCAATATCAAATACACTACATGAAGGGAACAGAATCGTTTTCGTCTCCATAAATGTCGCAAGTGGCATAATCGAACCCTTCCGCTTTTTCCAAATTCCACAAACGCTGCAGCTTCATCATGGACATCTCACCAGACCCAACACCCAAATTCATTAAGGCGTTAAAGCAACAATCAATGATCAGTTTCTGCCGAGGTTGGATAGAACACAAACCACAAACAAGTAAAGGCCATTGAATCATGACCAGTCGATTATCAAATTGATAAAACAGATACTTATCAAAGTTTATTGTGGAAATGCTTGTGTTTGCTGATGTTTTATTGAAGTGGTTAATGTTTGATGCTTCAGGGATGCTAATGTCGCCCTTTTTGCTGACCGCTGCCTCGGCGTCGTTATGACGATCAGAATCTTTGTCATCACTTTTCGAACCCCGGCTTGCATCTCGTGTTCCATATTCTTTGTCATCACTGGCGTCATTGTTATCAAGCTCCGTATCATTATCATCGCCATCATTGCTATTGACTTTGTTGTTTGAAGATTCACTATCGTCGGCATCGTCAACAGCAGCACCTATGTCATTTTCAGAATCACTGTTATCGTCATCCTTCTCCTTCCTCTCCAAAGCAACTTCTTCATCAGTTCTGTTATAATAATCGTCCAGCTCTTTCAAATCAGATTCACTGATATCAGCATTGAATTGAATTAACGAACTCAACCCTAAAATCATCCGATCAACAACGTCTTGAATCAGTCCATTATCAATTGGTAACCCATTAACTCCATAGCAGTACTTAGCAGTCAATAATTTCAATAACGATGCATCGGAATATAACTGTTGGGAAAGATCAGCCCATGAATACCAATTTTCAAAATCGCTGGAATTACGAGTTTGCGGGTTCGTGTTGTGGATGTAATTAGACATGACGATATGAGAGCCTTTTGGATTGTTGTAGTGATAGCCTTTCAAATTCAACGGGTGGTATAATGAATCTTTGGGGATGTTATACGGTGGCAAATTGTTCATGATTTTGAAAGAACGAGCTTTTTCAATCATGCTTGATATTTTCATTATTTGCGTGTTTCTAATTTGTGCTCTATCGTTTAATATCTTGATCAACCACTGTTGATCTCCCGCTATTGAAGTGGCCGAAGAATCATCTGTATTGGATTTCTCTTTGTTTTGATACCATCTTGTTGCTTCTAAAACTAAAACAATCTCTCTCAAAACATCCATAACGTCATCGTTGTAGCCTAAGTATAGGTTAAAAGTATTGTGAATAGTGATATTTTTAGTTGGCTCACCATTATTGTTTTCCCAATCTTCCAATTGCTTAGAGTGCGGAGCCTCACTGGATGAAGCATTACTATCATCATCATCATAGTATCCATCTTCCAAAAATCCGAACTTTTCTAAAGTATGACCAATACGACCAGTGCTTTTCACTAAATCCAAAAACTTGATCAATTCATCAAATTCACGAATGTTACCTCCACTTGGAGCAGTTAAACCAGCTAACGTCTCCATTGAATAGAACCAAGTCCAAATCATGGCAAGTGCCAATGAAGTTGGTTTGAAGGTACAGTACTTGATTAACAAGTCTTTAGCGCCTCTTAAATGGGCACGCCACTGAGAACCTGTCGAAGCTGCGTAATCCGAAGCAAGGACCAAGATAGTCAATAGTAATGATTCAATGTTATCGAGGATCTTTGGTCTTGAATGCAGAATTGCATCTAGCGATTTCAAACATGATGAAAGGTAGTAGGAACGCATTTTATTATGATATTTGATTTTCTTCTTTACTGATTCATCTTTATCTTGAAGTCTACTCATTTGATAACTTTCGTAACGTGCTGAAATCGACAACAGTGCAAACAAGAGATGTGGAGAACTCTTTGCTTGAAGTAA
Organism: Ogataea methanolica; assembly: GCA_001600755.1. Lineage (NCBI taxonomy): Eukaryota > Fungi > Ascomycota > Pichiomycetes > Pichiales > Pichiaceae > Ogataea > Ogataea methanolica. The sequence continues at coordinate 2,011,253 of BCKW01000001.1, forward strand.
GAAACATGCGATGAATGAATTATGAAGGAAATTAGTCGTGAATGGTAAAACGTTCATATGAATCTTTGTAATGAATATCTTCATATATCCCATATGAGAAGACGAAACTGGCCACCGGAAAAAAGCTGCCAAATCTGCTAAATCCTGTTGAGATATAGATTTGTTTAAAGTATATAAATATTCAAACTTTTCTTTAGAGTCCGACAGTAAAATATGAGGAGGTGGAGGTGGGAATGCAAGCTGTGTAGGTTCAGCATCATAGTCCTCTGCTTTAGGATTAGTGGGAGCTTCCATTTCTTGATAAATAGCTGCACCTTCAGAAGGATTTCCGTTAAACGTATGACTTTTGGTCATACTGAATGAGGATAACCCGCTTGGATTGTTGAAAGTATTAATAGTATTACTTGATGATCGTTGAAGATAGTATGAGCCTCCAGAATGCTGACTGGTAGTAGGCTCTGGAATAATCCCTTCTGGGCTTGGAGAAAAGTCAGTGTTTAATGATTTAACCAATCTCTTTATATAATCTTCATTTGAAGAGCGGACATCTTCATCCAGCGGAGGTGTTTCATTTGAATGAGCAGCGTAGTCAATTGGTGGTATAGCGCCAAACCCTGAGCCAGAATTTCCTCGTTGAAAGTGATGGTGTGGCGGCTGTTGTTGGCCATTTTGAAACTGTGGTTGAAAAACAGGACCATTATTCATGTTCAGCTGAATAGTAAAATTTGGCTGTTGCCTAAGAAGCTGAGACTGCTGATACTGTAGACTGTACTGCTGAGATTGTTGCTGTTGTCGTGGCAGCTGACCCGAACGCTGATTTCCAAACTGTCCATTATGTGGAAGAAAGTCGAGTTGGGAATCAAAGTCTGTACCAAAGGCTTGAATCATGTCATTCAAATCTGAAATCAAGTTACTAGCTCCCGTGAACAACGTATTATCCAATTCAATTGACTGTTGTTTATCAGTTGCTGAGGCTGATGGTTCATTGAACGAAGCTTGCTTATGCATTTGATTTTCAGCTTCTGATTGCTCACGGATAATAGGTAATACAGGTGAGTTACTAGAAGGAATAGGTGGTATATTTGGATCAAAAGGTACGTCGAGACTACCGAGTAATGGTGTTGGAGGATTTTGAACAATCATTAGCGTTTTATTGGTGAATACATTCTCTGAGGATATCGTTACCGACGGTGAAGAAACCAGAGAAGTTCGAACAGATGCATTGGAACTTATAGATAATTCTTTCTCTTTTGCCAGCTTTTCTTTGGTATTCAAGTCAATTAATTTATTGTTCATTGAGCTGGTATTAAGTTCAATGGTAAAACTTCTGGAATTTGTAAATTTGATTTTCTTTTCATATGTGCAATCTTTGCTTAGATGTGAGCAATTCCAGCATTTTGGTTTACTTTCATCACACTTTAATTTTCTTCTTTTGCACTCTTTACAACCATTACGAGAGTACTTTCTCTTCTTTCGAGATCCTCGGGCGATATCAGCAATAAGTGGTTGAACATTAGCTTTCGATGACATTCTGGTTTTTCTTTTCTGTTTGACATATATCTGAATCTACAAAACAACGAACACCAGCGCAATGAATATAATCTCTATCGTGAATCAAACTTCAAAAAATTGATTTGGAACGCCAATACAAATATGTTTTATAGCCAAGTTAGGAGGGTTGATGGAACAACTTCACACAACAGAATGAGAAAAACAAAAAAAGGTAAATAAAGAGAGCAATTGCTTTTGCCAATGCAGCAAAACGATCATGTTAATTGTATAGTAGGATAGAGATTTATTTATCTGTAAGAAGACGAATGAATTTAATCAAGTTTTCTTTTTCTACAGATCGGGGGTTCCATGCAATCTGCAATCGGATTAAATTGCTGGCGGATGCGGCTTGTATTTTCAAGATAGGATTTGTTGCCTGAATCAATAAATCGGGTAATCATATCACCACAACAGGAGAGTCTATAAGAACTCTGGCTACTATCATAAGGATATAATTGGGATATAATTGGACATTGAAAGTGTTTATCTCGTATCATAGAGGATTGATTACAGTTTAGTAGAGTACATGTGGTTCATGCAGTGATCTGAGGAAAGTGTTCCTTGCTTTGTAAATTGATCGAGACATCAAATACTACGCCGATAAATGGTCAGTGCTGCTTTAATCTCTTCTTTCCTACGTTACAGGGGTTGAAAAATAGCACCGCGACATCTCTCTAACAGTATGATGAAGAAGTAATGAATTTTCGTTTGTAACACCAAAGCCACTGTTCGCTAGCGATACTTAGGTTATCATCCTTGGATTTTTGAAGTTGATCAAGAAGAGGAAATTTCTGCTTATTTAGGAAAGTAATTACGCCCAGAGGTTATCGACGCAAAGGTAGAGACGGCGACCTAAAAACGAATATCAAGCAACGGCACAGCCTTGTGAAATACACCTCAAACCATACACCTTGGACCTCCTTACAACTGCATCGCCCTCAAACACAGTGCCGCACGATGAGTGTTAGCCCGCAGAAATTTGTGCATGATGAGGAGGGAGCTATCTCAGTTGGATTTGTCCCAGTGTTTAAATACCAATTTTCCATTTGCGCTTTCAGTACTACTTGTTGAATCAAAGTTGGATTCTATCTGACTATGCGTCATACAAGCCTTTTTGCAGTCAAGAGTAAGTAAGGTGGAGAGTGATAACAGTGACTTATGCACGTGTATATGAGTGGAATACACATCATAACATAGTTTAGTATTATCACCAACTCAACGGTGTTTTATTTTTTGAGGAGTTGATTTAGATCAATATTTATACTAAAAATACCTTATCAAGCTGTCTGCTTTCTAGGACAGAATGTGTCGATCCTGTTTATCAACCTCGCATCAAGTTTATTGTTTACCGATGTTCATTTGAATGCTATTTGTTTGGCTGAATTAGTTAATCTTAGTTGGTTCGCTTTATGGCCTTTGGAAGTAGTGACCCTGTATGTCTTAAACAAGTATTACGTATATGTAACTGTGCTGACCCACGTTGATGTCTTTCCACATATCATATCATAAAGATAGATAGACGGATTCAGTTCAATACTATGAGATCAGTAAGATGTTTGTATTAGGAAATCAGGTCAGATCACCTGAGTTCCACACACCGCTTCACTGCTCACCAGGCGGCGAAACGACCGTCCCATCTCCTGCATGACGTAATACCCCCAAAAACCTCTTCCCCCCCGGCGAAGCAAGATCTAGGGCACGGTAGCCAGGCCCTGTGGTGTGCCGCTGCCTCTCCGGGTGCGCTCCACGGCTTGTACAAAGTCCAAAATCTGTAAACCAAAACAAGAAGAAAACAAAACAAACAAAACAAAATTTCCTCCACCGATTCAGATTGATCTTTCTACATGTGTACACGTCTTGTCTTGCAAATGGTATCATCTCATCATCTACATACACCCATTTCACTCTTTCAACCTTTTATATCCTCCATATTCCCGTCTAATATACATTCAAGAGCTGTTTGTCTTGTTCAATTTGGAAGAAACCCGAACAAAACACTCTGCTTCTATTCAAATAAAAGCACAGCTTGATCCAAGTTTATATATATCCATCAGTCACTCATTTTAAAGTCATATTCAAATAAGACTCCACTATAATATACACATATATACTTGATACACCATTTGTCATTAAGAAGATACGATTACTACCAACTAATTTAGAAATCTGACTCAATTATATCCAAACTACCGACATTCTTTATTCCAAAAAACTTTCACATTCTCGTTACAAACCATTTCCACATACACATATACCCCCCTCCCAAATTGTCTTCAAATCCGCTTTACTATTAAATAATCATGCAGCAGACAAACAGTACAAGTCATTCTGTTTCATCTACTCGACAAAATGGGCATCAGCAAATAAGACAACTAAATTCAAACAACCCATTTGTTGATGGGAATACTTCCAACTATAGTCTGTCCAATTCTAGAAACCACACTCCCTCCTCGAGAACCACCAGCAACTCAGTAGGCAATAGCTATAGTTCAGAATGGCAGAAATATATACCACCTGTGGCGCCTCGATCTATGAACGGATCAGTTTCAAACCCTCCCCGCCCTCATTCTCCGTATTCGCTAACACCAACTTCATCTGCCCAACAATCGAGAAGCAGTAGTGTGCCGGATATATCAAGACTGGGAGACATAGAACCCGAGAAATCTAGCCAAAAAATAACCACCAAAAAGCCCGCTAAAATATGTCATAAATGTAACAAAACTATTATTGGAACACTAGTTAGAGCAATGGATCATACTTATCATATAGACTGTTTCAGATGCTATGATTGTGGGAACCAATGCTCAAGTAAATTTTTTGCAGCTGATATTGAAGTCAATGGTGAAAAGATACAAGTCCCATTATGTGAATATGACTACTTCAAAAGAATTGACCTCATATGTACAACCTGTGATAAAGCTATAAGGGGTTCGTATATTACGGCGGTTGGAAGGAAATATCACCCTGAACATTTCTACTGCGAGATCTGCCACAAGGTTTTTGATTCGGAAGATTATTACGAACATCAAGATAAAATCTATTGCCATTACCATTACTCAAGACTCTATGCTTCTCACTGCGAAGCTTGTAAGTCCGCAATTTTGAAGCAATACGTTGAAATGTATAGAGGTGGTAGAGAACAGCAATGGCACCCTGAATGTTTCATGGTTCATAAGTTCTGGGGTGTGTCCGTTACAGTAGAATGCATAGGTATGAGTAGCATTAATTTAAAACTAATTGAAAATGATAAGCTGAACGATGAAAGTGTGACGCCGAAGCAATTGTTTGATCTTGAGAAAAAACTGGAAAGAATGACCATGACGATTTGGCTTACTTTATCAGAATTTGAAGAAGGTTGCGCCTCCTGCATCTCCGATATGCTTCATTCAGCATCAACTGGTAACCAATTAAAAGGCCTATTAATCACAGGAAAACTAGTTATGAAACTGGAGTGTCTTTTCAAAGGTATCGATGTCTTGCAAGACTATGCTACTGCATCTAGAATTCAATTGGATTATTCAACAAACCACAAGCTGTCACCAATGCAAAAAGAGCCAAGAAGCATGTCTTCTAAAATCATGTCATACTTAACATTTTTGAGAGATTCTGATAAGGCTCAAATGTCATCCTCCAATTTTTCACAACAGTTACTATCCTTGATTTCCACCTTAGCACACTATATCAAGTTGATTTCAAGAGGCGCATTGATCCATGCTTTAGAATACAATAAGATATCTAAATCAACAACAGCAACTGATAAGTATCTCAGAGAAATAGCTTGCCATGACTCAATTCCAGATGATGTGTTCCCAGTTCTTGGCATCCCTCAAAACGCAAAAGATCTATGTTTTAAGTGTGAACAAAGTATCGAAGAGGCTTGTATACAATTTAATGAAAAAAGATGGCACGTTCAATGTTTGTCTTGTTCGAGTTGTTCAAAAAGTTTATCGAATTCTAATCTCAATGAACTTTCTTTTAATACAACCACCAATAAAACTTTATGTGCCAGTTGCTCTTCCGATGATGTTGATGCACAAACTGGCTTTAAGAAAGTGTCGAAATATTTACAGCTAATTTATTTACTGAAGATTGCTTTGGTTAGATCTAAATATGCTATGCAAAACAGAGGAAAACTCCCTCAACCATCCACAAGATCAACCTCATCTGGTGGTTCGGATCAGAACACGTTAACGTCTGCTATGGCAGCAGCGTCACTTTCTGACATTCAATACAATAAGCAGGTCACAGATATTACACGTATGCGTTCCTTGAGACAAAATCAGAAAGTTGGAACCGCTTCCAACGAAGCTAGACATTCTGTAATACTGGAGGCACCACAAGCATCAACTGCAGGAACGGAAGAAGTGAGTGTATATGGGTCTAGACCAACAACCTCCAACAACGCTACATCTATTATGAATGCAACCAAATTTTTGAAAAAAGAAAAATCGTTGGGACGTAAAGGTTCCAAGAGATTAAGAATTGAAGATGTCCCTATGAAGTCCAAACCGCAAAATGCCAACCTTGATGCTACTTCCACACTGTTGAAGAATGAAAAAGGTTTAACATTGGATGATATCCCAAGAATCGTTTCATCTGAGCAAGCTAGAGAACACCGTCCTAATGCCTTCAAGTTTCAAAAACGTACTTACACGTCAAGTTCATCCACTATCCCAGCGCCAAAACCAGTTAGATCAAAGACTCTGGAATCTCAGCATCATCAACAACAACCGCTACCATCTCTACCTCAGCAACATAATAGAATGGATGGTGGAAGAGTGCCTGCAACAAACATCCCTGGAAACAACAAGCAACAAATAAGACAGCAGCAAAACTCAGGACAGTTTGATCAACAGCGGGACCAAGGGCAACAGTCCCAATATAATCAACCAAATCAGCAGCAATATCAACAGCAGTTTCTCCAAAAGCCATTACAACGTCAACACTCATTAACAAAACTAAACGGCCCTCCTTCCAAAGAGTCTTATCCACCACTGCCTCAAGAGAAGACAGAAAAACAACCACATTCTAGAAACCGCTCATCAACCGATAATTCTATTGTTAGCTCCAAGGCAGCTTCAAAGGGAACTGTTATACGTTATTCAGAGTTATCAAAATCTGATCACGAATTTATGCGCCATATTGCTGCATTCTCTCTACATAGATTGATGAACGATATTTTAAGTTTGGAAGACTGTATATCTTTTATCAATATCAGAAAGGCACCGACATTCTGGGAAAAGATGACCGGAGGAGGAGGTGGTAGTAGCAAGAAAAGCTCACAAAGCATCAACTCTGTGTTTGGTGCTCCTCTAGAAGAGCTATCAGCCAAGTATGGTGTCGATAGCGATCTTGGTATCGGACCTGAGAAATTAAGAATTCCGATGTTGGTTGATGAATTAATCAATGTGATGCATAACATGGACCTATCGGTTGAAGGGGTTTTCCGTATCAATGGTAACATTAGAAAATTGAAACAGCTATGTGAAGAAGTTGATAAATATCCAAACAGAGTACCTGATTTTTCAAAAGAAACTCCAATTCAGCTTGCTGCATTAATGAAAAAGTTTGCAAGAGAAATGCCTGATCCACTTTTAACTTTTAAATTATATGATTTGTTCATTCTATCACAAAAATTCGGTGATGATTTGAAAAAGAAAGATCGTATTTTGAAGCTTGCTTACTGCATGATGCCTAAAGTTCACAGGGATCTAGCGGAAGTTCTTCTTTCATTCTTCAATTGGGTTTCGTCATTTTGTCACATTGATGAAGAAACTGGCTCGAAGATGGATATTCACAACCTCGCTACGGTGTTAACACCAAACATCCTATATTCGAAGCCAAAACCAAAAACCAACGCAAAGGATATCCATGCCAGTTCTTCGGAGCTAGTTCCTCAAGGTGAAAACCATTTTTTGGCAATTGAAGTAGTCAATACTTTGATTGAGTCACATGATGAGTTTAGTATAATCCCTAGTGACCTCTGGGAACTGTTTGAAGTTGCTGGATTCAGTAAGAGCCCTTGTGATCTAACCACGAAAGAGATCCTTACCAAATGCAACAAAGCTATTAATAGTGAAAAGTGATTTTCTTCATGTATACCCTACATTCCTTCTTCTTTCCTTACTTTGTGTGCTTTGTGTGGGTAGGTGCCTTTGCCGCTTGATGTTTAATATTACTTGTATACTATAAATATGTATATACGTATGTTCCGATTATCTATCCTTGTATAGTGTATTTATTTCTGATTTAATAGAATGTATTTTTTGCAAATGCTTTCAAAGACAAACTCAAAACTGAAGTATATTTACAATTTCTTATGTACTTTTAGATAGCGAAAAACAACATGTATATAATAGGATCAACTACCTAGTCACTGTAGGATTTTCTTGGATTGCTCCATAGCGCCTCTTCCAAAGAATCCCATCATCACTTTAAACCGATCGCTGTTGTCTTGTAAACTAGCCTTGAACAAATCGTTACGTTCCCCAATCTCCTCGTGCTGTTTTTTAAGAACGCTCAACGCATCCAACTCACCAATACATTTCGGACAACTCACCGCCATGGAATTTGACCCATTGATATCTGAATTAAGGGACCCGTTAGAATGTGGAACCGTACTCGGGTTCTGGTTAGATTCAACGGTGAGGCACTGTTCATGGTAGGAATGGGAGCATTTGAAGTGCACGAGAGGGAATTCTAGAGGCTGTTGACATGAAGAGCATCTTGATTGGTTTATCACCTGGAAGTCGGTTTTCAATTTTGACAACGAATCAGATAAGGTTGCTGATTCAGCTTTGTAGGATGAAATTAGCTTTTCATTGTTCATTATTTCTTGCTTTTGTCTCCGTATGTGGGAGATTAGGTAGTTCTTAATAAGTCCTAATTTGATGAAATTCGTCAATGAGAGTTGTTTAATTAGTTCCAACGGTGTCAAAAGTTTCAATGATTCTATCTTTGCTATTATTTTCATGATCTCGTGTTCCCCAATTAGTTCGTACATCTGTTCAGTTTGCGTATACGTTGATAATCCCAGTTTGTATAGTTCAGGTTCTTTCTCACCATACTTATTCATGATTTCCAACGACTTATCATAGTTTTTTGCCAGTATGGCTGATCTGAACATATCCATTTCGAAGCCTTCAGAAGAATCATCGGCTGACTCCCTGATTAATATCTCACCTTCATTGAAATCGCCCAAGCTTGACAATAAAAGGAGATTAGTTTGATCTTCTAGATTCCAGTTTTTTTGAATGTTGTATAACAAAGATTTAGCTTTCTCTTGCCATTCCTGTCTATTCTTCCCATCATCACCTTCGTTTGATAAAGTTAAGTACATTTCGTATAATGTAATCATAATATCCTTTTTATCTTTCTCGTTGCCACCGAATTTATCATAACTTTCAATACAAGCCTCCAAGAAAATAACAAACTCATGTGGATTGCTCGCAAAAGAATGAAACACGATTCGAGGTCTTGGTGGCAAATAAGTTGGTTCAGTGACTGATTCTTCCTCTTCTGCTAGGTTCATAAACGAAACAAATTGACGGTACGATGTTAAAATCGGATAATCGGTTTCAGAATCTTTCCCATTAGGAACAGAAGTTGCTTGACTCATTGAATCCATATTAAATGGCTGCTCAGGTTTGAATTTGCCGGTGAAGACTTCAATCAATAATTGCGTGGATTCATTTGGCAATTCACGCAACAGAGTTTCAACATTGTCAATAAGCACTCTTAATAGTTCATCAATGCTCAATGTTTTAATATATTTCATAGTTAAAGTTGGACTTTTTAAATCAGAGAGTTGAATATCCACCACAATTGAGGGTCTGTTGAATTTCTTTGCAATCGTTGAAGCAAGTTTGGAGTATCCACTTTCTCTACACAAATTTATAACAGTTTCTAAACTAAATTTCTTGAATGGAGAAGCAATTTCGAAATCTTCATCGATTTCAATATCTTCTATAAAACTCAAAATTCTCTCGGGTTGTTTCAATTTACAGTACGCACATAATAACAATGTAACATGATCTTCATTTGATTTTTTCAAATCAATTAGTTTCTCAAGATATGTGGTCAACAATGGGATCTTGGAGCTATCTTTGTACTTTTGTATAATTTCGCTGGTTTTGCCTAGTTCAATACAGTCAATATACTGCCTGATAGCATCATCAAATTCACCTTTATTATATAGATAGTCACCATATTGCCTCTTGATTAGCAATATCTGCTCTTCTTGCAAATCATCGCCTTTTGGGGATATCATTTGGTCCTCGTTTTCTGCTGCGGTAGTAATATTTCCTCCTGAAACTGAAGATAATTTACTTTCATTGATGTAAGATTCAGCTAGCCTGATTGCAATCGGAAATAGCTCTCTTTGAACCACTATTTCAAGCTTTTCTTTCATTGATTTTTCGTGTAATTTATAAAGTAAACCATCAGAGGTTAGCACATACAAATCATCCCACATTTCAAAAATTCCCATCACTGAACTTGATATTGATTGGTTGAATGAGATGAACTTGTTTGTTATATCCACCATTATCAATTTATTAGTCATAACTGTAGAGGAGGATGTCAAGTTAGAATCAACACTAGACACAATGAAAATATTCCTGTCCTTGTAAACATGCAATTTCTTCTTAGGAATATTTAGGATCAAACTATGCGAGCTTCCTCTTGAGTTATAGAATTGAAGTGATTCCGCTTTAGCAACAACCAAACTTTTCTTACTATCCTGTACAATGTCACTACAGCCAATGTCAGCTCCAGCTTTATCATCTAGTATTCTGTCCGGCTTTCCTTGGTTTCTTCCTGTCGTTGGGATTGTCAATATCTTAGACACTGTGGAAACGTACAATAATGAACCATCTTTGAAATGCACGCCTGTTATTGGCTCTCTACTTTCATAAACAACTCTCTGCCTGGTACCTTTATCGTGAAGCAAATCTCCCCTGACAAGGATTACAGAACCATTGGCAAACCCAAATGCAAACGTAGAGAAGTCTAAAGACGATCCAAAACAAGTAAGTGGGTAGTTGTTTGAACCGTTGACCACTTGACACATTGTATGAAAATCTGTGTTGAAGTCAAATTTTTTCGAAGTCATTACATTTTTCAGATTCCATAGTTTGAATGACAACGGCTCTCCTTGTTTTTCTGCAATTGAACATAGATAACCTTCGTTGTTTCCAAGGTTGATATATTTCAGCTTCGTTATGCTCCAACCTAATTCATAAGCATCGAATTCAAATACAAGTTGGAAACTTTTATCAATAAGCTTAATATTTGACTGACTTGTTGCAATTACAAGGTATTCGGGGGTTGAACATATGGAACTTATTGTAGAATCTGAATACAATGCATCTTTGGAACCATAGTTAGGGTCTCTAATTGGTACACAGTCAAAGAATGGAAATTGTCTCCAGGTGGATAACGACATGCTGCTTGAATTTTTTGATTGTGAAAGATGTCAGATGTACACAGTGAAAAGCCTTCTTCTCACAATTGATATGATTTGAGGTTATACTAACATTAAGCAACCCTTGTTGATCCAACAATCCATCATAAGTAAGGACAATCAGGTCTAACTTGTACAAAGCTGTGCACTTTCTGATAGTTAACAGAATTCAACCACCGCCACGATATGTTTAACCGATGAGCCACATATAAGGTCCGACAACAAGTGGCGCATTATCTCTTTATGAAACAAATTTGGATCATTTTCTTATCCCCTTTTTCTCTTTCCAGGACCTGGAATATGACTTATAATTTATGTTCCAAAGATCATGGAATTAAGTACAGTATATAAGAAATCTTGATTCCTTATCGAAGAAAAAAAATGAAACATAGGGATGTGAGGCCCCATCATTTATAAAGTGGTTAAAGGGTCTGATCATAAATCTAAATATTACCCAATGTATTCTTCAAGAGCAACAAGCCTTCAATCATTTGTATCTTCTTCGTCGATATACTCAGACAGACAAGAACGAGAAACAGTTAGTTCAGTTTTTTCTCCCCCTTGTTTTCAACACAAATCTCTGGACAAGACACCAAGGTCAGAAATAACAAGTCACACCACAAATCCCTATGCATCATCACTTTGGTTCCTAACAAGAGCCAATCATGGAAGTGAAATTAAAGAATTACAAAGGAAAACAAAAAATCATAAAAACTTGTATTTAAATACATCCAGTTTGATTGCATACAAAGCGACCCGAGGAAGCATTTCCAAAGAGAAAATATTGGCGCCTGAAAGATCGCTTTTGAAAGGTTTTGAAACACCAGATTGCTCTGATCCTCCTTCAGCAATACTACCAACTTTTGAATTAGAAAAGCCTGAAATACTGGAAGATGCAGTAAAAAAGTTACTGTCCTTGACTGAGTTGGAAAGGCACTATATTCAAAATTTGGAACTAATGGATATTGTTTGCGACTCCTTTCATCAGTATATAATTAAAAATAAGCTTCCAATAAGAAATATGGATATTCTAATCCTGTTTGGTAATTTTAAAATAATGATAACTTTAAGTGAGTTATTCTTGTCAAATATGATGGACGGTTCAATGAATGTAGCTTCGGATCAAAAGAAATGGGAAATCGTATTTGATTATTTCAATAGAGTTTTTCAAGTGTATCCCTCGTTTGCTCTTTCAAACCGTAGACGATTGGAGATCTTAAGTCAAATAAAGAGTGATAAACGATTTAGCGATTGGCTTAAATCAATTGATGAACTGCTTTTTTTAAAAGATATAACAACAATAGATGATTTAATCATATTACCACTAGCAAGGTTAAAATTCTATCTTGGATTTTTACAAGACTTAAATTCAAACTCCAGATTAGTCACTGATTTTATCAAGAAATTTGAACAGTTATTGAAATTGAAGGACGATGGAGATGCAGTAGAATCAGATCCTGTCTCCCCTTGCTTTTTGGATGATATACCCCATGAATGGAAAATAAAGAACAGGATCAAGTGGAAAGAATTATCAAAAGAGTCGTCAGAGTACCAGCAACTATTGTATTTCCAGTCTCAGTTTAAATCTACCCTATCTGATTACAAGAAGTTGATCAAACTCATCAAGCACCTTTTAGCTGTTGTCACAAAAATACAATTCACTAATCTTAATATAGCCAGCGGGTTCAATGAATTTAGCGTTGGCCTCCCAGCTGTGAATGACAGTTTAAAGGAGGATACACTTACTCCAAAAACTTTGTTTTTTAAAGAATCTTTCATAACATCCAGTTATCAGTTATATCTGGAGAAAATCGAACATCAAAACAGTTCAGTTAATGAACTGATATCTCACTTTGAATATGCACTTGGCTCCAAAATTGACACAATAAGTACCATGATTGGACATTTAGAGACTAGAATCAACTTGTTTAGCAAGAGTTTCAATCAAATTGGTCGAGATGAGAAAATTGAAAACTTGGTTAAGTTTTTTAAATTCAATAAATACCTGATCCAATCAGTGATCTTGATTGGAATAAGAACTGACCAATTTTTGCTACGCCATTTGAAGGCAATCAGTAATAATAACGATCAAAGCCTATATGAAGATGAGCAAACGGGAAAAGATCCTTATTCACATATCATTGACGAGTATTTAGCCCTAAGAGCGTTTAACAAAAATTTGGTTCTCAATCGAAGTCACGAGATGGGAATCAAGGGTGAGGCTTTTGTCAAATCATTAGCGCTTACAAGAGTTATCCGAAAGCTGTACAAGTAGATAACTTTACCTGACATGTATATACATTTATACCTTGAACACAAAATGAATGATAGGAAAAGAAAAAAGGACTCTCCTCCCGTTTTCCTCTCGAGATATGACAAAAAGGTTGACATAATGTAGTAACTGTCATTCTCGATTGTTGCACAATCCTGCCAAAATATAATCGAAACCAATCGAGGAAAGTAAATATGGATACGATTTATATAACCGGTTATATACCATGATCTGACGACATTATACACTTATAAGGATATAACTTTGTGGGACTGTCCAGTATATATACCAGTGATTAAGTGAATCTAATCATTCTAAAGTACTTTCGACCTCTATGTATCTAAAGTACGTGCCTTTTTATTGTGTTTACCTTTTCACTTCAAAAGACATCTATATACTAACATAGAAGAGAAACATCGTCTACTTAGAGATCAATATACCTTATTGCAATACCTAAAAACTGTTGATTGTGAAGAGTATCTACAGCTATTTAATGAAAATGGAATCACTGCAGATTTGCTACATCAGTTAGACCGGCCAGCATTGAAAGAACTAGGTGTTCACAAAGTTGGAGATAGGCTTCGGCTCCAAATCCTCATTCAACAGCTTAATACGGAGAGACTAAAATCCCTAATACCTGTCAACGATCTAATAGAAGCTATAAATAGCTCAACTGCTACATTAAATGGAGTCGATGAAAATATTACACAAAGCCCGTATTACCCCATAGTCAATTCAGCAGGAACTACTCCAACGAGCCGAGCATTCAGAGATATAGCTACCATTATTGCACCTGATGGATCAACGATATCTCTAAATATCAGTGGATTATTCAATTCTTCTTCGATCAAAAGAAAAGCGTTGAAAAAGATGGGGTATGCTAATGAAGCAGTGGAAGACTGGAGGTCGTATTATTTGGAAAGAGACACTATGAGCCTTCATTCGTTGCTAGATGTTGAACTGACAACAATATGCCATTCCGAGAGAGAAGAGAAAAACCGACTGATTTTATGCCGTCGAACAGAACAACCCACAAATGCGGCCATACAGAAATCCAAACTTATAATCGATCCAGATATGAAGACTGATGAGCGTTCAATGATGAAGAACTTCATGGGCCAACGGCCTCCAAGCCAACTAATTTCTACTAATTTGGGCGAATATTTTCCCAATACAGGTGCTAAGCAATTGAAAGAGGTGATGAGAAACTCCGTCAGGTTATCGATATATAGCAATAAAATGCTCCAACAACAGAATCGGTCTGGAGACTCCACAAGAGACTCGATTTATTCACAACCGAGCAACATGTCAAGACCACTGTCCATTGCCACCTCTGCATTTAGTTTTGGCGTCGGTGTCGTTGCCAATGCTAAACCGACAATTGGTGATGTAATGCTTAACAACAGCACCTCCACCATTTTGGCAGTCAAGGAAGAAGATGAAGAAGGTACTGAAGTATCATTCGCCGGGTCTGAATATAATACAGCTTTGGGCGCTACATTACGTGATTTGACATCTAATACCCTGTCTAACAGTTCCATAGGGTCTCGTATGTCCGTCTCATACACCAAGAAAACAAGCAACGAATCTGACAAACGTGTCTCGTCAATCATTGAGTTGTTTGATGATGAAGAAGACGAGGAGTTCTTTGATTCATTTGACGATGTTTCCAATAAGCTGGGGATTTACGGCACAGGGGCTAACGAGGGTGGTCCATCTGTGTGGCACAAAGGTACTAAAATTGGTCAAGGTTCATTTGGTACTGTTTATTTAGGCTTGAATGGTCTGTCTGGTGAGTTAATGGCTATTAAGCAAGTTGAATTACCGAGCTCGTCCACTGAAAGTTCCAAGGTTACTATGATTGATGCTTTAAAACAAGAAATGTCTTTGTTGAAAGATTTAAACCACGACAACATAGTGAGGTACTTGGGTTCTTCTTCAGATTCACAAAATTTATACATTTTCTTAGAATACGTTCCTGGTGGGTCTGTCAGTTCTATGTTGAACACCTATGGTCCATTTGAAGAACCATTAGTTAGAAACTTTATTGCTCAAGTCCTGGTTGGCTTGAACTATTTACACAACGAAGGTATTATTCATAGAGATATAAAGGGTGCTAACATTCTAATCGACATCAACGGTACAGTTAAAATCAGTGATTTCGGTATTTCAAAAAAGATTGACCTGGATGAAGATGATAAGGTTAAAAAGGAAAGGGAAAAGGTAAGCAAAAAAGACAAGAGAGCATCGTTACAAGGTTCTGTCTACTGGATGGCACCTGAAGTTGTCAAACAGATTGCTTACACAGACAAAGCTGATATTTGGTCACTTGGTTGCTTGATTGTGGAGATGTTTACCGGTAAACATCCATACCCAGGATTTTCCCAAATGCAAGCCATTTTCAGAATTGGTATGTTAACGTTGCCGGAAGTTCCTAAAACTGCAACAGACACTGCTAGGGAATTCATAATGATGACTTTTGAAACTGATTATACAAAGAGAGTTGGAGCTTCCGAGCTACTGAAACATCCATTCATAACCCCATTAATCACCACCGATAAATGAATTATATATATAAATATAATACGGATCTTTTCTACAATAGAGCAATTTATACGAACATTAGTCTAATTTACCTTCTTTGATGAAATAACTGTAAGCCTTTGTTAACTCTCGTTCAACTAGATGATCTACGCTTGGATCAATAAAAGCGTTTTGCGTCGATTATGACTCGAGATGAGGCGCAGACGTCAGCAAGCGCCGCAGGCTCAAAGAGAGAGCAAGACATAAACTGCGCTCATTTCCAACTACCTGATCTACTTGAACCATATAAGGATGCACAATTCTACTCCTTTTCTTAGCTTACCAGCCTCTTTGTATTCTCTAATTATCGACGCTTCAAGAATTAATAAATATATTTACTGTACTATGGCAATTGAGCACAACACAAACGACCCTTCCTCTCAAAGGGGCCCTCTAGAAGGTTTGGGTGAAGTCAAATTCAAGGTTGGCAATAAGGAGTTCGCCACTAATGATAGAAAACTAACCAAGCCTCATTACAGAACGAACATCACCTCCTTCAATGGGAACCATGACCCGCAAGCTAACGTTGTTAACAGCATACCCGGTGGCTTGATCAATGCTGGAGGACATAGACCTAATTTGGGACAAGGACCAATACCCCGGACTCAGGCTCCCTCTAACACTAACACAACTGAGAGCACGACGACCGCGGAAGAAAGATGAACAGTTAAATAACTACATTAATACCTTCATATATATATGTATAAGTTCTTACTAAAGCGAAGATATACCACGTTTTCCATGACACCGGCCAGTCCTTTTATCAACCAGGAAGTGCCTTTAATCCAACATAAAGTGTTCTTCAATCACACCGCGCACCTCTATCCCGCTGTAGGTAAAACTACAATCATATCTGAGTACTATTATTTCTGTTATCTGTATACAGGTTGGTGGTTTGATTGCATAAATATCTAGAAGTTATATAGATTGTAGTTGCACAAGGCTCAATAAACGTGACTAAGCCCAAGTAGATTGATTCACCTTAGAATCACAAATTCTTCACTAACTCTTTTCTTATCAGTCACGTTCTTAATTGTGGGATCTACGCCAAAGCAAACCCATTTATTTGTATTTCGTTCAAGATGGCGTTTGGATTAAACAGACAGTTACAAAGAACGTTGATCTTATTGACAGGAGCTATTGTATTTTTACTAGGGGTGGTCAAGACGCTTCACTATACAGGTACTCCAATTAATACAAGTTTATATCAGCAGCTACTATATTCAAGTACTAGTGAGAACAGACCAGTGATATTAGACTTGGAGTTTCAACAATGTGGGAAAATACTCTCCAGCAGCTGTGAAGCATCTATTAAATCTTGGAAAGATAACCAAGTGTTAGATAGTGATATTCCTACTATGTGGTTTAAGATTCCCAAAGAATTAAACCTAAACAAGAACTGGATGACTGAAGATTATTTATTCAAGAAGACAATAGAGTCCAAAAATGCATCAGTAAACAACATTCCAGTGATTAACCAGGTCGCCATGGAGAATTCTGCAATTGATTCTGCAATTCCTGGTAATGCAAATAAGTTGCCATTTCAAATATTGAATGAATTCAATCCGTCAACAAAATTGAGCATTGACTTGTATCTCAATCCTAAGAAAGATTTAGAATCCACTGAGAAAATCAATATTCCAACGTTGGAACAAGTTCATAGTGCTGGCTGGAAAAGGAAGACCCATGGATTGTGGGTTAAATATGGGCCATTTTCAGCAAGCACATCCATAAGTGATATAAACGTCTTGTTTGGTCGTGACTCTGTGGATCCTAGACCAGACTGGGAACTTTTATCACTACCTTTGACTTTAAATATCAAAGATCCGAAGTCGATGGGTAAGCTATCCCTTGAGATAGGTTCACATTCAGATGATAATGAAGCCTACTTAACGGTCAAAAGGGGAATCGAGACGCCCACTAATCCAAGTGTTGCATTGTCGTTTGATCGATCCTCCCGCAAGTTCAAGATTTTACAAGTTGCTGATTTACATTTCTCTACAGGATATGGTGAATGCCGTGATACATTCCCACCTGTGAAAGGTGAGTGTTTGGCAGACCCTAAAACCTTAAAGTTTATTAATAGTGTTTTGGAAGTAGAAAAACCGGACTTGGCTGTTTTAACAGGTGATCAAGTCTTTGGAGATGCATCTCCAGATGCTCAGACTTCAATGTATAAAGCTGTTGCACCATTCATCAAGAGGAAAATCCCATTTGCCATAACTTTTGGTAATCATGACGATGAAGGATCCCTGACTAGAGAAAGATTGATGCAACTAGTTGAATCTCTTCCGTATTCTCTATCCAGTGCTGGCCCAGAAAATCTTTCTGGTGTTGGCAATTATCTTTTAAGCGTTTCTCCTTCAAATGGGCGCAAAGATTACTCGGCACTAAGTTTGTACTTCTTAGACTCACATAAGTACGTTCAAGAACCGAAGATGAAAGGCTATGATTATTTGAAACAAGACCAGTTGGAGTACGTGATGTCTTTAAGTGAAGATCTCAGAGCTAAGAACGAAGCTGTGAAAGGCCGGATTAGCAAAAAGACTACTCCTTACGGAGCATTAGCAATGGCATTCTTCCACATCCCCTTACCAGAATATAGAGATATTGAAGTTGACCCACAAACAGGAAAACAAAGAAAAATCATAGGGACATTAAAAGAAAGTGTCACTGCACCAATCCACAACTCTGGCATGAAACAAGTTTTTGCCGAAGTGGGCGTTTCTGTTGTCTCTGTTGGTCATGATCATTGTAATGATTATTGCGTCAACAATGATATATGGCTATGTTATGGAGGTGCAGCCGGTGAAGGTGGATATGCTGGGTACGGTGGAACAGCCAGAAGGGTTAGAATCTATGAGATCAACGAAGAGTTAGGCCGTATCAATACCTGGAAGAGGCTGGAAACTGATCCATTCATGATCGATGAGGATATCATTTTAGTCAATGAGGGAAAAGCCATTTCCAGTCAGTGAGCAAACAATTTGTATTTTATGTATTCTGCTAACTATGGGCAGTATTTTAATACTTATATAAATACTGCTTCCCTGCAAATAAAAACCAGCGCAGTTTGATCAAAGGCTTTACAACTGCCTCAATGGTTAGAAAGTTATCTAATTTAGAGACTGATGAGTTTTCTCCCCCTTGTATGAAATAGAGGATATACATTCCCCTTTTGAAGAATAATGTGCCCCTCACACCTGCCCGCCTCGTCCTTAAGCGATCAGCCATGGTTGCCTCATATGCAGCCACAGTATCTTGCACCACATTTGCCCATACTCACACAACAACACGTGACCTAAATTCATCTTATCTTATTCTACGCCGCGTAGGCAACTGGTGAGACCAAGTCCCAAGTCCCCCTTCTCCCTCTTCAAATGTTCTCTGCCGTCCGCCTCTCCCGCCAGTTGCCTGCTACTTTTATCCCCCACGGCCCTTCGGAGCCTCTGTTTCTTCTCCCCCACGGAATTGACTTGATTCCACACTTTTTCTTCTTTTTCTGTGTGGGTGTGTGTATATTTTTTTCACTCTAATTCAGACCATTTTCTAGATGACACTTTCGGTTTGCTTTAATAAACCGAGTAAGTTCAAGCACCATATTAACTGCGCATTACCTCCTTGATTCCTAAGCAGGTTTTTGACTCAGAAACTTCTTGGAATAAGCACCATCTTTTGTGTGTTTTTTACTTTATTTACATTTATTGGTGTTTTGTTAAGAGAAGTTTATACTTAAGATACACCTTAAAGGCTTTTCAAACCAACAAGAATAACGACAACAACAACAACCTAACTGAAGATCAAAAAATTGTCCCACGTTAAACATCAGTGACATCCAACCTTTGAACATTCGAATAATGGTGGGCCCCCGTATTACGAACTTCTCTAATGGGGATGCCAGCAACAACATAAACAACAACAACCAATCCAGTAGCAGCACAAATAGCTATACAGGAGGCATTAATCTGCAAAACCAACACTCGTCAGATGAAACTCCAATGGCTTTGTTAGAGCAGTTGGTTTACGTTGACAATTTTTTGCAGAATAATGATCCAACTAATGAGCAAAACTTTGACGAACAACTTAGTGCAGAATTAGCTGCTTTTGCAGATGACACTTTTATTTTCCCAGATGAAGAGAAACCAAAAGTGAAAACTGGAGACTCGTCTAGTATGAGCATGGCTGAAGGTTTGGTTCCTAGACAACAACAGCAACAATCACAATCACAAGTCTCGAATATAATGGCACCAGTTCCTGCCAGTAATTCTATGAATCAAACAATTACTAATAGAGGAATTCCTTCAACAATACACGAGCTACTAGGAAATATAAGTTTACCCCAAACGTCCCACATTTCTCATATACCATCGACTACATTTCATGATGTTAATGTTCAATCTTCTCTAACTCCGCAGGCACAACTGTTTCCAGCTCAACAGCAGCAGCCGTCAACTAGTCTACCAAGTGTCAGTGTTCCTCAAGGTGCTCTGTCTACGCTAGCGGCTGCTGGTTTATCTCAGACTCAAATTCAGGCTTTAGCGACGCTAATGGCTTACCATAAGGATACTCTAGAAACCCAGCAGTTGATCCCACAACAACCTTCAACCACTACTTCAACAACATCATCATCTTTCTCTCCACAGCCTCAACCACAGATACCGCTACCTGCAACAAGAACTTCAAATGTGTCTCTACCTTCATTAACCAGGCGACCAACAACTCCTTCTGTCTCCTCATCTTCAGCGCAAGCATCATCGTTTGAACCAAGTAGCCATTACTCTACTTCAAGCTCAACAATATCTCCACAACACAATGTCTTAAGCCAGCAATCACCAACCAATCCCAGTGTATCACATAGTCCGGTAGCACATATTACAACGCCGACAAACGGTGCGACACCTACAATAATGAATACACCGCTTCCGAATCTGAGTGTAAGTAACAACGTCAGCAACAGTAATAATAATACCACGGCAAGTATTCTGAAGACTGTGACAGGCCATAACTCAACCCCATCAGATTCACCCTCCCAAACTGGTGTTGTTCAAGTTGACAAACGTCGCCGCAACACTGCCGCATCTGCTCGTTTCAGAATCAAGAAGAAACTGAAGGAGCAAGAAATGGAGAGGGCTTTGAAAGATTTAAGTGATTTATCAAGATCATTAGAGCAGAAGATTCAGCAGTTGGAAATGGAAAATAGATTGTTGAGAAATTTGGTTGTTGAAAAAGGGAATCAGAGGGATACTGAAGAATTAGAAAGATTAAGAAAACGAGCAAAGATAAGCGTTGATCAAAAGGATGAAGGTGGTGATAGTTGAATTAATCTGTATTTGTTAATTTTAATTACAAGGTATGTTGAGTACTGGTACTTTTATAATATACTATTTTATTTCATTTTAATTATTTTAATGTAGGTCTTTCACTTTGTTTTTCATCTCTATTTTGCTTTAGTTTCTGTTGTCCTGTGTGTGTCATTTTGATAAGCTAAAAGGCTGGCTTGTCAGATTTCTTTTTCTCTTATTTGTTTTGTTTTTTCGTTGTCAGTAACTACACTAGATCTATAAATGATTTTTGATATTCGAATGGCTTGGTGCTAGAATACTTGGTCACCAAGGTAGATAACGACTTAACTAACCATTTAACTACCTGTGGAAATAGAAGAACAGACAACCATCGACCATTAACTGCCATTACCCATTATCGGTTACCCTTCCCAAGCTACGTAATCTATTAGCTTTTAGAGACCCGTTGTTCTTGAATGGCAGCACTTTGAAATCCATGCAGCATTGTTTATCAAGCTTCTTTTGGCAGTTCGATAATTAAGTACAGTAAATACAGTAGACAGGCTAGTTTATGTAGAGGTTTATGTATTCAGCCTTCTAGTGTTCTTAGAATTGGTGTCTTGTCTGCGAATCAATTACACAGACGAAGTAAAGATAAGTTATAAATTGACGTCATGAAGCCAGTTGTTTCTGTAAGTGATCATTATAAATTATTTTGAATGAAATTGAAGGGTTAAGTCAAGAGATCTTGGTTAGAACAGAAACTTATTACGGATTGAAATTGCATTAGAATAATCGTTTATTTTTTTCCCGTTATATTTCCTTATGTCCTGACAATGGATATACATTCAATTTAAATAAAATGGGTTGAACTGTTGGTCTGATGTGCAATCTTGTCATTTGATAAGAAATATAGTTGACAGCTCGACCAAGATGCAAGCAACTACTACCAAGAAAAGTACATTCTACACCCTTCAATTCATTCAAAACTCTTTTGATTAAAGTCATTTAAGCAGTGTAAAAACATTATATACTAACATTCATACACTCCGTTTACTGTGTCACTTCGTTTAATATAGGCAGGTAAAGCTTGGTTCTGTACAGTCGTTTCAGCATTTGGTATAGTGATCTTAACCGTTTTAGGTTGTTTATTCAATGCTAATCACGAAGCTTTAATGGGTTCAATCAATGACCCTGAAGATGGAAAAGCGTAAGTATTTGTTTTTCCAGCTTGCGAGTTAGTGATCAAATAAAGATAGTCTATGATACTAACATACATTCAAATATATTGATTGCAATTATGATTTTGAATAAACAAAATCTTGACATATTGCAATTTATATTTGCAAAATAATAATATAGTGTTGCAAAGACGGTGTTTGGTGCTGTTTTGCTATACGTTATATTCTTCCTATTCTGTGGTTCCCAAATATGGTTGATGAATAGACAAGCAAATATTCAATTATGATTTTCCCCTTGTACTTATGCTTTTATTCATTTTTTTGGTAGCGATTCCTTTAAACAAAAAATCTTTTATTTTCTTACATGAGCAAACAATACATTTCCTCAAAATATACTGAAACTTCCAATAGTGGTTGATACGTTTGAGAATCGTTAGTATTGTTATTTTGAAGCCTATAGTGTGGAATAGGGATCCATGCCAGGGGTTGATGTCTTTAGATATAATAGGTTTCAGCTTTATTCAAAGAAAAAAAATATGCATTGGTTGTGACATGTTATAAATATTTACAACTGCTTTATATTACCTCTGTGTGTATTTGTGTACATTGAGGATTTTCCTGTTTGTTTTTGTCTTCGTGGGTTTTTCTTGAGTCATTTCATACATATTTGTTTATCCTTTAATCTTTATCTTAGTTTGTTTGTTTGTTTCTTTTATTTATATAAATTTATATTTATTTTTGGCACTGTTTTAGACTCTTTATCGTCATAATTAACTCCTGAAGTAACAAGAACGGTTCCTAAAATGTCTATAATGAGGCAGCGCTAGGTTCTCTCTGAAATGCTTCTGAAAAGACTTATCCCCAAAAGATTGGTATACAATTTACCTAGTACTTCGTCTAATTTGTAAGCTTCAGGTGTTATGATATGCATGTTACTATTTATTTGCCCAGCACATTTAGACTAAACCAAATATATAAATGGGTATCCATACCAACACGCCAAACAGATACGTCTTGTCCGTTATTCACCGTTAAACCGCAAACGTTGCCGCACGCTTTTACAATAAAATTAGAGCCAATTGTGACATTAAGAATATTATCAGGAGATTGGTTTAGAACAACGATAAAGCACAACCGTATACGGGTATAGGGTTCATTGCGTTGCCAACGTTAGGCCTTATTAAAACTCGGAGATCATACTTGGTTACGGAGTTTGAGTTGTATTTCTCTTAGCCGATGAAAATTTATTTCAATTTTACTTCTGCTTCATATAAAGCAACTTTAGGATCTTTCCGATAAGTCAGGCACCTAGCTATAGACATATATGTATGCAGGTATATCCAGGACGAACTTTCTTTACCCTTTCATCGCTTGTCTATTCCTATTTCAGTCTTCAAGATGCTATTGATTAATAGAGGCTTCATAGGACAGATAAAAACGCCATTAAGTTTCCTTACACGCTTCGTTAGTTCGGGACCTAGAGGGTCTGATAACAGAACTCCCACCCTTGAAGATCTACCAAACTCCGATGCAAACATGATAATGACCGATCCACTTCTAATATACCGTAGTTATGTTGCAAGAGGTATATTAAAGCGAGACGAAAGTCAACTTCGAGCAGCTGTTGAATTCCAAAAACTATATTTCAGATTGAAAGATTACAAGCCAGATGATAAAGCGATACGCATCAATCAATTGATCAGAGAACTTGAGATCAAATTCAATCCAAATAAAAACGATGGGCTTATTTTCAGTACTATTGGATATAAACCTAAATGGTATACGAATAAACGTAAAAAGAAAAGGACTGAATTAATTAAAGTGATCACCGATGAGGATGAACTGCTGAATTTTCCATCTCCACAAGGGCTATTAGTGAATGGCGAAGTTGGGTGTGGAAAATCAATGCTGTTGGATCTTTTCGCAAATTCTTTGCCCATTGAAAGAAAGATCCGGATTCATTACAATAACTTTATTTTATGGGTTTTTGCTGAGATTCACAATATTTACGAGAGACGGAAAAAGTCCAACCAAGATAACCATACTATTCTATCTTTAGAGAACGAGTTTATTTTATTCGAAGTTGCTTCAAGAATGATCAGCAAACACTATGTTTTGATGCTTGATGAATTCATGCTTCCAGATTTAGCATCTGCTAAAATCATCAAGATATTATTCACTTATTTCTTTAAATTAGGTGGTGTTGTGGTGGCCACCTCAAATAGACTCCCTGAAGAGCTATATTCTACAGACTTCAATAAAACTCAATTCCAATCTTTTGAAAGAATTTTGAAATTAAGATGTGAAGTGCTTGATATGAACAGTGAAAGCGACTATAGAATGATTTTGAAAGATGAAGGCCTGGTCCCGTACCTAGTCGTTAAGAAGGGGAATGATTCACACAATGATCAATGGAATCAATTAGTCTCGCAACATTTAGATATAGAGAGAATGACGCCAAGTTCATTTGTTTCTTATGGAAGACAAATTCAAATCCCAATGCATCATGACGGTGTGGTTAAGTTTAACTATGATGAAATTTGTGGTGATTCAACACATGGCCCAAGCGACTACATTTCAATTGCTTCTAGATACCACACTGTTATCATTGATCACATTCCTGTGATGACTATCAAACTGAAGAACGAAGCTAGAAGATTCATTACCTTTCTGGATTCCTTGTACGAAGCTAGATGTAAAGTTATTTTCAGAATGGACGTTGAACCATCCGAACTATTTTTCCCTGATGCTGCTGCGTTTGAATACTCAAAATCAAATAACTCAGAAGTTTTAGAAGAAGAAATGTTTGCTAAAACTCAATTGTACTTAGCTAACCCATATAGACCAAATGTGCAATCATATGAAGAAGGTTCCAATCAGTTCAAAGAGATTTCTGAGAAAGCCTCTGATCAAGAGCCAGGCGATACTATCCCTAATTTCAAAGATGTCGCTAAGTTCACTGGAGAGGATGAAATGTTTGCTTATAAAAGAGCAGTTAGTAGAATCAGCGAAATGAGTTTCAGCTCTACTTGGAGGTTGGAAGGAAGATGGATTCCAAACGATACCACTTTGAGGCCATGGGAATCGCCGTTTGAAGGCAAGTATGATATGCCAAATACAGTATCAATGGGTGAAGGTAGAGTTCCTGGTGTGGCATACCCAACCGGTGAAGAATACAGAGCTAATGTGCAGTTTAGTGCTGCCCCTACTTTCAAAGGTTATAACTTCTGGTCACTGGGCACATGGAAGAATAAAGGCAATTTTGTGAAGGACGAAATAGCGAAACGGTGGTTAAAAGGTGCTGATTAATGTTTACTGTTTTATATATGCCGCAATATATCCTTGGGGATGGATTTCTTATTTGCCCTTTTGTTTTCTTTTTAAGATTGCTGTTATTAGTTGCATTTATTATATAATATACATATTCTAGTACACTATCCGTTTTACTTGGAGTATTGAAGGAAAAGTATCCTTTAATTATTAATTAACCCCGTTGCCGCGCACGCCCTTTTCTGGTGACAAAGAGAAGATACTGAAAGCAGGCCGTTTTAAACAAAGGACAGACCGAGACACACCTACATGGAGATTTGAGATCCAAAAGCTGTATATTTATGGGGCAAAGCAATCTCTGTTTTTTATCGTGACAAGAGGGTATATTAAAGGGAGCTCAACACTAAAATTGATTCAAATAGAACACCAATATCATCATTCTTCTGCTTATCAAGCATAATGGAGTTCATCAAGATAACAAAGGTTGATGATATAACATTGCATAGAAGAGGTGTATCTCTCAATGGAACATTACATTTAACAACCCATCATCTGATTTTCACGTTGCCGCCCCAGAAAGAGGGTCAAGACAAGCCAGTTGGCATGAGAGAATTATGGTGCTGTTATCCAATGATTGAAAAAGTTGAGTTTAACAAAGGTTCGTCGCTGTTGTATTTAGAAGACACCGAGGTTGATAACAATCTATGTAAAGGAGCAAATCTAAGAATCAGATGTAGAGATTTCACATATTTAGCGTTTGATTTCAGTGATGTTAAACAATGTAACGATGTCTTTGAAAGTATTATGAAATTGACGTGTATTGATTCTTTAGAGAAGTTATATGCATTTGCTTATATACCTGTTAGAATTGAACAGCCATTCAACAGTTGGAACGACTACATAACGTTAACAGAATTTGAAAGACAGGGCTTAAATTTATCAGATGATGGAATTGACAACAACTATCCAGGTTGTGATAATTGGAGGCTATCAAATTTGAATAAAGATTATAGATTGTCAAGAACATATCCAGCACAAAACATTGTTCCAAGATCGATATCTGATACAATATTAAGTCATTCTGTCAAATTTAGATCGAAGAACCGATTCCCAACACTCACATACTATTATAAGAAAAATGGCTGTTCCATTATAAGATGCTCGCAACCGCTAGTTGGTATAAAACAAAATAGGTCATTCCAAGATGAGAAATTACTTTATGAAATATTCAAAACGAACAACAAGCAAAATTCAACGAATTTAATAGTGGATGCCAGACCATTAACAAATGCAATGGCACAAGCAGCATTGGGTGCAGGCACCGAGATCATGGACTATTACGAACATTGTAAAAAAGTGTTTTTGGGCATTGAGAATATTCATGTTATGAGAGAAAGCTTGAATAAGATTAAAGAAGTTTTAAAAAATGGCGATATTTCAAATCAGTTGTATAATAAAGAACTTCTCATTAAATCAAATTGGCTGGATCATATTTCTAATGTATTGAAAACTACTGATTTACTAGTGAAATCTATCCATTTAAACAATATGCATTTGATCATCCATTGTTCGGATGGCTGGGATAGAACT
Organism: Ogataea methanolica; assembly: GCA_001600755.1. Taxonomy (NCBI): domain Eukaryota; kingdom Fungi; phylum Ascomycota; class Pichiomycetes; order Pichiales; family Pichiaceae; genus Ogataea; species Ogataea methanolica. The sequence continues at coordinate 2,038,445 of BCKW01000001.1, forward strand.
TCACAAATGGCTTCACTTATTGAGCTGTGCCTTGATCCATATTATAGAACTATAGAAGGTTTTGCAGTTTTAGTGGAAAAAGACTGGTGTTCATTTGGTCACAAATTCAATGAAAGATCTGGTCATTTGCAGAAAGAGACTAAATTTTATAACTATACATCTGATTCCAATTTTCAAAAAATTAAACAGTTAAATCAACAATTCAAGAATCATCAGAATACAAAACTTGAGAGTCCAATCTTCCATCAGTTTTTAGACTGTATATACCAATTACTAAGACAATATCCATCAAAGTTTCAGTTCAATGAAAGATTTTTGAGGAGGTTGGTGTATCATTTGTATTCCTGTCAATATGGTACATTCTTATTTGACTCCGAAAGAGAGAAAAGAGAATCAAATATTCACGACAAGACGAGATCCGTTTGGGACTATTTCAAATCACGTAAATCAGAGTTTAGTAACCCTGATTATAACGATGATAATGACGTCATTTATCCAAATTTCACAGATGTTAAGTTCTGGTTCCAGCTATTTGGTAAGAGTGACCAAGAGCTGAACGGTTTTTTAGAGAAGCAAAGACAGAGAGAAATGGAATTGAAAAGGCAAAAAGAAGATGCTGCTGTTGTCTTTGATAGAGGTGCAGAAGAAGCCAAACTAGAAGCATTTAGTATGGATGGATTGGAGAATGGTGTGGGTAATGGGTCCTCATCCAGCTATATTGATGAAACAGAACCTGATGACCCACCTCCAGAAGGCGATGGTGGCTTGGTCGATGATGAAGAAGATGACGATGAAGAAGATGACGATGAAGGTGACGGAGATGGGGAAGAGGGAGAAAGTTCTGATAGTGAACCGACCAGTGGCACTTTTGCAAATGGTGCAAATAGCAATAGTGATCCACTGGGAGATATTGACGTTGTTAATAAAAAATTGGAACAACTGGAAATATCTAATGAAGGAACTTGAGCATCTGAATACTCCTGTTTCCTCTGGCATGTACCAACAATATAGATGATGGCATTAAAATAATAGTAATGAATATTATGATCCAAGTATACATTGGAGTAAAAACAAAAGAATGAATAGTATTTGGAATAAATAAATTTGAGCAAATAAGATAGATAATAGAAGAAAACGAGCAAATTACAACTTTGCCACTTCATTTTTCCAAGAAACTCCACACCATTGGCTCAACTCTATAACCATTTCTCTGCACTCTCTAATAACATCCATATCTACACCATTGTTCTTGGCACCTTTCAAATGACCTTTCAACTGGGGGTTTACATCTTGTGGGATCAAACAAGAAATGACAATAATACTAGTTTCTTGAGCACTCAAAATATCGGTATATGAAAGTAGAGGAGAATAAACATTTTGGATAGTATATGTCCATAAATCTGGATACGACGTAGACATGGAGTTGATAACACGGCCAGAAATCTTGTTGTAAATAGTTTTCCAAAATGCTTTCCCACGTTCTTGTTGCTCTTGATACTGTTCAAAAGTTGTGATTTGTGGTCTATTTGATTTCTCAGCCCGTAAGTTATGAGGAGTAGTGTCTCTGAGGATGGTTAATGCGTTTATAGCCTTAGGCAATCCACTTAATGCAGTTGTCTTCAAAATGCTTTCTCTGAACTTATCAGATGTTGACGATAATAGTTCTTGGTTATTCATAGAGTATGGGGTAAACGGAGGTGTTGTAGGGCCCACCATCTTCATCTCTTCGTACTTGTTCATCACCTTGCTAACTTTTTCAAATAGTTCCTCAGATGGGGTTACGCTCTGGTCCTTCATGTGTAACGTATAATGGTAAATTCTAGGAATCTCATGAGGTTTGTTACAAACAGTTAATGTCACTGTTGCTATCAGGTACCATAGGTTTGATAATTTTTTGTTTGTTGAAAGTTTGATCAATCTTTGTGGGGTAAGTATCGTCATTTTTCACTCTATTTTAGTTGCTTCTTCTACTGTTGATAATAGTAAACTATGCCTGCTTGCAACGGCTCCCCGACAAAGAATTTAAAGCTTGTTTTAACAGCTGAAATTAGTGTATGATTTCGACTGAAATATCCTGGAACAACTAAATCTGGTAAAAAAAAACGGTAATGAAAATTTGATGATCAGTAACAGGATCAATGAGTGAGTGAGGCGTTGCCAACTCGGGGATCTGCGTCCTGAGTTCGCTTGCCTTTGGGAGGTGGAGATATGAGGCTGCGTGGCTGTGGTTGAAGCAGGAGAGTGAAAGTGTTGGAAGAACTTACCTTCTGTGTGTCTGAATCAACAAATGTGTATTATTATTAGTGGGAAATTAGTCGTATGTATAATCTATATAGTAGTCGGTGGCATATATAGATGTGGTCTATAGTTTCTATAAAAGTCAAAAAGAAGAAGATAGAATAAATTTTGATCAAAACTTGGTGTTCTTAAGTTCAGGAACCATGGCTAAGACCTTACCAGTATCTAGGTAAGTGGCAACATTCTTAACAACGTATTCTTCCATAGACTTGATAGTTTCAACAGTGTGAGTACCCATGTGAGGTAAAGAAACAACGTTAGGTAATGAAATTAATTCCATGTTGACATTTGGCTCGTTTTCGAAAACATCAGCACCCAATGATGCCACTTTACCTGACTTCAAAGCTGGTAGTAAAGCAGATTCATCAATAATAGGGCCTCTGGCAGTGTTAACAATAACAACACCATCCTTCATCTTAGCAATTGAGGACTCATTGATGGAGTGCCTAGTTGCTGAGTTTAGTGGAATGTTGATTGAGATCACATCAGATTGGGCTAATAATTCATCAAATGAAACATATTCGGCACCATCTTCTAATTCTGGAGCCAATTGAGACCTGTTGTGGTAAATGATCTTAGAGAAACCAAATGGCTTGGCTCTGTCTCTAACAGCTCTACCGATACCACCCATACCATAGATACCTAGCACTTTCCCTTCAGGGTCATGACCAATTGGTGTGCCCCCGGACTTTAATGTTGGCCATTTACCAGCTTTTAAGTTATCATGAGATATTTGGAAGTTTCTGAGAGCGGATATTAGCAAGAAGATATTGGTGTCAGCAGTAGCGGCATCAACTAAAGATGGAACGTTAGACAATTGGATACCATGGGCACCACATTCAACAGCATCAACCTGATCGTAACCGGCACCAGTGTGAGAGATGGCTTTCAATGATGTGTTTAACAAAAGTTCAGCAATTAAGGCTTTGTCCACCACACCAGTTTGTCTGACGGATTCAAAAGTTCTGGCGATGTATGAAACTTCTTTAAACTTACCAGATTTCAACTCAGCTAAGAATTCATCTCTGGAAGAAGCTTCGGATTCAACGACTTCAACGTTGTACTTGGCGACTAAATCAGTCCAAGCTTGTTCAGCATATCTAATTGGACCAAATCTTAGGATTTTAACAGGAGCAGTTGTTGATGATGACATTTTTCTATAAGATGGTAAACGGTTTCTAATAAGATTTAATCTATTGACTGAACTCTTGATTGATTGCATGTGTTATACAAAGTACGGGAAGAAGGAGCGGAGTTATAAAATGAAGAAAGAGGCGCCATAAACTGGTATTTATACTGCTTGAAGAAGACAAACGACATGTGAGATATTATGGATTGAAAGATAAGAAAGTCGATTTGCTTCCTCGAGACAACTGTTGTATTGTTCGTTGACTTGTCCTATCCTAATGGATCCCACGCAATCCCACGCTTTCGGCTCTTTGCCGTAGTAAAGAGGTTGGCGCCGTCCACGTGACTCGGAGAAGAACTCCCGTTCTGTGGCTGGACAGGGTCATAAAAGAGGCATTCAAACTCCCGAAACGGCTCTGCTGGCTGTGATAAGATCTTACGCCTCCATACAATCTGCACAAGTAGAGTGTACCTAATGTTCATTAGTTTATTAGCTCATTAGTTACTTGGCACTGTAAAGGGGACAGGGTCGATGGCTTTTGTGTATGAAAAGAGTTGTACAGAAGAAAATCATCTCTGATGGTTGATCACGTGACAAACTAATTATTATGCGTCTCTCAATCGACGCGACTTCTAAGAGAAGCTTTTTACTGTGATGCGCGCCTTCTCCTGCAATTCTCCTCTTCAACTGACATGCATATATGAAATATACACCAAATTTAAAGCAAATAAGTGGGTTTGAGCTAACAAATGAAGAGCATTGGGACCAGCCAAAAAGGGAGTAAGAAAGAGAGCAATGTCCGCGGAAGAAGATACCATCAAGTTAAACCATTCCAAGCTAGGAACAAAACAGTACTGGGACGATTTCTACAAGTTGGAACACTCCAATTTTGAAGAGAATCCAGATGATACAGGTGAATGTTGGTTCTCTGATGCTGATGCCGAAGATAAAATTGTGGATTTTTTGTTTTCTAACCTTGGATCATTACCTACGTTGCACGCTGACTCTAAAATATGCGACTTGGGTACTGGAAATGGCCACTTATTGTTTCAAATATCGGAGGAAGGTTGGAAAGGTCAACTGGTTGGTATCGATTACAGTGAGGTGAGCGTGCAGTTTGCTAAAGATATTGCTGAAACTAATGGGCAAAATGTTAAATTTGCACAATCTGATATCTTGAGCTTTGAAGATGAGTTTATTAAGGAAAACACGGGGGAGTTTGATATTGTCTTGGATAAGGGAACATTGGATGCAATTGGATTAAGTGACTCTAAGTATGGTGAAGATGGCTCGCTTTCAGGCGTCGACATTTACCCACAGACTGTCAAGAGTCTTGTAAAGAAAGGTGGTATTTTATTAGTCACGAGTTGCAATTTCACGGAGGAAGAGTTAAGCAGGCTGATCTTGAAGTTCGGAGATTTTGAAATCTGGAAAAAGATTGATTACCCTGTTTTCGAATTTGGTGGTATTAAAGGTTCTGCTATTTGTAGCATTGCTTTCGGGAGAAGGTAAACTTATATGTATGCATTAACTGGAGTATAGGCCTTATAAGAAAATAAAAACTTCGGCACAGGCAACACAAAGAAGTGTCGCACAAGTTTACTCAACCATTATCCATGTGTCTTTATACAAGTCTAAAAGAACAAGATATATCTATATAAAACGCAGTTCTTAAGAATCTTTAGGTATTAGTTTGGTTATCTCATCAAACAGCTTGGCAGAATTTTCAATTTGTCCAATTTTTAAAGCATATTGTGCCGGTTTGTCATCTTCCACAACTTGAAATCTAATAAATTTGTCACTGTTCATCGAGCTGACCATTCCTTTGAAGACTTCAAACCCTTTTATTATTGGAACATTAAGGATTAATTTTAGTATACCATCTTGTCTCATAACTAATCTTCCATTGTAATGGCCTTTAGGTTTTAAAAATTTATTGACTTTTAATATGCCAACGCCTTTTTCCCTCCATCCATCAGAAACCTTTGTTAAATCTAAGTGGTATAGTTTGGCTTTGACTTGGAATTGTGTGGACTCTTCTTCTTCGCCAGATTTAATGTCTTGTTTTTCCAAGTGAACGGTTTTGTAAACTTCTTTTGATTTCTCCTTGTCTTCATCTTGTGATTCTGACTCAGACTTAGATGGAAGAGTGTCAAAGATTGACTTCTTATTCATCGATTTTTGGAAAGCGTTACCAAACGATGATCCACCACCAAATATGGATTTAGGAGCAGGGCTGTTTGATGATTCAGCCGATTCTTTATTTTTTTCAGCAATTTCAGTAGCGGATTTATCAGCAAATACATTCTTTGGAACGCCAAACATAGAGAACCCTGAACTTTTGCCAAATGCTCCAGAACCAAACACAAACTTTGGCTTTTCGGGTTCTTTAGTTTCTTCTGCTTTATCATTATCGGTTATTTTCTTGTCCTTTTGCGTAGAATCTTCTTTTGAGCCTTCCTTCGTAGTTTCATCTTTTGAAGTATCTTTTTTTGAGTTTTGTTTATCTTCAGGTTGTGTATCTTCAGGTTGTGTCTCTTCAGGCTCTTTCGCTTCTCCCGTTTTGGAGCGTTTGGCTTCGGTTATATTTGACTCACTGGTATCATTTTCAGACTCTGATTCTTGGTCAACCTCCTCAATCGGTCTTTTCTTCCCTTCTGACTGTTCGTCCGATATACGGTCCTGTGAATTTTCTTCTATTTTGGATTCGGGTTCTGTAGTTGCTGTTGTCGTTTCAGGTTCAAGTGTCTGTGCAGGTGCTTCTGCCGAATTAGACTCAGCTTTCGGTTCCTCAGCTTTATCTGACATTATTTGTACTTTAGATGACTCTGTATTCATTCGCTTATTATTGATATGATTTTGTGTTTATAACCATCAATTGGTTTGAAATACTGTTATACCACGGGTCTGCTAGATAGACAACTTCTATGCTTTGACCTTTCTGCCGACCAACTCAAACAAAAATAGTTTGTGATAGGAGTTCGTCATTCTGCCAAAATAATCCCCGTGTAGTTAAATAGGGGGTTGGTTTTGCACATTTTACAAGCCTGTAGGCAAGGCGTATTTCGAACGTTATGCGCAGAGAAATGTCGGGATTATTTTTTGGTAGTTGGAGAAAGCATGGAAATATGGAAATAGTATAACGGTTAAGAATCATTTCTGTTGGCCTTGGTTGAGTATGAAGGTATGGTATAGTGAATCATACACAAAAACTGTCAACCACATTAAAAAATTGGGATCAATAATAAAAGTGAGAATCGTGGCAGGGATTATTAGTGAAAGTAGGATACAAAGGGCTAGAAAAATAGCCTCGAAACAAAAAATAAAGTAGTCTGCTTTGAAAAGCTAATATTTAATTTTGGTTTGTTAGTATCACTCGTGAAAGGGCTAGTGATTGTTAACCATGCTCCATTTAGCGGTGCTGAACTACTTTTGATAGCGCCAATGGCAGTTTTGAAGAAGGTCATTTTCCTTGTCAATGATTCGTAATAAAGATTCTGAATTGGCTTGTTTTATGGATAAATTTCGGCAAGTGGGATTTTCGGATGGAAAAGAAGTGGAAAGTAATATGCCTTCTGCTATCTTTTGTTTAATGGAATCATGTACTGTAAAAGTATGTTGTCCCTCAAGCGCCTAAAACTTCAATCGACCCCAAAATCGACCTCACAATCGACCCTATCGATGCACCTTCCCGATTAGGATAAAGAAGAAAAGTAAACAAACAATTTTGAGAGAACAAAGCAAAACAAAACAAAAGACAAAAAGCAGTTGTTGTCGGTGCACAGCTTTTCTACAACGTATGTCTATAACCACACCTACAAGAATTACATATAGAACCTCATTTGCATTAATTGAATAACCGAACTGCATACTTTGCACGCGTATACACCATGGAATTGCATCTAAGACTAAAACCAGCATTGGATGATGCAGCTTCAGTGTTTGAACAATCTAAATCCAATCCCCAGCAAATTGAGTTTGAGAAATATGGAACCTCATTTGATTTCAAATCTATCTCAACTACATCAAAAACCGAGCAATTTTTTGAAGATGTTGCTAGGCCGATGGTTGACGATAAATTACTCAAGAAACAGGATTGTTTGTTGTTTACCCTAGGTCCTTCAAATTCAGGTAAAAGTTTTACAGTTTTCGGTGATAAATTCGATAATGAAGGGTTAACAGCCAACTCTTTGAAACACATTTTCCACAGTTTAGAAGATAAAGGTATATCTAATCATTACGAAAAATTAATCAACTTTGTTTCAAATTTACAAAATAAGTTGGATCTTTATCCTGGACAAGAGACCGTTGATGGTGAATATGCCATCACTATATCGATGTTTGAGATTTATAACGACTCAATCAAAGACTTACTATTGAACACAGATACAACTAGACCCAAGTCATTTCTGGATATAATCACTGATCCACATGATCAAAAGTTGAAGCCACGTAACTTATCACAGTTTATGGTTAACAGCTACCAATCTTCGGTGAGCCTAATCAACCACGGATTAAGAAATAGGGCTACCTCAACTACATATATTAACAGTGAATCTTCGAGATCTCATTGCTTTGTTTTTATTAATGTCCATAGGATATTTGGTAATGTTGTCAATACATCTAGAATGACTATTGCTGATTTGGCAGGCTTGGAAAGATCTAAACTGTCACAAACCTCTGGTATTAATCTGAAAGAAGGTAGTTTCACCAATGCATCATTAACTCAATTAGGCCGTTGCTTAGAACTAGTTGCTACACGGCAATTTAACAAGTCCTTATTGAGAACTAATAAACTAACTAGACTTATTTTTAACGATTATGTCAAGAGCAAAAGTTTGATTTCAATCATTGTTACCTTAGATCCGCATGGTGATGAGGGCTTAATACTTCAAACGCTAAGATATGTTAACCCAATTCAATATCAGAAGATTTCAAGACGTTCTGCGTCTGCTGGCTATAGCACTAGTAGCTCAAGAGGTGCTTCCGCATCTGGATATGACTCCAAAGCACAAAGTGAGCTTCTGGCTGAAATTGACAGTTTAAGGGCTTATCAATCGAAGCTAGAAATAAAATTATCCCATTTGGAAAATGAAGTTGTGCAAACTGAGGTCAGAGCCAGACAGGAATTATACGAAGAAAATGAAGCTAAGCTGAATCAAATTTCCGTGGAACACAAGACTGAAATTTTTAACCTCAAAGAAAATTATAGCTCACAAACAGATGCTAAATTGGAAGATTTGTCAGCAAGTTATCGAAAAAGAATTCAAGTTATCAAGGAGCAATTGGAAGAGAAACAGTCTGAACTAGTGTCAATGAAGGATAGCTTAGAGTCTGTTAAATCGCAATGCTATCAACTCACTAAAGCGAACGAGGAATTGGAATCTACTGTTTCATACCTAAAAGAAGAAGAAAACTCAAAGGTACTGGAACTATCTAATTCTCTAGAGCAGTCCAAGAATGAAGTAATTAGTTTGAATAACTCCATCTCTGCATTGGAAGCACAATTATCCTCTTTGAAATCCTTACATGAAGTTGAGTTGACTCAATTGAGATCGGAAAAGGATGCTGAATTGCAAAATCTTCAAAACGAGTTGAGTCTTAAACATCAAGCAAAGCTGGATCAATTACAATATTCCATGGATCTAAATCAAGAATCACTAAGCGAAAAGGATTCGAGAATTTCTGAATTATTAGTCAGCTTGAACCAGATAAAGCAGTCGACAGATTTGCTCTTAAATGAAAAAGAAGCAAAGATCAACGATCTAGAAATTTCAGAGACTGAATTAAGTGTCCAATTAATGGACATCAAAGAAAAGCATTCTTTAGAAAGGGTTTCTTTGCAAAATATTATTAATGATTTGGAATCAAAATTGTCCATGTCAAAGAATGACACGGACTCCGCTGAGTCAATTTATAAAGATCAAATCAGTCAATTATCTACTGAATTGGCCAACTCAAAGAAATCGTTTGTAGAAGCTGAGGTTAAGTATCAAGCAAAAATTACTGAGTTAGAAAGTCAAATTTTATCATTGAAAAAACAGGTTGAAGATGCCAATAAAATGTTACAGGATTCCCAGGTAATTTATGACAAGCAATTAGATGAAATGATGAATGATCGGCAAAGTGCTTTGAAGGGATTAGCTTTGGAAAAGGAGCAAGAAATCCAAAACTTGAAATCTGAGGGTCTGAAAAGAATCAATAAACTTGAGGCTCAGTTGGCTGAGTCACAAACTGAAATTAAATCCTTGACTGATAAGAGCATTGAACTGTCTAAAGAAAGAGGGAATTTGAAATCCGATTTAACGGAAGAAATTGATGAATTGGAAACAAAATTATCATACAAGGAAAAGATGATTGATCAAGTGAATTTGTCCTTGAGAGAGAGGGATGCTGCTATACAAAGATTGAAGCAACAAAAGGAAGATATTGAAAGTAGTCTTGCAAAGAAGGAACAAGTTATCAATTCTTTGAAAGAAGGCTTCGATAATCAAATAAAGCATGCTGAAGATATCAATGCTGGGCTCGCCAAAGAAGCTTCTAATTTAACAGCTGAACTAGCAAGACAAGTTGAGCTTCAAAATGCTTCAAACGAAAAAGCTGCTAATATTCAAACCACCTTAGACATTCAAATTCAATTAGCCCAAGAGCTGCAATCGACTGTGACTAAACTGCAGTCTTCTTTAAATAAAGAGACTATTGAAAATAAATCATTACGGGACCAGCTTGCCTCCAAGATTATTGACTTGTCTAAAATGGAAAGTAAAAATAAGAGCATAAGATTAGACCTAGAAAGCTACAAGACTAAGGCAAACCTAATGAACTCATTTGATCATCCAACCTCTTCAAGATCTCTGTCTAAATCTTTATCACCCGAAAAATCGGCTTTTAAGGTTCCAGGAAGCTCCCCGTATAAATCGCCTGCTTTCCATGAAGATGCGTTTAATGCTGGTGGTATACCAGATGGCTTCGAAATCTTTGCGGATACACCAGAAGTTGAAGATCTTCCGTATACACAGGCCTCTGTGACTACAGTTATGGATTCATCTGCTAGTAAATCAAGAAGAAAGTCAAAGTCCCCAAAGAAATCCAAAAGCAAGAAGTCTTCAAAGAAATCTAAAGTCGAACATCAAATGGACTTCCATGATAATAATCCATTTAATGTGAACAGCGATTCAGGTGAAGGTGAAGATGGAGATAAAGAAAACAAAAGGATAAAATTCAAACCATTGAAGTCTACCTTAGACACTGTTTTGAATTCCCCTGTTGTTTGTTTGAGCTCTCCAGCAGGTGTCGGTAACAAGGAAAATAGTACCCCGTTGAATACGATGACTAAAAAGCACTCCCTTTCTCCAACTAAAACTAACAAGAAGAAATTAAGAAGGGTCCATCTAGAGGAAAGCTACAGTGACTGATTTATTTGCTGTTAATTCTTTAGCGCAGTATTTATTAATCTATAGTTTTCATTACTTTTAGTTTGTTTTTCGTTTTATATATGCTTCTGGTAAAAAGTACCCCTATCCCTCGCTTACGCATTCCAAAACTTCCCGTATATTTTTTCTCTCGCTTGCAACTGCACAATTCGGTGACTTGTGAGTGCCTGAGCTTTATTTCCGTACAAACATTCAACATGACAATGGGTCAAGGTTGATGATTGCGTATCACGAAGACAGTATACCTCTTCATTTGTTTACTATCACTAAAGATGGCAGAATAGTATTCTTGAATCTCCGCATCATTAGTAGATCATTTGGAAGTGTCTATCATTGTTCCCAAAAATTATTCGATACCCATTTATTGCGAACACAGGTATCAAATTCACTAAGGGCTTTCTAACGTTCTAGGTAGGTAGTGTTCAACCATAGATACCAACACATTTATTTGTATTTTTAATCTGACTAAACTTGGACTCATCTCGTCATTCAAACAGACAATCAGAGCTAGATAATTCAGTTGCGAAAGGAATTACAGTCCTACAAAAGCTTCAACCTAGAAGCTCACATATATCCAAGACTCAACACAAAGATAATGCCACCAAAAAAGAAGCAAAAACAGGACCAAGCTGATTCTCTCAAAAAATCCCAAGTGAACCGACGGTCATTCACTGGTTGTGAAACATGTAGAAATAGGAAAGTCAAATGTGATGGTACTAAACCAGTTTGTAAAAGATGTGAGAAATCAAAAGTTGTGTGCTTAGGTTATGATATTAAATTGAAGTTCTGTGAGCCATTGGTTGTTTTGAAAGATGGTTCGTTTGGGTCTGACGAGGGTGCTCATGATGAAGATTCACAATCGGGCCAAACCCACTTTCAAAGACGTCAGGTACCCTTTATGTCATTCCCAGAGCACTTACAATATAAATACATGGAAGACATGGATCCAATATTGGAGACTCTTACAGATGATAGGTACTATGGTAAGCCAATAAGATCAGGGCCATTTGGTGCATTCCCAATAAATGACAAATTGAAAAGTCCTACGCCGACTAATGACGGTAAAATTTCCAGGCCCGTTGGAACTGAAAGCAGCAAGATGAATGACAATGGACAGAAATTTTGTATGAATCATGACAGCAGTAATCTCAACAGTGACGGAGAATTGATGTACCGTTTGGAGTTCAACAACCGAGAGAAACTGACTGGCTATATTCACAATAACTTGGGCAAGTTGGTTGCATTTTCCCCAAACCCTGGGCAAGCATCTACCAAAGCCAGGAACCAAGATAACGGTGAAATCATACGTAGACGTCTTTGGATTCACCCACGCTTACAAATCGATGCTAGACTAACTTACAAAGCCCTTATGGGTGATGCAATGGCTGATTCAAATGAATGGAACACGATTCAGCAAACTATTTTTTCGGATTTTTATGGTAAGACTGATGAGCTTAACTTTAGAATCGTTGACAAATTTAATGTTGATAAGACAACACTGGCCAAAATAGCCAGAGATCATTTAGCTAAAGTTTTAATTGATCTTGGTGATAGATCGGGAAACGTTAGTCTCAGGACGCTTTTGGCAAATCCAACTACATCGGATATTGTTAGACTGTTTGTTAGAAAATGCAGCGGTATGACGTTTTTATCGTATAAAGGTGGTATCTTGGAAACGATTCTAACTCCGATATTATATAAGATCGTTGGTGAAATGTTAGTTTTTGATATGATTCCAGAAGCAGAAACAGCTGATCCTGAAATGAAAGAAGAAATTGGATTTAAGAATTACTGTTTCTTATTGAAGCAAACATTTGTGTTAGAAGCTTTAGCTATTGCCTCTTTTGCGCATTATAAGACGTTGTTCAATGATTTTGGTATTTATGAAGGCTCTTTAATATTTCTGAAATGCTACATTAGATTCAGAGAGATATCGATGATTAACCTTTGTAATATAATTGTACCATTGGTCGGCCGTTATGATGAAAATGAAGCTATCAAAGTTGTCAATACCGATTTGTTGAACAGATTGCTATCTGTTGGTTTAATTAAGGAATTAACCTTATGCTTGATTTTGGCAATAAAGCAAGACGAAATGTTGAATGTTCTGCAAAATTATAAATTGTTGTTCAATGTTTGTGATGGTGTTTGTCAGTATATTAAATCATTAGGATCAGAGGACAGACAATTGCGCAACCTTCTTCTGTGGTTTAGATATATGATATTCTTTTTCAGATCTACGTCAACCATTGATGTTAAGAACTACAAGATTACTGATGAAGGATATGAAGACATTGATGCTGATTATAATATGATTAAGACATTCATGTTCGACGACGACTTCCAGCCCAACGAATACAACAAAATCGAAATTAAGCCAGCTTTACAGCAAAATAGTGATAACGATGCCTATAGCGACGACAATGACGACGATGATGATGATGAAAACGACTACGATAATGATGATAACGATAACGGTAATTTCTCTGATGAAGGTGAAGATGAGATAGGAATCGATGAAAGCCAGAGATTGAGACCCAATAACTATCATTCACTGCCAGCTAGATTAGCCCAACGGCCTCCAATAGAAGACAAACCGCCAAGGTCATTCACTGTTAAATTCCACTTTGATGCGAATAATAAGGAGGATGAGGATGATTATGATGATTATAGTAACGAAGACAGAAAAAATGGCGTAGATTTGAAAGCTAAGGGCGAGAACCGATTGCAACCACCGAATAAAAGACGGTCATTGGCACCACCCCCACAAATGAATAAATTGGGTAAAGTTCTTAATGCAAAGGGTGAAGAGATTGATGCGTTGACAGGTTTGAAATCAAGACCAACACAGATTTCATTGATGCCTAGAGAGCAGCTTTTAACTACTGCTTCCCCTCAAACTGTTCTAACTGAGATCAATTTACCCTTCAGTGACAACCAAGATTTGTTGTCTCCCATTGAGTTAGCTTATGGTATACCGTTATCATTATTAGACTTAATGGAAAAAGTTATCAGATTATCGGACCATCGTAATTGGTTTTTGCGTAAGAAGATCTTCCCTAGAAACTTCCCAAAAATCTGTTGCGATATTGAGGAAGATTTAATGAACTGGAAATTACCTTGGAATTTATTCGATGGGCCGCCTTCTTCAGCAATTTCAACTGCTGATCACCTGTTTGGATCACGATCAGAACCACAACTCAAGTTTCACAGTGTTGTTCATGAGATAGTTTACCATTTATCGGTTTGTTTCTATAATTGCACGCTATTGATCTTTATGAGATTGATCAAAGATACTGACCCAAGTTTGTTGCAAAATCATGTTCTTTCAACATTGAACCACTTGGAAGCATTACATCGCATTTCGATTGAAGTCCAAACTAACGCCGAAATTAGAATACACCCCCCATTCTGGTGTTTCTTCATCAGTGGTAGTGATGCCATTGGATTCAACTTACAAGCAAGGTTCGATATCTTAGGTAAGACGTTGTTTGATGCGGGCGATAAATGGATCGGTAAACAAATGCTTTTTGAGATTTGGAGAGGTAGAAACTACGTAGAAGGTGGTAAGAGAAGAGGAAGTAAGGGAGATTGTTTAGATGAGGATGACAATGAAGATGACGACAAGGAAACTTCGTGGTTGGATATGGTTAAAGGCTGGGAAGTTTCTGGATTCCATTAAAAGGGTATTATCAGATTACCTTAGTTAGCATTGTACCATATTTTGTATACTATACATATTTAATGCTTTAATGAAAATATTCTCTTAGATTACATTATGTTAATTTGGTTTTAAGAATAGGAACAGTAAAACCGGATCTAAAAATATTATTCGTCCCTACTGGGGACCTAAATAGACACACATAGAAAGAACATAAAAGTACCGACAAAGAAAAATCAAATTAATGCCAAGAAATAAAGAATAAAAAAGAGAAACAATATAGTAAAGAATTCGTTAGTAAGATAGAATTAATCTAAATGGGAATATGATGGAACATCTAAATGGAAACAAGGATGGTTTGTACCTGTCAAAGCGTAATACCTCTCAGAGTCACCTTCATTATATGCCACACTGTAAATCTGATGTTCAATATCAAAGCGTCCTGTTTTAAGGCTAGCAGTCTTCTTTGGTTTCTTATCCTCAATTACAACTTCGTTAATTGAACGGTCACTCTCAATATCGTCATCAGGGTTTAACACTGGCTCGATTCGCTCGTGTATACTACCACCAAACCCACCATTTATTAAACCACGCTTAACCCAAGGGTTAATGATTCCTGAGAAATGAATTTCAAATGTATTACCGGCATAATTTTCAACTGTCTTCTTTAAATCTATCAACGCTTGCACAGAAGTTGTATCAATACCGACAACCTGACTGAAATCCAGGTGAATGATTCTCAAAGCTGGTCTTTCGTCAACAATTGCAGAGCCTTCTTCATCTTGTTTAACTTTCTTAAACCATTTATACTTCAATTCACCAGGGTTATTAAAAGTCTTTTCTCTTTTCAGAACAGATGGCTTAGTTACTCTTTTGACTTCGTCAAGGATAGTATCAAGTTGTCTTGAAGAGTTCGGATATATAAATGAATCTGATGGTCTGAAAACAATGACACCTGGAGGTGGGGGGGTAATGTGAACTCTCTCGTTAACGTACTGGGTATGGATGAAACTTTCGTTAGCCGGGTATTTTGGCATTGGAACCCATCTGTAGTGTGTTTTCAAGTGGGGGACTGCGGCTACAGTTCTTGTACCTTCTTGCAGTTGCTGTTGTTTATTGGTCGAGTTGATTGAATAGGTGGATTCATTATTCAAATCACTATCAATATTAGAAACAACCATTGGATCAACAGCTTCAACAACTTTGATTCTGCCAAGGAAAGCCCCATTAGGAGCACAAAGTCTCCATAATAAAACAGCACAAGAAGCACAAATTGCAAAATAAATACCATTTTCAATACTACTGAAAACGGTAATCACCAAACCTATTAAAAAGATACCACAGTCAACTGGCTGAACTCTCCACATATTCCAAGTAACCTTGTATGACACAATTAGATCACTAACGGCATGTATAATAATGGCGGACAAAGCAGCTTTTGGAATATAGTAGAAAGCATCGGTAAAACAATAGATTGATAATAAGACACAGGCACCAGTGAAAATACCAGCAAATGGAGTTCTAACACCACACTTTGACTTTAAAGCGGTTCTACTGAAGGAACCGGTAGCAGGATAGGCGTTGAAGAAAGTACCAACTAAATTAGTAACTCCAATGGCAATCAACTCTTGATTAGGGTTAATCTTGTAATCATTTAATCTACCGAAAGATTTTGAAATGGAAATGTGCTCTAAAACTAAAATGATTGTAGCAACTGGTAATTCGGAAGCAAGCTCGGAGACTAAACCGGAAGGTAACGTCATAACACCAGTATGCTGTAAACCAGAAGGAACCGTACCGTTAACGGAGAATGATTTTTGTTTTTTATTGTGTCTAACAAGGCCCCAACTGATTAAAGTTGCAAAGATAATGACGACTGCATTTCTGAGTTGCTCTATATAGAAGAAAATTCTTCTCTTTGGATACCTCTTGTATAAATAGGATGTTGTAAATTTCCAAGCGTATAATATGAACAAACAAACCAAACCAAAAGCGGCATCTTTTTTGGTATGATGTAAATTCTTCAAAGTATTGATGACAACTTTATAAGGGGCATCTCTAGTGTTCACCAGCTTCCCGAAACCCATCAAACCAGGAACTTGACCAACAATAATATTGAAAGCAGAACCAGACATAAATGCTAGAACTGCAGGTAAAGAAATCAGTTCAACAATAAATCCAAGTCTCAAAATACCAACACCTAAAGCAATCGAACCGCATAATAGCGATAAGGTTGTTGCAATAACAGGACCCGAAAAAGTATCACCATTTTTATGTTGAACTCTAGTGATGATTTTACCAACTTCCATACTCATCACGGCGACAGGACCAATAGAAACATCTTTACTTGTTGCGAAGAAGGCATAAATTAAAACACCAACAAAGGAGGAATACAAACCGTATTCTGAGGGTAACGAAGCCAATTGAGCGTAAGACATCGACTGTGGAACCAAAACAATAGCCACCGTGACACCGGCAACAAAATCACTATAAATCCAGGAAGGAGTAGTTGGATAATGGGCAATCCATCCTAGAATTGGGAATAACGATCTAGCGTAGTTTTTCACTTTTCTACCTGGTGATTCAACTAAATTATGAGCATAATCTTTAACTGTAATTGTTTCTTCTTCGTATTCTTCGATTGAGATATTCTTTGCAGGGCCCGATTGGATCGAATCTGTAGCATCATAGCTCTTTGTAGGAGAATCCGAAGCGCTTATAAGTATGGAAGACATCTTGTAAAATTTTATTCTTCAATAACGGAATAAAGGGCAGTAATCAGCGCTTTCTATGTCCAATATTTAATATCAGGTAGGAACAAAACGGGAACAAAAAACTCAATTTGCTGGAATTATTTATAAATTAATAAGTTAATCTAATCGATAAAAGGAAGCAAAGCTCTTGAGAGATTTTACAAATAGTAGGAGGGACGGAATGTAGGTTATTTATAAAGAGTGAAAGAAGAATAGGATAGAAGGCAAAAAAAAGGATTTGCTTGAAATTTATTTTTCTTTTACTTCGAAAGAGATTCGTATGTAAGGAGAGTAGGCTGCAAGCAATAGTAGCTCATTGAAACCACCATTGGTGAATACCCGTATTCTCTATCTTTTTTGCCTACGAATTAGACGAACAACCACAATAGGGAGAGAGCTGACAAAGTAAACAGCCATGTAGCATGTTGATTTGTCAACTTGCTCACCAAAAGCAAAAGAGAATGAGGGTAGGTCACGTGCCATGTTGAAGTTGGTAGTGGTGGCTCCAGCTGCGGCGCTGACGAAGACAATAAAATCTTAATAGCCGATGCGCCTCATAAGATCCACAGTCACGTTAGTAGGTGCCACCACTGTGTTTTATTTATCCGGAGTTTCTTTTACCAGTGCATTAGATGGGGAAGATGAGATATGGGAACGACGCCGGTGTGGTGCTTTGTGTTGCTTGTTATGATATGCGTCCCGATTGTATCTCCACAGATTTAAGAAGGATCATGTATGGAAATCTGAGGAAAAAGCTTCTTATCGACAAAACAAAACATAATTCTCTTGGTTGACGCTATCCTATCACTTATCTGGGAGCTATCCTGTGATAAACAATAATGCAAGTAAGCTCGTATAGGTCGACACGTAGACATTCAAATTCCTTAGGGCTTACTTCAAACAATGGGTCCCTTGAAAGGGACTTGTACTTGTTTGTGTTGAATATATATATTCGTATTTTTAATAGAGATCATGATATTACTCTGATTACTAGGTCTCTTTGCCTTTAGTAGTTCATCCTACCTCATATTCATCGTCTAGAAGAAATCTCGACGTGTTTTCCAATAACAGGAAGGGATTTTGTCTATTTAATAATGTATTTCTTACCCTTTACATACGTTAGTTGGTTACCTTTCACCCTCTGGAAGAGAACAGTCTTATGGAGAGATATCCTTCTCGCTTAAAGATAATGTCTGTAAGCCGTATACTCAAATCCAAAGACAAGCCATACTTGTATAGAGCAAAATTATTAGTACGCTTTTATAATATTCTATATATGTATTGGGGTCTAATTAAGCTTCACTGGAACATTTTCACAGTTTTATTCACCCTCAGTTACACTTTTCTTTGGCATTGTGCATGATTTAACGCAAAGTAAGAATTCAGAGGCCGATTAAGCAATTATTATGCAGTCACAAGCCCTCGTGAGTGTTGCTCTCGCCTATCTCCGATTGCGACACAGTTAGCCAGGTAGATCACACTCGAAAAAGTATCATTATTTAATGATCCTTAAGCTTATCGAATTAATATGAGATGAGTATCAATTGTGTAATTATTTATATTGTACTTATCAGATAAAAAAGTTGTGTAATTAAAGCCATACTTACATATTGGTAAATATGACAAAGTAAACAAAAACAAGATGTGAATACAATAAACCCTTTTTTCCAGCCAGTCTACAACAATTTTATCTATCCACATATCATCTCTATCTATAAATTTTCGAGCGCTTCATTAAGCAATTTAACGCAGTCAAAGCAATCCTTAAACGAGTTGTATAATGCAGTTGGAGCTAATCTGATAGCGTCTGGTCTTCTCTCATCGCAGATACAACCATTTGAATTCAAATGGTTAGAAATCTTTTGCATAATGTTATCAGCCTCAGAGTCATGATGAGGTTTGAACAACACAGATAACTGTGAACCTCTTTCTAATGGGCTTTCAGGGGTTAAAATGATGAAATGGGGGATGATTTCTTCACCTTTGCTTTCTAATACCTTTGAATCTGAAATAGATCTGTAGTAAGGTGATGCCTTGAGTAATCTCTCCAAGTAGTTGGTTAGTTCGATAGACTTTGATCTCAAGGTATCAATTCCTCCACATTTTTGGAAAATCTCTAAAGATGATTTCAAAGAAACAACATCGATAACACTTGGATTGGATTGACGATAGCCTAATGCACTCTCTATAGGATTGAAAGTTTCCATCATCTCAAATCTTTCAACAGCATTATTTCCCCACCAACCAGCTAAACGTGGCTTCCAATTTTGTCTTGTCAGCCTTGTATGGTTTTCGTGAACAAATATACCGCCAATGGCACCAGGTCCTGAATTTAGATATTTATAAGAACACCAGACAGCAAAATCAACATTCCAATCATGCAATTTCATGTCTACGTTACCAACAGCATGGGCCAAATCCCAGCCAACTGTACAATTGTATTGATGTCCAATTTCAGTGATTGTCTTAATGTCAAAATATTGACCAGTATAGTATTGGATACCAGGTAAACAAATCAAAGCAATTTCATCATTTTGGTCTTTGATTGTTTGAACGATATCTTCAGTTCTTATACTGTATTCCCCTTCACGAGGCTCTATTTGTATCAAAGCGTCTTCATCATATCCGTTCAATTTTGCAAGATTCAACAAAGCATAGTAATCTGATGGGAATGCATGTCTCTCAAATAAAATCTTGAATTTCTTAGAAGTTGGCTTGTAAAAGCTGCAGAGAAGTGAGTTCAAGTTCATTGTTAAAGTGCCCATACAAGCAACTTCTGTATCTTTTGCTCCGACAACAGGCGCTAACAACGGAACAACAGGTAGATCGATATCCATCCAAGATGTCTTACCTTCGGATTCAAAACGATGACGGAAGTGAGATTCAACAGCCCTATCTGACCAAGCATCAAGTTCATCATTTATAGCTTTGGAGGTAGATAATGGCATTAAGCCC
Source organism: Ogataea methanolica (assembly GCA_001600755.1). NCBI lineage: Eukaryota > Fungi > Ascomycota > Pichiomycetes > Pichiales > Pichiaceae > Ogataea > Ogataea methanolica. The sequence goes on from BCKW01000001.1 coordinate 2,058,674, forward strand.
AACGAGTTACCACAAAGATAGTTGACTGTCGAATCTAGTGATTTGTCAGACGTGGGAGATGGGATCAATCCCATTGATCTGAAAGTTGGGAATTTGAACAAATCATTGAATGTCTGAAATTTAGAATCCAGTATATTTGCTTCTTCTTGAAATTCAGATGATGAGGACATTTTCGGACATCTATATTGTGAGTTGGTGACCTGTTTTGTTGGTTTCTTGAGTCTTGTCCAGTGAATCATGGACCGTAGAAGCCGAATTATATCGCCGTGTGTACGTCCGCCTACTTCTGCGACCTCTTGGGGATCCCCAGCCACTCACTCCATTCATTGCACCAGCCATCGTTCTTACCAGCCATAACTATTGGTGACGTAATGGTCCGAGTCCCCGCAACCGGTGTCAAAAAGGAAAAGCAGACAACAACTCTACACACGTTTGTTTTGATACTGTCGCCTCGACACCAAAGAGACAGCTACTAATTTCTTTGTTTGGTTAGGAGCAGGTTGACAAGCTGACTGTGACATCGACAGTTGAGTTCTGTGTCCCGTTTCATGTAGTTTGTATCCTGTATCTCATCACTTTTGCTGGCAGTAACATCAACATCCAACCCATTCTTAACTTGAAATATCCGAGAAACTCCTCCTTTTGTACAGAACAAAGAAAACAAAACAAAACAAACATTAAAAACAGGCCTAGCGTTAGGACTGAATAAATAATATACTCACAATTGTAGATTTACTTTACTCAATTCAAGCTCTCCATTTTTAATCTATATTTGATTAATATTCACAAAAGAACCTATCATAAACTGCAATTCCAAATATCTCAAATATATATACCCATCTTCATTCCTTGATAGATATATAGATACACATATTGACCAATTTTCAATCGTTTACATTACTAGAAAAACAAAGAACCCCAAACTTATCAATCAATATTTGGGCCTCGTTTTTATACACAAAGGAATATAAACCCTATCACACAAGTTAAATACAGGGTCTTATAAATCCACATAATCAATAATTAAATTAAAAGATTCCTTATACAATTCAAAACAAGAAACATCATAATGTCACAAGAGTTTACAAGAACGCAAATATTTGGTACAATTTTTGAAACAACTTCAAGATACTCCGACTTGAATCCTGTTGGCATGGGTGCTTTTGGTTTGGTGTGCTCTGCAAAAGACAAACTAACAAATCAAAACGTTGCCATCAAAAAAGTTATGAAACCCTTCTCAACTGCTGTTTTAGCAAAAAGAACATACAGAGAGTTGAAATTGTTAAACCATCTAAGACATGAAAATTTAATCTCGTTGGATGATATTTTCTTGTCACCTTTAGAAGATATATATTTTGTTACTGAATTACAAGGTACAGACTTACATAGACTATTAACTTCAAGACCGTTAGAAAAACAATTTATTCAATACTTCTTGTATCAAATTTTGAGAGGCTTAAAATATGTTCATTCTGCAGGTGTTATTCACAGAGATTTGAAACCAAGTAATATCTTAATCAACGAGAATTGTGACTTGAAAATTTGTGATTTCGGCTTAGCTAGAATTCAAGATCCACAAATGACTGGTTATGTCTCAACACGTTATTACCGAGCACCTGAAATCATGTTAACATGGCAAAAATATGATACAGCAGTTGATATTTGGTCAGCAGGTTGTATATTTGCTGAAATGATTGAAGGGAAGCCTTTGTTCCCGGGTAAAGATCATGTTCACCAATTTTCCATCATTACTGAACTCTTAGGTTCTCCTCCATCCGATGTCATTGATACAATTTGTTCAGAGAATACGCTAAGGTTTGTTCAATCATTACCAATAAGAGAACCAATCCCACTAACTGAACGGTTCAAAGGTATCGAACCAGAAGCCATTGATCTATTGGCCAAAATGTTGTTATTTGACCCACGTAAAAGGTTCACTGCAGAACAAGCTTTAGAACACGAGTATTTAGCTCCATATCACGACCCATCAGACGAACCATTTGCCGAAGAGAAATTCGATTGGAGTTTCAATGACGCAGATTTACCTGTTGATACATGGAGAATCATGATGTATTCCGAGATTTTAGACTTCCATGAAATCGAAGGATCCGAAGCCTTAAATAATAACAACCAGCAAGCTGAACAATACGAAAGTGAATTGATACAACAGCAGTCAACTCAACAAAGCACCACCAGTAGCAGTAGCACTGCTTGAAACGAATCCAAGACATCATCTCTTTCCACCCCTTACCGTCCCATTATTTTTTCCCTTTTGGCAGTTTTCTGGTGTTTCCGGCTTCTATATCTTGTTCTCCCCATTCTCACTTGTGTGCTTTTTTTGTTTTATTTTCGGTCTTCTCTTTTAATTACTTTTTATCCTGTTCTTAGATCGTATATATTAGAGGCACATATATATATATTCAGTTTTTTTGTATACATTATGTATATGGTTTATCTGTACAATCGTTATCACTTAGTAATTTGCGTGAGTTTTTCGCTTCTGTTTCCCATGCTCATGTATGTATTTTTCCCCACCCTTATATATGGTATGTCTGAATGTCATAGACTAGAAATACATGTTTTTTAGCTTTGTCATAAATTTTCTGGTCTTTCTAAGAATAATTGAAAAATAGAACTTGGTCTTTAAAAATACAAAAAATGGAAGACGAAAAGAAGAAACAAATAAAAGAAAAAAGAAGGGAATAATGAAAGCTTATCTGTGAGTCTAATAATAAATAAAAATAGCATCAAAAAGCTCATCTCATCTCATTCTACGCAGGAAGAGATCATCAACACCAGATCCAACTTTCCCTCCCATTCCAACCCCGTAAACCAACTTCTCCTCCATGAACTTATTCTTAAACAACTCAAATAACTCTTTGGATTTCCCAAATGAGGAATAAGAAGAAGCATTGGAACCGCTATTCCCACCTCCGTTCGAATTTGAGATTTGAAACTGTGAAAAAAATCGTTCTGCATATACAAATATGAACTTCTCCATATCAGTTATATCAACTAAGAATTGTTGCTGATGCTGCTGTTGTTCCATTTGCTGTTGCTGATGGTGAATTAAGTGCAGTTGTTGGCTAGTTGAAACTGCCCCAGTGTTGGCATTGTTCGCATTTCTGCTGCTGTTGGTATTTCCTGGGTTGTTACTCGCTGCTGACAATCTATTAACTTGGTTTTCAGCAGGCAAGTAAGCTGATAACTGTACATTGAATGGGTTTGTTGTTTCATCCACGGTTTGCGTATGGGCGTGGGGAAGAGCATTGGAGATCACAGATGGCATGTTAACAAATTGATTAGATGGTTGGTTGGAAGCAGTTGGATCCTGCTGGTGACTTGCATTAGATCCTGTAGCTAATCGTTGGTACTGGTTTGCAGTTGCTCTGCTATTAGTTTCAGCACTGTTCAATAGTTGATTCACATCGTAAGATTGATATCTATCTCCATGTGGTTGCCGTTGCTGTGAGTTTGATGCTGACTGAGATTGTGGCTGTACTTGCGATTGAGGTTGTCGCTGCTGTTGCTGTTGCTGTTGTTGATTTCCCTGTGCAGTGGCATTATTGGCCCCATTTGCGGATGCGATCAAGTTATATTCATTTTCGTTTTGCTGTGCATTTATATGGGTCAGTGATGGTTTTTGCTGTTGTTGTTGCCTGGCATTACTGAAAGCAGCCTGTGGAAGAGGTATCTCGTAATTTGGCGGGCTGGAGTGATAAGTGAATTCCGGTGTTGGTGAGATATTTGAATTTGTATCATCGTTTATGTTAACAGCCCGGTTATCGGTTTTGTCATTAGCATTTGAACGATTTCCAGGAATATTTATCGAGCCTGAAGATTCTTCACTCAAGCGTCTTCTTTTGTTAGCATGCATTGTTTTCTTATCAAGCCCGTGTCTTTTCTTAAAAGTGGACAACCAACCATGACTAAAAGTTTCTAATCTTTTCGGATCATCAACACCATAAATTCTAGCATATTTAACCCAAAACTCTCTTAAAATTGGTTCGTTAACAGGCAGGTTTTGTTGTAGTCTTTCTTCAACTGCCTTATGCATAGCTTTGTTGATATTCTCATATCTGAAGTTTTGTTTACGTTTTGATGACATTAGCGATTTGCTAGTGGCAAGATCAGTGGATGTTGCCTCTTCAAACCTTTGTCTTAGATCTGCTTCATGCTTTAACCATTCACTAAAACTAGACGTTGAAATAGAAAACTGATCCTTAAAATATTCAACAGTTTCACTTTGTGGTCTCTTTGAATCATGATAGTGTTGCAAAATGAGAATTTTTTGTTCTAAATTGGCTCTAGGTAATTTACCTCTTGTCATGCTTTTGAGATAATTAAATTGGGCCAAAAGAGTTATTCGCTCTATAAAAATTATAAGGGTTCTGTAGATACCGTACCTGTCGATCAAAGTATTTCCCTAAAGGATAGACCATAAAAAGTAAGACAAACAGGATCCTGAAAGCAAAGTAGAGTTGTCCTGTTTCCTGATTAGGTGTGTTCGTTCTGTCTGGGAAACAAATTGGCTGTTTGTTTGCATTTCGCAGGTGTCTGCGGGGCTGTGAAACAAGGATGTGTTTGTTGGCCGTTCTTGTTTATTGGCAGTCTTTCTGTGGTTGGGGTCATCTTGTTCCCGATATCTATATATTAGATGTGATAAAGGAACGAATTGGCTTCTTTTTAACATTACAAAACGTAAAAGATAGAATAAAATAAAACTTAATTTAAATTAATTCAATATAGAAATAGTAGCTTAACAAAAACTGTATGGTACGGTAATCAAAGATGGGGAAAACTTACAACAAAATATAACAAATCGATTTACTTTAATTAAAGCATTCAATGGGATCCGGCACCTCTGGAAACTTTTTCTAAAACAGAATCGTAAGCAACTTCACTGTAATCGGTACCTTGAATATCGGTAGAGACACCATTTAAAGCTCTTCTTAAGGCATCCTTGGAGGAAGCGTAAACCATCTTTGGTCTGACAGAAGCGCTATCTGGGGACCATTGATAGAAAACAATCTTGGATCTCTTACCTTCACCATTACCAATTTCGTAATCAAAATCAAAGACGGCATATTTACAATCATTTTCTGGTAACTCTTCTAAGAAGTCATCGTATGAACCATCAGTGGAGGTCTTGTCAACGACAATTTCGGTCTTCTTGTCGTTCAATTGGTAAATGATGTACTTGTACTTCTTACCTAATTTTAAATCATTGAAAGCCTTTAATGCTTCATCGGAAACGGCGACACTATAATCATATTAAGAGCAATATGGTATGTTAGTATGTCAAAAATCTCACCCCTTAAATAATTCCAGAAATTATAAAATATCGATAACTAAATATAGAATCAAACATACCCAGATCTGGACTATATTAAATGGCAAATTCGTATGAATGGATATTCAATCCAAAATGAAATTAATCTGTTAGTAAACACATATTTTAAGCCAATGTTTTATCTTGTCGGGTTCGGTATTAAAGATGGATGAAACTGGTGTTAAGTGGTAGATGTCACCAGAAAACTTGTTAGCAATGGTACTAATTAATCCAATTGTACTGCTTATATTATTAAGCAATCAAAGTATATGACCCATCTTTCGAAAAAATCTAGGATCAATTGAAAGGTGAATGTTTAATTATCTGCATATGAGTGAATGAACAGCTCAGCAACAAGAGTTACTCCTGGAGGAGGCGAAATGTAAACAGAATCATTCCGTGTATATGCCATCATCAATTTGAAAAGCAACAAGATTCGTGTGGAAACATACCATTGTGTATAATTATTTTTGTATATTATTGATATTAGTTGGACAAACTGCAGATTTCGGAATTGGGCAAGTGTGTTGAAAGAGCATCAAGAGAGTCCTGTGCTGTTTTCAAGAGCATCAACTGGTGCGTTAATTCCCAGTATGACAAGCGAGTGCAACTTCTCTGTTAGATCATTTACTCAAATCGAATCCTTTGAGCATCAAGACAGAATATTAGAGGTGTGAGGTGTGTGGCAAGAGACAAGAGACAGATGGCTGGTGATAAGGTGTGGCAACGTTAGCTACGTTTCACAGCCTTGGTTTTGGGGAAAGGCGCAAACAAATCAAACAATGGTCATGAATACATGTTCCTAGAAAGATCTATTCATGATGATGGGTCCTGATCTGTATTAGACTGGTAACTTAATAATCCACAATATATCAACAATGAATGACTCATATGAAGCCATAAATTTAAGATTGATCCATTTAGAATCATTACTTACTGGTATAAGTAAAGATCTCTCCTGTCAAAAGCAGTTGACTCTTCAAATAGACAGGTTCAAAAAGTTCCTTAACGACAACAAATTCTTAACTGAATTTATATCAGACTTAAAGCGGATTGGAATATATGATGAATTAGAGATAGATGACTCTCCTTCAACATATCCCGAAACAAGCGATGAACTTAGTATTGAGGACAGGAGGACAATAGTTGAGGTGAATTTAAAAAGTCTTGAAGAGTTCTTGAATATGTTTGATGATTTGTTAATTCATGTTAACAAACTAAATGATTTTGAAAAAGATTATGAAAGAATGTCAGAATTAATTAAATTAAGCTCGATAACTGAGGTCCAATATAATGATCTTCTTGACCAATACGCAAGTCTTAAAAAAGCATACAATGCGATAATAGTCAGGACAATGAAACTCTTGGAATTGAATCTAATTCAAGTTTACGAAGAGAATAAATTCTATTCAGAGATTGAATCAAAGTTATCAGACTTGGATAGTCGCCTGCAGAAAAAATACGAACTGAAGCATGCTATACATGATATATAACAATTTCAAACGCGTATTATCTTCCTCTATTTACATTGTTTTGTATGTACAAGGGGTAGCATTCATCTATTTACCTCCATATCTATCTATTTATTAATCATTATACCATATTATCATGCATCATCATTTCCCGTATTTGTAATAACCCCACAACCTAAAACTCTATCATTATCATACAACACTAAATTTTGTCCAGGGGCAATACCAGGTGCCTTTTCATTCAATCTAAACATTGTCTCGCCATTCTCATTAACATTTGCATCGATTTCGATCAAAGAGCTTGGATTTTGTAGAGATCTCATTTGAACCGTTAATTTACTAGCTTCATTAGTTAAAGTATCAAAATCCAATGATTTATTCAACCATTCCCAGTCACTAACATAGATCAAATCTTTGTTAAAAGCTTTGTAATCGCCCTTCTTGGAAATCACCAATTCGTTTTTTTCGTAATTTTTCGAAGAAATAAACCAAACCCCTTTATATTTGGGGTCTCCTTGTGGCATGGATATTCCCGATTTTTGGCCAATGGTTCCATGCCAGAGCCCTTTATGTTGTCCCCAGATTTTTCCATCACTAGTCACTATATTTCCTGGTTTTGACTCAATAAACTCATTTAAAAAATCGTTAAATTTACCAATTTGTGAAACAAAACACAATCCCTGTGAATCGGGTTTATCCTTTGTTAATAAATTAAACTCTTTCGCAATTTCTCTTATTTCAGGTTTGGAGTAATGACCCATTGGCATCAAAATCTTATCCATCGCTGATCCGGGCATTTGACTTAAGTAGTAAGATTGATCCTTTTGTAAATAATCAGCCCTTAATAGATGACTTTCACCGGTTCGGTTACATTTCATGATTTTTGCATAATGACCTGTTGCTAGCCACCAATTTTCTTCACCTTTGAATTTGTCTGTTAAATGTTCAATCATTCTACCAAATTTCACATACTTATTACACCCAACATCAGGGTTTGGTGTTAATCCTCTTTTATACATATCCAACATTGGTTCGAAAACATCTGACCAGTACTCTTTTTCAAAATTTACTCTTTCGCATGGAATCCCTATTTGTTTGCACGTTTTTTGAACTTGTTCCCAGTCTTTTTCAACGGTGCACTTCCGAGTACCTCCGATTGAATCAGGAGACCAATTAGCCATGAATATTCCTCTTACGTTCTTGTACATTTTTGAATACATCAAAGCTGTCACCGAAGAATCGACCCCAGAAGACATGGAAATTATTATTTGATCATTTTCATTCGGTCTTGGTTGCCTGTACTTTGTAGTTTCTTTGAATTTTAAAAACTTGGGGTAAATGGATGATGGTGCTGTTGATTGGAATCTTTTGTACGGTACGCTATGTAGGCAACTTTGTTTTGTGGCATATAATCTAAAACACTGGTGCATTTTGCGGTTATGGGTCACTGGCGTGTTATCTGTTATCTTTCTTACACTTTTTCACTTGAATTTGACTAACATCATACAACTAAGATCGGCGTACAAATAGTTATTTTTCACGTTATGATCCAGATGATACGATAAGACCTTAATCCTGCAAAAAATTTCCTTGTAAACTGAGAACAATTTATAAGCACCGCCGTAAAGTCTCTAACCAGCTTCATCATGCGACTTCTGTGAATTGGAGCTATCTTGTCTTGCTTTCTAAGAAACTAGTCTATAAAGGGTTAAATTGGGACGTATTAGATGAGAAAACAATACGGGCGAACAGGAATATTTGAAGATGCGTATTAGTTAAGCATAGAAGAGGTTTCTTGTCCAGATATTATTCCGTTATGTGCCTTATGGGATTAAACTAAATGACACAGATCCTGAATCCCGGTTTGAAGAGTGGCTTATAACTTTCCCAAATATGAATAAATCTACAATCAAAAATGGAGCCTGGACTCTGAGTCTTTGATGACTGGAGATTTGAGAGATGAATAACTAATAATATAGCTTTATTATAGCTCATGATGAAGTATAATGGGTGAAGAGGCCTAACAAGAATCTCATTTGGATTTATATTCCTCCAATTTCAGAAGGGAGACAAAAGGCTAAGGAATTTCGGAGAGGGTGATTTCTAAATTCAGCTCATTTGACTCTTGAGAGTCAAGCAAATTATCGAGAGCTTTGCGTATAATCGTACTCTTATTCCTGTTATTTACATCACATCAGCATTCGAAGCAAAATACACAAATGCGCAACAGAGAACTTGGAAATTTTTCTCTCCTTACAGTTTAAACATTCCGGCATCAGGTCAGCCAGCATGTTAGAACTGAACAGCCAGCAATATGCAGCTCTTCAGACCCCACTTTATCAACGGTATATGGGTTTTTTCTTTATCTGGTGAAATTTGGTAGATAGCAAGTAATTAGTGACGGAAGATAAATTCTAAAGAGGGACCGTTTTTACTCTATTTAGTAGCCTGACGACGTTATCATTCCTTAAGACAGCAACCGTGAATTATGGGGTTCAATATTTGAAGCAATATACAGAATTCAGATTGCTACATTCTCATAAATTGACATTTAATCATATATATGGAACTAAATATGATGTTCAAGGTATTTAACATAAAGAAAGGGCGGAAAGTCTTCCCCGCGAGGAGAAGTGTTTTTCAACCTGATATTCACTCTCAAATGCATAAACTATAAATAAAGCGAGCGTTATGATATAGTATAGAGTCTGAATATTCAAAGAGAGAAATAAAATAATAGGGCCTCCCCAGTGAGATGCCTTCAAAAGCTGCTCCAAATCCAACTTGGTCTCGAAGAAAGAGAAAACTAGAAGCCGGGGTATAGTATACTGCATCCTCCAAGAAACTCGAATTCGGTGCATTAGCTCAGAGGTCAAGAGCATCGTGCTTATAGTCGTACAGTGACGTCTATGATAATGTCACACACACATTGTTTCTCACGAAGCAACGCGATGGTCGCGGGTTCAAACCCCGCATGCACCAATTTCGATTTTTTTTTGATTCCTAAGTTGTCCCTATTTACTTGACATCGTCATCAACAAGGAGGCCATAACAAGCCAAAATGGGCATTATTTTGATCGGAAGGATAAAGATAAGATGGCTATAGCCTACAAGTTTCTTTTGGAAAGTCGGAATGACCTTCAAACACGGAAGGGAAATTTGTGGCTTAAGGAGTAAGTGTGAAACTGCACACATTGGTTTTGGAAGCAACATCAGTATAGTAGGATGACAGTATCCTAGTACAGTTCACGCCGCCCTTACAGGAATACTCACATGAGCTAAGGTCGTGACATGCCCGTCCAAAACTGGAAGTCCACAAAGTCAGTCTATCAGAGCCCTTATCAATGTAGATTATTGATTCACATGGAGGTACTTGGCCACCAAGACGATGCTCATAATAGGGTAAACCTCAGGAACCATCACCAAATCTCTTATATGCTGAGACAAAAGGACAAGTAAGGCAGCCGCACAATTTTTCGTCTTGCTGACAAGATCTTCTGTGATTTCTTATGAGAATCAAAGGAAAGATCTCGTCAATGTAGTAATGAAGGTTAGCTCACTTAAATGGCTGGATTGTAAAAAGCTCATCCTATTCCTACAAACATCTACCCATCAATACACCCTACTTTAAGTCATGCAAATCAACGAATAATCTATGAACTCTTCAAATTCGGAAACACACGATATCTATCTGCTTTAGTGGAAGGAAATGTAGAGCTCCGTCTGGATTGTTAAAAGATCCTTCAAGTGAAAAACATGTTTCTTTCTAAATTTTTGAGAAAAAAAATGGTACTGCAGGTAGCTAAACATGGAATACCGCTTAAATTAAAACCATCACTGATAGATAAGATTTCCAGGCTGAGTATTTTCATACCAATTACAAACGCAAAAAAAGCATAACAATGTAGTTTAGAAAAATGCAGTTCATTAAAAAAAACATACAATTAAAATCTTTTATTATGTTTGAATAACTATAAATATTTTAAAGAACTATAATATAACCCAACACTTGACTTAAGTAATTAAGCTTCAGCTAATTCTCTCAAACGTCTGATAGTTGATCTGATAGTAGCAGCAGCGGCAGTTGAGACAGTGTAAGCACCACCAGCAACAGTCTTGTTACATGACTTACAGTTCCAGATACCAGTAGAAGATCTCTTGACAGACTTCTTACCACAGAAAGAACAATCGTATCTAGCATGTTGTTGAACTTCTAACTTCTTACATTGTCTTCTTAAGGATGAACCATATCTGACACCGTACTTACCGGTGATACCGACCTTCTTAGTTCTCTTGGACCTATAATAATCAATTGAAAAATTATGTTAGTAACACACGCTGATGTATTTTTCTGATAAAAATGTAACAGTAATAGCTAGAAAAAGAATAAGTTCTTAGTGAATGTAGATTAGGGGAAGAATGACTTTGGTACAATAAGATTTGCAAACCCCCGAAGTAAGACGTATTTTATAATGATTAATAAAGCAAACATTGAAAAATGATCAATATTTTCAATGTTTGGAATCTCATATCAAAAGTCATGTAATGAATCAAAATAATTAGAATATGGAATACCGATATATTGATCAAATGGAAACAGCACCATATATTGTATCATACTATTATGAAATTGTTCACCTGTAAGTTGGCAAAACTCTTCGGGCTTGCGTGTGTCGATCTTAGAATGGGACAAAGTGAACAGTAGGATCACTTGGAATTCTTGTAACAATCTGCATAATTATACACTTATCGTAACTGTGATTTTCTATTTGACGCTCTTCTAATTCTGTATAAATGACGATAATATTTGATAATTCGAATGTCATTGAACTAATCTCATAATTCTTCTAGTAAACTTGAATCCTGTATTCTTGCTAGTTCTATATTCACTTGATAAGGTTGACATACATTTTAATTAATAATTTATATGTATAAACTTGGTTAATTTAGCTGGAACAGATCAAGAATAATTAAAGCAATGAATAAATTAAGCGTTAAAATAAACCTCACTTTTAACCAACTGCAAGTGAAAAGAGGTTCAACCGATCAGGTACCTTGGTTCCAACCAGCACCTTAACTCTTGCGGGACCAACTAACCAGGCAACACTGCTCCTCACTGAGAAACAGCCTCACCGGCAGTCTGAAAAGTTCAACTCGCTTTGAAAAATTTTCCAGCAAAGAGGAAACAGATAAGCGGTGTAAAGTGTGGGTAAAAGAGGGGTTTAGGCCTCATAAAAGTCACGTGATAGAGGCTACACCAGCCTCGTGAACTATTTCTCACCTTGTCCACAGTCAGTCAGGAATTAAACGTGAATATTAGCCGCACAGAGATAGAGCTCTCCGTCGTTTTCTTATCACCCTCTTCAATTCCCAATAACAAGACTTTGAAGTAAGTTTTATTGCATTGAAGAAATTAGCAAAAGGAAGCTAAATCTTAGTGCACTAGTTGGATAATATAAAATAGGTAATGAAGTACAGCTTGATGTGGAATTATCCAAAGGAAAGTATTGTTGGTGGCAGACGTAACTTAGACGAAGGTAATAATTGATCAAAAGAACTTGGTTTCTGAATGGTAATAAATATGAAACTGAAATCAAATCCCAAGAGATCAAAGGTAATAGACGGGGTCAATTAGGCTGTCTTTCAGAAAATGCATATTGGAGAATTTGTCCCAAAGAATAAGGGACATCAAGAGGGGAGTGTGGTAAGATACCATCTTTCTCATTTATTTTTCCTTGTGATTAAAGCCTTGAAGATACTCTGCCTAATGTATATACATGAACTAATCGTTATAAATACTACTACCCAGTATAATAAACTGGAGTGCCCAAACAGCGCTTTATTGAGACATCTTTATGCGTTACATCTCCTTTACTTGAGTATCTATCGTGTAAATCTTTGTGTCTTACACGGGTTTACCATGCTGGGCATAAGGCACTTGAAACTTCAATTTAATACGTACTTAACTGCCATATCATGATAATCAAATTTAAACCCACGTATTAGACAGGGCATTAAGACCACCCTTAATACCCCAGAGTTGAACCATACATTAGTTCTATTTAATTTGATGTGTCCTAATATGAAACGAGTATTCGAACAATATATGGAAAACAGAAGGCCAAATTTAAATAATTACCCTGAGCCAGCTTATAGAACAGTATTCACTTCCAATGGTATTCATCGTTCGATGTAACTTACACTCAATACAGCGGCTCACATCCTAATACTATAAGCTTATCATTCTTATCATTCATATAATTGGCTTGAAGATAGAAAGAACATATCTTATAAGCTTGCAAAGAATGGGCTCTATGGGTTTAGCTAGGCTAATTGTCATAGAGGTGAATTTAATCAACTTACCCTATTGGTTACATGTCACGGAGGGAAATTATCCTCTTTTTTTGAGAAGGAAAGCAAATTGGACTGGACGCACGACCTTAGACGCTTCGCTTTTAGTACAAAATTCAAGTCAGTACATGATGTTTACATACTACTTTATACCTTATTCTACAGTTTGGGTATTCTACTCAAGATAGTTCAATAGACAACACAATTGGAATTTCTTGACTTCAAAAAGGACCAGATTTTCGTCTTAATTTCAATAAATACGCGCCATAGAATACACCAAATGGATGAAGACGACGAATTCCTATACGGCTCAGGTGAAGAGACAGACCAACCACAAGAAACGAAAACTAGAAAGGCAAACGAAGAAGACGATGATGAGGAAGTGAAACAACCTTCTGTTGAAGCAGCAACAGAAAAAAATGATACTGAAAGAGAGGGAAATGATAACGATGATTCCAGTGAATGCGATTCTGATAGCGATTCGGATGTGGAGTTCATTATTGGATCGATTGAATCTAAGTCTACAGAGGAAGAGAAAACTCTGAAAGAGTCAACAGACACATCAATAGCCAGTCAACAAACAGTCCCTATACTTACAGAGTCAAACGGTTTAGACATCACTAAGGTAGGTGAAATTGAAGGAATACCAGTGACACAATTATTACTCAGTGAACTAAAAGAAAAACCCTGGAGATTACCAGGTGCAGATCTTTCTGACTACTTTAATTTTGGATTTGATGAATTGTCATGGCTCTCATATTGCTCAAAACAAGACAAACTACGTGCGGAGTTTAGTCCTGCTAAAGTGATAGCTGACATGATGGCAAGTGGCGCAATTCCTCCAAGTTTGGCTGGTATGATTCCAAACGGAGGGGGCCCTACAAATTCTAACTCTGGAATACCACCACCATTCATGATGAATCCGATGGGAATGCCACCCTTTGGTATGCCAGGTATGCCGGGAATGCCAGGAATACCTAATATGCCTAATATGCCAGGGATGCCCAATATGCCCAATATGCCAGGGATCCCTAATATGCCTAATATGCCAGGTATGCCTAATATGCCAGGTATGCCCAATATGCCAGGTATGCCAAGTATTCCAGGTATGCCTAACATGTTTCCAAATCCAATGAATAACAATAATAATAAGAACAGCAGTAATGACAACAGTAAGGGGAATAGTAACATGCTCAACAATATCAATACCAATATGCGAAGAAGTGAAGCAACCCCTCCTCCACCACCACCCCAACAACTCAATACAAATAACGTTAATAATATACCAGGGCCAAGCTTAAGCTTACCAAGTATACCTAAACTTCCCTCTCGTCCAGCATCGAACTCACTTACTCCTGAACCAACATCTAGCAGAGGACTACCAAGTGTTCCGGTCAGAGACCAGCGAGATCAAGCAGATAAGGATGTAGAGGTTGGTGCAGCTTCAAATACAGGCTATAGAGATAGGGGGGACGATAACAAGACGAGACAGTCACGCAGAGCTGCTCGACAATAATCGTACTAGATCGTGTGTATATTCTAATTTAGTTGTGTAATATAATTAGCTTAAAACCTATTTAACGTTATTTTAATTTTTCTGTTACATTTTATTACAGGTGTAAAGTTATGAGTAACAATCATATTAATTCAGCTTATCAACAAAGAACTATATAAAGCGGGGGCGGGGCAAAAAGCGCAAAAGTAAACAAAAAACTCCTGGACAAAAAAGAATGCAATCAATTTATGACACAACAAAAAAAAATGAAAGAATCGACATAATGATAAGAGGAACCGAAGTAGACTTATTTGAATAATAAAGGATCCTCACCGCTGGCAACATTACATTGGTGCATCAATCTCTTCTCTTCAGGAGGGAATTCACCAGTAACAGAATGAATGACACCCCTGTTGTGGAAAATACATAAATCGCCTTTAGTCCAACCGTGACAGTAGATATGTTGAGGAGAGATAGCAGGTCTCATCAAACCGTGAACTATCTTTCTAGCTTCTTCATATTCAGCAATAACTTCACCAGTGTTAGTGTTGATCAATTGGAAAACACAAGCGCCATGAACTTGTAAATGAGGGTTCTTGGTTTCTGGGTTAGTCCAAACTAATGGTAGCCTCTTGATTTTGGAATCTTCCCAAGCTGGTAATTCATCTAATGGGATTTCTTTCGGTGGCTTTTCAGATTCGATTGTTAAACCATCAGATGTTGCCTTACATTTGTTGATATACATATAGGGGTGTGGGGCATAAACAACAGTAGTGTTTAAAGCAAATTCTTTTTGTTCATCGGATAATAGTTCAAATGCAATTTTTCCTGAAGCAAAAGCGGTGGCACCTTTAACAACTTCTTTAATTTCTTGAGTGTCTTCGTAAACAATAGCTTGTTTTTCGGTGGCTGATGGGACAATCAGGCCCAATAAAGTGGTAACAACAGGCGGTGCAAGCTCGTACAAAGCAGCATCAATGTGCCATCTGTAAAATCTAGTTTGACCGTTAGCAACTTCTTCATCTGATAAGACATTCTTGTGAAAATGGAAATGTGTTGGGTGCTCTAAAGTGAACTCCTGCATACCCTCGTGACCGGCTTCAAAATGACCATTACCAACCATCATAACTTCTGGTCTTCTTGGAACCGATTTACCATCCTTGGCTAGGATAGACTTGGATGAATGGAAGATCTTTTCGTCGTGACCATAGTTTGAACCCGCAGTTGGATCAAATCTAATCGTTAAACTATGTTGTGATTCTGGGGATAACTCTTCTTGGTTTGGGACGATTAGAACTGAGTAAGTTAAAAGAGCAGTTTTTAGCTTTGCAAAATCCTCTTTATTTAATGCAGAAGGATCATTGGTATAATCTGGCATTTGGATCTTTGCTCCGAATGGAGTATCTTCTAGTGGAAAAACTTGTAATTCAGTTGCCACGGGCATTGTGATAGTAGATGTGGGTGGTATATAATTAATTTGTGTTTGGGTGTGCTTTTTCCGATTCTCGGTCTAATCAAAGATTTTATAACCAATTGACGGCTTAGAACATTTCACATGAGTCGAGGAATTGGATAAAACTTGCTGCTTATATACAATTCAAAGGTAAAACTCAACTATTGATTCAGAAGTCAGATAAGATACTATAAATAATAACATTGGCCAACGGTAAACCCGGAATTTCCGCATTAGGCATATCCAGAATATTGCCATATCTGGATCGGGGAATATGATGGCGCACTCGGTGCGACCGGTCACATTTAGCCGTTTATGGAAACCGATTTACGGGATTCGGTGTACTGGCTTATATGTGGTTTCTTCAATCCCTTTTCTTGAGCTTCTAATCGGATGTCTACAAGAAGCTGAATACGAGGAAAAGATTCAACACAATCAAAATTTAAATTCGTAAACTATATTATTGATGCTGTAAACACAAATATTTTCAAAAAGAGACAAGAGAAAAATGTAAAAGCACAAAATACTAGGGGAACAAAACTATAATCAATGTAAAGAAAGAATCTTGAAAAAACACCAATATTATTCATACAAAAAACATACAAACGTAAAGAACTGAAGCTAACCCGTAAGAATTCATTTGGCTGCCAACTTTTCAACCATCAATTTGACCCACGGCTGCCTTCTGAAATTATTCTTAAACACAATATCTTCCAATAGCTCAATCCATTGAGCCCTTTCTTCTTTGCTATCACAACCAAAGTCGACAGTTTCATCATTTGAAAATCTTAACTTGAAACCATCATTCAAAATTAAGCTTTCGCTGAAAACTCTAGCCTTAGCCTTTTCCCCGATCTTCCTTGGAGCAGTAAAGAACTTAATGTCTGATAAATGCCTGTCCAACCTTTCTTCTTCGTTTATGGAGTCATCAGTTTCAGGCTTACCGGTGTGAATAACCTCAACAACCCTTTTCAAGTTGATTTTAGCTTTAACTTTCATGGTTGTATCATTATGAGCAGTCAAATCATATCCACGTAGTTTGCAGAATCTTCTAGTCCAGACTTCAACATCACCACCTTCTTGGTACATGAAACCTTCATGATTAACTTCCAATGGATGCTTGACGTGTTCAACTTGTTCTAATGCGTTCCTGATACTAATTGGTAAGATTTCATATTCAGAAGTTCTTGGAATAAATAACATATTGAAATCAATAGCACAGATTTTGTATGGTTGAGCAGACATGTATCCACCACTGACAGTATCCTTATAAGATTTCCATTCGTTGAAACCATCAATTTTGAGCACCCTCGGTTGGCAGTTGATGCCATTCTTGAGCTTATTGAAATTCAAATGGAATTTCGCAAATGAGCCATCAGTAGCAACAATTTTTGATAGTGGGTCAAATTCTGCTTCTTTAGTAACATATTTGGTAGTTGTTAGAATATACTTAACACCAAAGCATCTTGCTACTAAATTCTTAGATTTCACCTTCTTTTTCTCAACAACTTCTACCAACTTAGCCTTTGGTTTATCATATTTCAGTTTCAAAGTGATAATAACGTCTAAGTCTTCAGCAACAATCAACTCAAACTCTCTGTTGATTGGAACATAGGAAGTGCTTGTCAAGGGGAAATAATCGGTAGTCAAACAATGAACACCGTTATCTAAAACAACTTGGAATTTTGCATTTCTTTGCGTAATCTCTGGTAATCCAATCTCCTTTAAACCTAGCATTCTCAAGAAGAAACGACCTTGTTCTCCGCCAATTAAATTGACATTCTCTTTCAAAGGGTTGTGAGTATTTTCCGTCAACATGGATTTAACTTCTGATGACTTAGGAGCAGTAGAACCAGACAATGCATTGATTCTAGAAGGTTCAGAAATACCCAATGGATTCATTTTTGAAGGGATCGTAGGATGAGTTGTAATAGCAGGCGCCTGATCTTTGTAGGCATCCCTTCTAGTTTGAGGAACCAGAATACCATATTTTGATGGACTTGGTGGTTGCTGTAGTAGTTGGGGAATGTTTTCAGTTTCGAAATCAACAGAGTCTACAGCATCGGCCTCATTGAATACTTGGCCAGCCGAAATACCATCCATACCACTTGGAATTCTAAGGCCAGAGCGAGTTGAAACAGCCAGACCAGTAGGAATAGCAAGTTCAGGAATGACCGCTGATGCTCTATCATCATTAACACTTAGAACACTTCCACATTCATGATTAGCATTCATCATTAAACCTTGTAGTTCCATATGTGATGAGCTACCCTCAAGAACAAATTTATTGTTAGCTTTCTTTATTTGGAATTCATCGCTTGCCATTCTCTTATGGATCATAAACTTTTCCATTTCATCAATTGATAATTGTGGGAATTTGATATTCTCGTTTTCAACTTTTGCAGCAACAGTTCTCTTTGACAAAGTGCCTCTTCTCCAAACGTTTGATAGAATGTCGTTATTGCTGTTAGTAGTAGAAGGAACAGTGTGATCGATCTCGAGATCTGATTCCCATTTGTTCAGATCTTCTAAGAACGAGCTAATTAAATCATCCCCATCGTCTTTGAGAACATCAGACAAATGAATAGAAGTATCTAGAGATACGGATTGAGATGTAGCAGTTCTATCTACTTCACCGGCATCTTGATATGCAGAACTGGCACCAGTGACTCTGCTTGTACCACCAGTACTTTCAGCAATGTTTGAATTTTCAACAATCGATGAAGACACCAAATCAGATTGATTGACAATATTTTGAGTTTTTGTCAAGCCAGAAGAACCAGAAACTCTTGAATCATCAACAGTAGACTCATTCATAGGATTATTGAATGTAACTTCAGCAGCAGGCAGACCTTCGTTAGTTGGAGAAAAATAATGTGATTGTTTTTTATTTTTAGAAACAGTCATATTTCTTGGGAATCCATGAATGATTTCTTTAGGAGATACAGTTCTTGGAGAATATCTAGTAGCATTGAATGTTGAACTTGTGCTCTTATGAGAGATAACACTAATTGATTTGTGGTGACCTTCTTTAACAATAACTTTTCTCGTTGGATCACAAATGCTTTGGAACGATAACGAGGGGTTATGGTTAGTACGTTTGAATTCTTCTTGAGTAGACCAAATTGCCAAAAGTTCATTTTTCGGGGATAATTCAGCGCCCATGATCATTTTGTTCTTTGAAGTTTTAGAATCGCTTGCATTAGAGGAGTTTGGATCTTCAGTTTCTAGTTCATCAAATGCGTATGGATCATCGTCAAATGCTGCTAATTCTAAAACAAAGCTTTGCTTTGAGAAGCTGTTGTTCGAATTATCCGATGACTCATTGGTGCTATGCTCATCGACAGCAACGGAACTGAGATTATTAGAGTCTTTTTGTTCTTGTGAAGTATCAGTTGTTCCATTTACTGTATTCGGAGATGCAGCAATGACAATATCACTCATACTCTCTTGTCCTCTAATTTCGTTGACAAAACGGTCAACTTGGGCCCTGACAACTTTAGCGTTGGATCCATTATCTTCCTCAGATAGAATGGTGTCATTGTGACCAGCATTGTGAATATCATAATGCTGAATAGTGTTATTGCTATCTTCGATGTTAGCCAAACTGATATGCGGTCTTTGTTCAAAACTTAACTCATCACTGATTTCACCTTCCGTAGCGGAAACAAAATCCGAATCATTAGTCACTGAAGTAGCATTACTTTGCAGGGAAACTTGACGTCTGGCTGATGATCTCTTCAACATACTAACGTTACCAGTTTGATTGAGAACTGGGTTTCCTTCCTCATCCAGCTTTTGACCGGAAATTGATCTTGTGATATTCTTAAAGAAATTACCCATAGTCTCACTAAGTGAACTAGATCTTGTATGTTGATGATTTGCACTGGCCTTCGGTAAAATGGCTGTTGAAGCCTCAATTACAGTTTGGGTGTCAGCTGTTTCACTGTCGTTTAGAGAAGACTCAACTTCTTGTTCATTGCCGGAATCTTCAACTGCATCGTCTTCGTTTTTTGATTCTTCCAAAATTTCTGAAACCAGCTTGTCACTGAACCCTTGGATACCAGCTCTCAACTCAATGTTATTGACTGGTTTGTTGATGACTTTTGTGGTCAACTTCCTTTCGGTAGAGGCGATACTCATAATTGACCTAACAGAATCGTTTCTCTGTAAATTCAAGGTATCACCATCTGTGTTCCTAATGTTAGTATCGTATAACCCTCCCAAATCTTCAATAATCTTTTCTGTTTCTGATAGGTCCTCATTTGTAGATGCCAAAGAACTCTTGAAAGACTCTCTATACTTCTGACTAGCTTTAACTTCTTTGGAGTCTTCAACTTCGCCTCGTCTCAGATCCTCTAAATACGTGTCATGGTCATATGTCAAAATTGTAGCTGCAGATAAGGTTAAAGTCGATGTTTTATGGTGCAATAAAGAGACTCTATTGTCTTCCTCAAATTGTTCAGACTTTTTTGCTAAATGGGTTGGTAATCTAGCTTGAGTCATAGGAGACAAAGCAATAGTGTCTTCAGAATCTTCAGAATCGCTGTGGTTCTCCTTAATTGGAGAGGCAAATAAATTTGGAGTTGTGAGATTGGGCATTGATTTTATGGAAAAGTTCGAGTCGGATGGTTTGATCTGGGGTAATGGCCTTCCAATAAAATCAGTATCATTAGCACCTTTTGTAGGAACGGAATTCCAATTAACCTCTAATTCTTCGACCTCATCAGTTTCTACCATTTCATCTTCGAATTCTTCTTCACTTTGAACATCATATTCCATAACTTTTGGAGGTGACATTTCGATGGTAACTTGCTTTTTTGGCGACCTAGATGGAGATTCTGGAATAGCTCTTGGCCCTGTTGGATTTTGTTTACCTCTAGTTAGGTTCACACTGTCGGATTTTCGCAAAGTGGTGTCAAAGAATCCACTTTCAGAAACTTCACTGTCGATTGTACTAACAATGTCAACTGAAAGGATTCCTTTTCCTTCATAGTTTATCTCCTTATCTTTTTCTATTTGGTTTTGTAAGTTTAAAGGTTCAGTCAATGGAGAAGATGAATGATTTGATATGCTTAGACCTAAACCTTTTGATTGTTGATTAATTTCATTTAATAGGTCATCTACAGATTGATTTGCAATTTTGAACAAGTCGTCTTTCTTTGGAGTAACAATTTCTTGTGAGCTTAGCATTGACGTACCTTCATAAGCCATTTGTAGTTCGATTGGCTTACTGACTTTGACTGGAGTGGAAGTATTGGAGCAACCATCCAACAAGGAGACACTTGCTTCTCGTTCAGATTCGCTAGTCATAACTGGGAATAATGACTAGCAGATATTTATCACTACCGTCCTTTACTCACTTTGCTGGCGTGTGTGTGTAGTTAGCCTCTGATTGATGTATCAAGAGCTGATGTTACAACTAATGTATGAAAACAAACAGAGACGTGAGTTGGGTTATGCACAATAAACAATAAATTAATTGATGTATGCGACTGAAAAATCAATCTAGTTTATCTTCAAGAATCGGGAAGCTAATGGTTAGTTAATTGCAAGCTAGAGTTCAGTAAAAGAGCAACAATCATAAATCTTTTTTAACAAGCTTGAACTCTCATATAAATGCAACTTCTTAAGGATTGTTTTGGTTTTCCAGGGAGCTTTAAATGAAGTAAACAAACATCAAACATCAAACTAGTTGGCTGCCATCCAACGCAGCGGGCAAGTTTAAACAAAACACGCCCTTGTTGCCTAATATGGAAATATGTAAATAGCGCTCATATACCAGCCACAAAGGTATTAACACATTTGTGGCTGGCAGACTTCTGGGTACGTACTGCCACGTTGGCGGTTTGGCTTCTTTGATTCTTCTCTACACATTACTTGATTTGCTAACTTAAGCTGAGGAAAGTGTACTAACTGCTAGCTGCGCATTAAGAACTATCACCCGAGTCCCTTCTATGTAAATGGTAATTAATGTAGTCAATAATTTGAATGTAGGGGAATGTTTAAGGAGACAGCAGATTTGTCTATGGAAACAGCAAATTTACGTAATATTCTCATATTATATAGTAAATTATTTATCATCATGACACAATCACTCTTGCCCACCATACATTACCATATACATTAATTACTCCAGCAGCTGCCTAACCTATTACTACCACAACTGCATTCTATCTTCCACTAATATAAGAACCCTTGTAATTTAGTTCTTCTTCTGATTCTTTATCCAATCATGGTGCCACCCATGGAGCAAGTCTTTGAGAACAGAGACAAGCTAATTACTTCTTCTGTACAGCGGCATACCCTGTCTCATAGAATTCATGGGGAGCGTCTAGGGGAACAACAAAATTGTCTAGGGGGACAACAAATTTACGTAATACATTATGTAACAACAAAATGACATAATCAATTGTATCACAGCATGACGTAATCAAGTTTGGCCACCACTCTTTTTACCATACATATAGTGGTAAAAACGTAGCCAGGAATGCCGCTATATTGAAGTAATTAGCTCATCTCTGGTTTCAAAAACTTTCTCCATTGGTGGCTCCATGATAGGGTAAAAAATTGGATAAAAAATTGGATAAAGAATGAGATAAAGAATCAGATAAAGAACTAGACAACAAGAAGAAAGAGAAGCTCTTATTGTAGTCGACGATGGAATGTAGTTGTGATAGTAAGTAACCCGCTTGCTGTGGTAATTAATGAATGGCAAAGGGTAAAGGAGTGGTGGACAAAACTGATTACGTCATGCTGTGGTACAATTGATTATGTCATTTTGTTGTTACATAATGTATTACGTAAATTTGTTGTCCCCCTAGACGCTCCCTGTCGGTACTAAAATCTGCTGTGTCCTTACCAACTCCCATTATATAGTAACACAATGACATAATCAATTATGTTCACCCCATGACATAATCAGCTCTATGCACCACCCATTACCGTATCGCGGCTAATGAATGAATGCATTGCATTACTTAATACTATAAGAATATCTCTTTCTTCTTGTAATCAAGTTCTTCATCGGATTCTTCATCTGATTCTTTATACTATCATAGAGCCACCAATGGAGCAACTCTTTGAGACCAGAGATAAGCCAATTACTTCTACTCAGCGGCGTCCTTTGTGTCATGGCTACTATATGTATCGTAATGTATGGTTGGCAAAATTGATTATGTCATGATATTGAATAATTTACTATGTAATATGAGAACATTACGTGAATTTGTTGTGGCAGTAGCAAAGTCTGTTGGGGAGGTAGCAACTCCCGCAATATAGGTGAACTCTATTACGACTTAATTCATATATCTTTATATAGCTAGTAATATATTTGGATATCAGACGAAGAGGGGAATCTTAACTTCCTTATATAGTAAATTCCAGAACACTAGCCTCACATTTACCAAGCCACATTACTAAGCCTTATTTGTTAAATTTAGTAATGTTTTAGGCCACCTGCTTCAGCAAAAACAATACGGTCCAAAAGCACAACCCTGCATCATCCAAACGCACATGCCTGCATCTGCATTATCTGCCAGGAACAACTCCGCCTATATTTAGATAGTGTTAACAATCGATTAT
The DNA here is from genome assembly GCA_001600755.1 of Ogataea methanolica. Taxonomy (NCBI): domain Eukaryota; kingdom Fungi; phylum Ascomycota; class Pichiomycetes; order Pichiales; family Pichiaceae; genus Ogataea; species Ogataea methanolica. The sequence goes on from BCKW01000001.1 coordinate 2,082,361, forward strand.
ATTTCCCCTGTTCTCCCAAGAGGGAGAATTTTTATATAAACATATACAAGAGAAATCTATTAAAGTTGGGTATATACCAGAATGTGTAAGAGTGGTGAACCAGTAAACTGGATTATGGTGTGACGTGTCCAGTATGTCTCGGACAATGTGATCAGCTAAGCTGTGTCCCGCATATCCAGATGACCTAGCCCTAGCATTATCCAAACGCACGGCGCTGACAAACAAAGTCTTTATCTAGGGGACAAAACAATTGTCACCAATCTACTTAGACTATTGTAAATTAACCGCACTGCAGCGAATTATTCATTACAATAGAAAAAACAAGCAATAGTTTGGATTAGTGTACATTTTCCTTTACACAATTTATGGACCAAGTAACATAGTCTACGGTGTCCTTAACAACTCCCCACACAGTAAGCAGTATTGAGGAAGTAAGTAAGATCCAACAATAAGAAATAATAATAATAATGCCAAGCAATAATAATAAGAAACTGTCCTTAGTCACTAAATCTTATTTTGCCGTCTTGTGACATGATTCCTTTCCGAATATCTAAACCTTGATTTATAGATTGCTTAGTTACTTACTTAGTTACTTACTTTCAATTTTGTTTTCCTTTTCTTTGCTTAGATATATCCTTATCACTTATAATCCACACTCTTCCTTTTCCTCTTAATTGTTTATTAACTCACATTGTGTCCTTTTTGACTTTAAGAAAAAAGAAGTCTTTACCAAATACAATACTTTCACCAACTTTTTTCAAAATTTTCATCCTGTACATTCCCTACTCTTTGTGGAATAGTGGAATATCAGCAAACTTCTTGCAATACCCTGTCTTTTCTTTTACCTTCAACGAGAATAGTTACATTGCTATCAATTATTCAACTACGAATCCTTATATTCATCAACAATTTTTAAGTTCATTTCTGATTTTTGGTTAACATGCATCAACATACTGAAGATGAATTTTTCATCCACCGTAATAAAACTGAAGATGAAGATTTATCGTTCTCTGCAATGAATCATTTCGATAAAATAGCTAGTTCTTCATCAGACTATGATAACAATGGTAGCGGTTTATTCATTGGTGTTTGGCTATTTTTAACGGCTCCTTTCCGTTTTGTTTTAAACAGCATTATCAAAGTTTTACCAAGAAAATCTAAAAAAGTTTCAATTTTCACCATTTATGTCTCTCTGATGTTGATATTCATTATTCCAGCCATCATTTACCTTGAAGAAACCATTTTATTTTTCAATTCTTATGATTATGAAGTTACAAGTGAATCGTCTTTCAGGAAGTTGCAAAGATTAAACACTGATAAATTGTCACAAATCATCTTGCCACCAAAGGAAAACCTATTAACCGGTTCTACAGATGGTTATATGTTTGATCATAGATTACCTGTTGCTATAACCTTGAATAAGTTAAAGCATCACTTGTTGGAAAATGAAGGCGTTTTAGATCCAAACTTCCAAATTCCATTCAGCTGGGCCGATTGGGTTGATTTAAAGAAAAAGTTAACCATAGATCCAAAATATGTTTCTGAATGGAAACAAGAAGAAAAAAATAAAGATTTCCAGAATTTAGATATTACTAAAATGCATTGTGCTGAATTCAAGAAATTGTTCAATGTCGAGGAAGATCGTTTTTTCAGAACTTGTAAAGATTTAAGTCCAGAAGAAGAATTGCAATTCCCCGACTACCCTTATAAATTTAGATTTAGTTACAAATTGGAAATTGATGTTGAACAAATAGGTAGAATTGTTTTTGGTGCTTCTTACCTATATACCTCTGCTCCACCTCCATCCAGATTACATTTCATTGGTGCCGGCTTAAACAAATCTTCAGTTATCTTACTTACCGATAGAGACGCGGATTCTTTTACTCCAATTGTTAGAAAAAGAAGTAGTGATATTATTGGCATGTTGAATGATATGATTTCCGATGAGGCCAAGTTGAACAAAAAATCAATTGATGCCGTTTATAAAAAAGGCTTTAGAATTGATGATATAGTTTCAGAATTATCAAGCGTTTACAGCTATGATAATAAAGTGCAAAATATTATTAGTGAAGACGATCTTTTATTTGATCAATCTCATTTGCTACCAATAAGTGCTGATGTTGAAGTTATGAAAAGTACTAACCTAACAAAAGAAGATTTCATCTGGCACCATGAAGACAGAATGAACTCCATGAAAAAGTTTGTTAAAGAAATTAATGAAAAATATCCAAATGCTTCTCTTGCCACTTCATTAGATCACACTCTATTAAAAGAAATTGAAACTGAAATGAATTTGTACCATGGTAATGACAACAAGGATCCAAAGTATTTATTTGAGGCCAACTGTAGAAGCACTTCATCAGGTAACCATTTTGACTGGAGATTCTTCAATGGTCTTGATCACACTGAAGCTTATAGAAAGGCAAACATTCATAGAATTGGTAGAGCTTGGCTAAGATTCTGCTATCAATCTGGTATACAAACTTTTGTTGCTTATGGCTCCATGCTGGGTTGGGTTAGAAACGGCTTAACTCTATCATGGGATGAAGATATTGATGTTATAGTTACCGTTGATTCTTTATACAAATTGGCAAGAAACCATAATCAATCACTAATTATCGATGTTTCATCAGAGGATAAATATGCCGCTGGTATTGGTTCATACTTCTTAGATATTGGTCCATCATTCTATGCCAGAAGAAGTGGTGCCGGTGCTAATGCCATTGATGCTAGATTGATTGATACCTCATCTGGTGTTTATGTTGATATTACTGGTATTGCTTACACTGAAAACTATTTGGAGGAGCATTCTATTGATGATGCTATTTACAGTATCATTGATAAGGATTATTTCAAGACAAGAGATACTGTTGAAAACAGAGAAGAATACGAACAGAAATTGGCAAGGGAAGCACAAGCGTTACAAGATAAACAAGAAATGTACCACTGTAGAAACAACAATGTGTTTTCATTGTCAGAATTAACACCAATGGTTCCAACATTCTTTGAAGGTGTTAGAACTCGTATGCCGCATTCTTTTGAAAAACTACTGAGAAGAAAATATCCAGGCGCTTTAGATAGAAACACTGAACCAGGTCATATCTTCAAGAAATACTTAAGATTATGGGTCAAGGAGTCTGACTGTCCAGGCGATGATAGAGAAGGTGAATTCTGTCAAGATGAAGATGTTATGGAAGAATACTACCATACTAGAGAATACACTGCAAGACATTTGAGACTAATGGAAGCTATTGAACACAATGAATTGACTATTTCTCAAGAAACTATTCCTATGATATACGATGAATTTATTATCAAATACGCTAACTTGCTGAACGCTAAACTTGTATGAATATACTTTTCCCTTCATTAACAAAGAAAAACTCATGTCGCCAGCTTTTGAATATATACATGTATATAATTCTGTAATAGTTATCACAGCTACTTCGGTTGTATAGTGAGTAGTGGCGAGTCTTAATTCCATTATACTGCTTAAATCTGTATCTTTAAGTGAGAGTATAACTTCTCAGAAGATAGAGTGTTCTAAAAGGTAAAAAGGCTCTAATTAACATAGGTTAAGATAAGAAATATATAATTAATCTAGACCGAAGACCCTTCAGACTGTTGTGAAAGCTGTTGAGAAAACTCTTCTTTACAATGAATATGAGGCTGGGCAAATTACTAAAGGTAAAACTGCCTAGTAATCAGAGTAATATAGTGATCTCTATTACAAATTCTTTTGCGTTTTTGCTTTTAGTTTGTGGTTTTTTGTTGACTTTTTGTTTCTTCGTTTCTGTTTTGTTTATCTTTTTGATCTCCGCCACCTTCCTTCTTTTGTACTAATAGCCAACATATTACTTGTGATTATGCTTTCCAAATTTTATAATTCTCTATTAATAATATTCTTTGTTTTACCAACATTGAAAAAAAAACACAGCTAGGCGTATTTGCGCTAAATTGTAGTCCACACAAACAGACGCTTATGTCATTGTATTCTTGGCATGTGGTTTTTTCTCTACTCTTCTTTCTGTTCTAGCTCTATGGTCTTGTTAATTACAGGCTTATTTTCTAAGGCTTTTTGCTTTTCCTTGGAAAATTTCACGGATATTCATTTATTTGCCCCGTTAATTCCTTACTCTCTTTCCCTTTCCTCTATTTCCTATCCCCTTTTTTTTCACCCTTTATTTTGAAGCTTGCAGTAAAATCATCAGAACCTATTACAAAAGTTTGAACAGAGTCTGCACAAGTCAATAACTCGATTTTTTCCTTTATATTTCTAACTTATTACTTACTTCAACACGGCTTTTGTTAAAGTACGTCTTACACGGAGAGAAACCAAGAAAAATAAGCAAAATGGTTTGTACGGTTTTTTTTTACGCTATTCAGATGAAGTTATCTTAGTTAATCTTATGTGGATTATATTTCTGTAGGGAGGGGGCTACTACTAATGACAAAAAATAATGGCACAGTGATAGGATAGTGACAAACCCAAGCCAAAAGGGGTTGCTAAAATAAAGTATTTTATAGTTCTCCCCTATTTACAAGTCTTTTGTTGGACACTACCATCGACTCACGACCAACAACAATTTAACTGATTGGGTGTGCAAAAGGAGTCGCTTTCGCCGATTAATAACACAAATCGACGCAATCCAAAAAAGAAAAAACGTCTGGATCTCGCATTCTACCCTTTTGCGAAGAATGGAAGGGGAAATAAAGGGAGATTTGAGGCCATAGGTAAGATTGTTGTTTATACTTACAGTAATCTACATCATGAAATGGTGAATCTTATAAGTTGGGTTAGTTTTATTTTCTATTGAATAAGAAAAATGAAAGTTGTATTTGAATGGTTAATAAAATTTTGGTTGCTGGTGTGTTGCTGCTAGAAAAATCACCAGGGACTTGTTCATTTTTTATATGCTCTGTTGCGATACTGTAATAGAGTTCACCTATATTGCAAGTAGGGAATGCCTAAGGAAACAACAGATTTTCGTAGGGAAACAACAAATTATAGGGAGCGTCTAAGGAGACAACAAATTGCGTAATTTATTATATAATAACAAAATGACATAATCAATTGTACCCACAGCATGACGTAATCAACTTTGTCCATCACGACTTTACCAGATACATTAAATACAGCAGACGCGTTCCTTGCTACTACAACAACTACATTCCATCCTCCAATACTATAAGAATATCTCTTTCTTCTCGTAATGCTGCTCTCCATCTATCTTGCTTCGTTTCACATTCACTTACATATCCTATTTACACCCTACAAGAGCGAATTGTATGGCCAATTTCTCCACAATTTGAGCCGCTTTCGTGGCGCTTTCTTATTGGTAACCATTAGCCCTGATGCCTTGTCGCCTTGATATAATACATCATGCTTTGACTTCCTTGGCGGTGGCGGTGGAACTAGAGTATCAAGTATTGGCAGATACTCTGATAGCTCATTTCCAAGGCCTATCCTCCAAGATTGATGGATATCGCTTAGTGGAATTGGCTAATTTTCTTTCAGTAAGATAGTAATTCGATGGACACATGGAAGGCCCATTGTTCTTGTGAATATGCTAGTACAGTTAGATAAAGGGGCCTCGGGGGAATATAACCACCATAGTCGGTCGATAATCTATTATAAGATGCATCAGAATAAATTTGAATGGAATTAACATCTGATATCAAACATTTAGGATTTGAGTAAACCAAATGACTGGTGTTAGTCTTGTGTAAAAAACTTGTACACTTGCAAACATTGATGAAACTCGAGGTTATAGGGGTAGCCATTATATCGTTCTAAAACAGAATATCAAAGCGAACTTTTGTTTGCAATATAAGCTAATTTGCCAACTAATGTTTGATAAAGCTTGATAGAATAATCACATTCGGGTAACGTATTCAAAACTCATTGAGACTTAAACTTTTGGAGAACCACTTCATCGGCAACCAATTTAGGATCGCCATTTGGCGCTTGTGCTAAAATTGTACTTTCAGAAGTAAATCGTTTAGTTGAACCTTTCATGATGTAATCAATCAAACTTTGGGGTAAAACTTCTAGCGGTTATTAAGATATGTGGAAACAGTTACTTTCAATCCGTCAAACTTAGCTTGCAGTTCGTAACCGATAAAGTTAGAAGTATCGGGATTCTTGGTGGAAAAGTGGGCTTGCAAATCTTTTGTAAACTTATATGAATCAGGTACCAACGCAAGTATATCATCAACATGGCGAGCAAAATAAGTGAAGGTCTCATTTCCATTCAAACACCTATCATTATTTGAAAAGGGGTATTGGGAACTAATTCTATGTTAAAAGTGTTTGTAGAACTTCGATGGTAATTCATTTAAGCCATAGCCTTGCTTAATGACTTTGATATACCGAGTAGGAAAAATGTGCGCAAAAGCCAAAGGTGTCTTCATAACTGCAGATTTAGTTTTCAAAACAGGAGTGTTTAGAAATGCACCAGTAACATCAAATTAATATAGCGTCGTAGCAGGAGTCTTAACAACTTTCACGAAAACAGTCTCACTGTGGTATCCTTAACGACAGGACCTCTGCGCGCTAACGATTAGAAATCTGGCCTTGGCAATTGGATCCGAACGAAGAACCAGATTCGAATTGAAAATCAAAAAAAGAGATCGCGCAAGTATCCAATGCGGAAGGTTTGGAATAATGGCTTTTAAAGGCCTTTTGTTTCAGAAACTGTTCAGCTTCTTTATCAATAGCAGCCTTCCATATGGGATCGGCGTCAGGTATCTTGCATTTCGAAGGAAAGGGAGTCAACTCACCAGTAGAAGGATCGATAACGATGGAATTAATATGGTATAAACTCTGGGCTGTAGAACCTAAAAATAATGGAATATATCTAATAGAACTCAAGCCAAGATGATAGTTGTAAGAAACAAGAGTAGTAAAATCCTGTCTTCTGATACCGATTGATTTCAGGAATCTTTATATTTCAACCGATAGCCGTATAATAAACCGGCAATATTCTCCCTTCCAAATTGTATAATTTTTGTAATAAGCTCTTTACTTATTTACAAATCTACAAGTTGAAAATCTACAGGTAGACTTCACAAATTGGCAGCATGTCAAGAGTTTAAAATGAATGGAAATTATGCTGAAGAATAAATTCCCAGCTCGTCCGCCAAATCTGATCCATCACCGACGACCAGCATATTCTTGGCTGCAAATAGGCTATCAAAAATTCAAGACCGAGAAATGAAGTAATACAGTGCCAACCAGAGGGATATCTTGCATGGATAGTGATGCTAACATATCAAAATAGGACCGGCTTAATTTATCTTTGTCTCGATAAAAACTTGCCTGATATAAATCAGACTGATGATCCGCGTCTACTGATAAGAAAGAGTAACCTAGTAAACACGCGGTGTTTCCGGGCGCCAATGGGAAGCGCGAGATATGTCAAGCAAGATTCAAGGTAATACTGAACGCCTATCATCAGATGGCGAGTAGTGGTGTTATTGTGATCAAGAGACCACTAGCAGATATGTCAATCGATTTATTTGCTTGTATACTGGCCCCAGAAACTACCTTTTCGAACAAATCTCTAATAACAAGATCTCAAGCTGAGAGCTGGCAGGGTTCCATCACAGGGTTTTTCCTGTTCCTCTGGTCAGTAGAGGAGACACTGTATGCTTGTTGAGACATAATCCTCTTCAAATATTTCTGGATTAGGAAAAAATCATGTGTCCCCACTGAATCTCCAATAGTAAGTTAATTAAGTTTCAGTCAAATATACTAGACTTAAATCAAGGAATGCCATCCTCAACTATAGACTAAGAACCTGGGTTTACTGATATTGATTCTATCTCACTGTAGGTGTAGGAGCTCAAACGGTAACCTTCTTCTGTATCTTTATCAATTATTCTATGTTCCTTCTAAGATTAACAACCTAATGCTAAGTGGAGTAGGAAGTTTACCCTATTAATTTATCTTAACGGACAACACCAAAGCAAACAGATAGCAGTGCTTTCAAAACGACAACCTGAGCCAAGTATACAAATGTATATAGCAGCTCTTTCTTATATTTTACTTAATCGTCCATTTTTGCAGCCTGGCATATTCAGAGCGAGTTAGAAAGTATAGGATGCTTCCATTTTCCAGTCTTACACCCCGTAGACCCAAGAAACAAACTCTTATCGTCTTTTCTTTTTTCCTGGGCCTCACTAATTAGCCAATTTTTCACTCGATAATTTCCAACAATTGTCGGAAGACTTCTTTAGAGGACCTTTCACTATACGACATGTTGTACATGATCTTTATATTACAGCTTTTACCTATGTAAATCAAGCAGCTACAAAAAATGGTTGCCTGGCTGGAGGTGTGACCAGGCAGCGCCTGTTGGCTGTGATCACCTACGAGCCCTATTCGATTAGGGGCAACTTCGCCAGTACCTGTGAGGCTATCTGGGGATATTGACATTTACAGCACTGTTATTCGTTCAATGCATTCCAAAGCCTTTATGTTGTTGGTCTTGTGCAAAGCTCATACTATTCACTGTGCTTGGACTATAAATTTAGATTGCTAAGTAGAAGAAACCACATAATCTAATTAATCTAGGAAATTCCCATTCAAATCGATTGAGAATGTTGAGTAATTTTTTTGTAACTTATTAATTGATCACAGCAGATTTTACCCACAACTCCTATTTCTCTAACTTGATCAATGATATTCCAGTGTATAATTATTTATCACGTTTACTGTCTGTCGCTAATGGTAAATAGCTGTTATCATCTACATAAGTCAAAAAAAAAAGCAAACACTAATATTAGAACCGAGGAGTTGTTTGTTGAGTTTTATCCGGCTATCATTGGTGCATAATCAGCGCATTTGGTGGTGACCTCTCTTCATTCGCTGTCGGAACAGGAGAGAGCGGATACTTTAGGACGGACGGGTCCAGCAGAACAGCACCCGCGGTAGCTCTTTTTGGCGGGAGGTGTCTTTTGGGTTCGTGCAGGCAACCACCAGTCAGTGTCGGAAACTGCCAACGAAACAATAGGCCTGTAGAACAAAGACCACAAAAACATCTCACACAAGAAAAAAAGAAACCGATCAAGAGTCAGAATTAACACTCGATATAATATAAAAGTATATTAATGTCCACCTCCTCCATAGATAAGTTCTGTAGGTGTTTAGATTACTTCTAATCTCCTTCTTTTTAGTTTTTTTAGTCTTTTCTTTCTTCAGATTAATTCTCCTGTTATTTCAACAAACAAACATATAAAAAACACAAGATTTTTTTTTACACAAAATGCCTCAAGAAATCTCAATTTTAGAACACACTGCCACTTTAGCTAAGTATTTAGACTTAGACCAACATGGGAAGATCATGGCCGAATATGTCTGGATTGATGGTTCTGGTGAAATGAGATCTAAGTGTAGAACTTTATCAAAGAAGGTTAACTCTGTTGCTGAGTTACCAGAATGGAACTTCGATGGTTCTTCTACCGGTCAAGCTCCAGGTGACAACTCTGATATATATCTAAGACCTTGCGCTTTCTACCCAGATCCGTTCAGAAAGGGTGACAACATCGTTGTTTTAACTGAATGTTGGAACAACGATGGTACTCCAAACAAGTACAACCACAGACACGAATGTGAAAAATTAATGTCTGCTCACAGCGATGAAGAAGTTTGGTTCGGTTTAGAGCAAGAATACACTTTGTTAGACCCAGTTGATGGTTATATTTACGGCTGGCCAAAGGGCGGCTTCCCAGCTCCACAAGGTCCATATTATTGTGGTGTCGGTACCGGTAAGGTCTACGCTAGGGATGTTATTGAAGCTCATTACAGAGCTTGTCTCCATTCTGGTATTACCATCTCCGGTATTAACGCCGAAGTCATGCCATCTCAATGGGAATTCCAAGTTGGTCCATGTGAAGGTATTAAGATGGGTGATGAATTATGGATGGCTAGATACTTATTAAACAGAGTTGCTGAGGAATTCGGTGTTAAGGTTACCTTCCATCCAAAGCCATTAAAGGGTGACTGGAATGGTGCTGGTTGTCACACTAACGTTTCTACCAAGGCTATGAGACAACCAGGTGGTATGGAACATATTGAATCTGCTATTGAAAAGTTGTCAAAGAGACACAAGGAACACATCGCCTTATATGGTGCCGATAATGACCAAAGATTGACTGGTAAACATGAAACCGCTTCAATGGAAAACTTCTCTTACGGTGTTGCTAATAGAGGTGCTTCAGTTAGAATCCCAAGATCAGTTCAAGCTGAAGGTTACGGATACTTTGAAGACAGAAGACCAGCTTCAAACATTGACCCATACTTGGTTACCGGTATCATGGTTGAAACCATCTTGGGTTCTATCCCAGACGCCGATATGACCAAGGAATACCAAAGAGAAAGTTTATAATTTAGATTATAAGTTCCTTCTTTATGATGTTATTTCTTCTTCCCAATTGTCCTTTGTTTGTGTTTTTTAAAAAAGATCGTATCTAATTTCAATTTGCCTTTTATATGTTTCTGTGGAAAGTTAAAAAGCTAGAATTTTCAGTTGTGTTTCTACTATCAATCAGTGTTTGTGTTTATTTTTCGCTTTTCTTCCTCCCATCATTCAATTACTTTTTATATTTTCTTATTTTACTAGTATATATAGTATATATAGTATATATATGTTTGTTTGTAAGCAGGGATTTTATATCCAATTGCTATATTAATTCATTTTATTTCAAGATAACCTTTTGGAGGACGTTAGTTGAAGGGACAAAAGATCTGTAAACGCCGAATCAGCAGTCCTTCTGGGTAGAGCAAAGTAATTTAGAGTTGAAGTATTAATTGACGCTTCTCATGCTGTGACTAGTTTTCGGTTATCGGTAGAATTCACTTAGTGACTCTTGAACAAATCAATCAGAGAGATATAAAATCTCGAGTCAACTTAACTGCAAGTTACAAATTAGGCAACTGGTGAAGTCAGAAGCGCTGTCTCCGACAAGATTTGTTAGTAGTGATAAGCAAACTCTATTCTGATTCTTATATACACAAATGATGATTAATCGATTGGTAGCACTTGTTTAATTAATATTCAGTTGTGTATTAATACGATTCAATGGTACTTTACTTGCTGACTGAAAAGATTCCAGATTCATCTCTGAGAGATGATTAGACAAAGAGAATTTTACAGAACTATATAAGTATCCATTACAGCGCTTAACATTTTTCACCCTACACCGGTGCCAGGAGCAGAATCATAACCCAGATAGCAATTTCTACCATTGGCCTAAGCCCAACTGCCACTTAATAGGCATTACAGGTCAGTTTTCATAACAGTTGTCTTTTGTCTGCTTGACCCATATATGACGACTAAAGTTAGCAGGGGTCGGCGACTCAACATTGGACTTGCTGGTGAACTAGAGAACTAATGTTGCCCATTTGCGCGATTTATTAGGAGTCGTCGCCAACATGGCGATTTTGTTTCCACCAGTGGGAACAAAATCACAATGGGGCTACGAACTAGTAAACGCGCATTGCTAATCAAACCATATCTGGCGACCGCTCTCCAGAGTTATTATTAACTGAGGTTTATTGGTGAAAAATCTGCCTCTTTTGACAGCACCATAACAGTTCTTGAAAAGTATGTAAAGTTGGTTAGTCGTGCTACTGGAAATTGACTATCAGTTGTCTTGTGATCACTTATTACTCTAATGTAATTACACTCTCTAAAACTCAAAGATTCAGCTTCCTGTATTTTAATGGATAAAAAACAATCATATTCCTGAATTGCACGATTTCGAAAGCAGTCAAGTAAGTTCATTAATACAATCACCATTTTAACTTGTGGATACCGCGATTCGTTTATGTAGGTGATTCTCCATATGTATACAAAGGACTTTTATAGATAAATATTTAATCTCTCAAGAACCCTTAGCACAGGGGAATGTAGATGTATCATTATATCCGTTCCTAAACCATAAGAAGTTTCTCTATTTTGGAGATTCTCCAATCATCGGCTACTTCTCTTATGCACTATATCAATTATGGCTTTGGATTTGAGATATCTTCTAATGCCATATAGGCCTTTTTCTTTCAACTTCGAAAAAGTACGGAAATAGATGGACTGGCTGACCCTAACATCACTAAGATTTAATCAGGGCGCCCAAATTAATTGTCATATTTTTTCCCAGGGAAAACTTGGAAGTGTGAGGTCTGGCTTTAACGGTTTTTTTTCCATTGAATATTGAAAATTAACAAGGAATTTTTAATTCCCTTTGAATCTCAAGACTCTTTGTAATTTTCCCTCAAGCAGCTCAGAGATTTAATTTTCACCTTGATTTTGATTGAATGTGTAGAAACAAGTAATGTTTCTTTCTCCCTGCTAAGTCACAGCGACAAGTGGAATGGTGTGAAATTCTGATACGCTGGGGAATGTGAAAATTGCTTGTGTGAACTATTTTAAGTGGTCGGCTGCGGCGCACGCCGTCTCAAAAGACGACCTGTTGTTTTCTCCTTGGTGAACAGGAAATCCCTTTGCCGCAACTTGTAACAAGTATGAGTCGCTTTTTCTTTTATATATATTTACATTACCGTTAAACTGAATAAGCAAAGTGAGAATATAGTAATTTTATAAGATAATTATATGCCTCTACGGAAGATGAAACAGAAGGCAGTCCGAGGTATACATAATCAGTAAAGAAACAACATCAAGAAAGTTTCTCACCCTTTATTTATTATTTCTGTAGAAAAGTTTTCCTTATTTATCAAGCTCCTATTGGCTTGAAAGAAAGGATTCTAATGTATACATCTATATTTACGGGGACCCTTACTTAGTTTGGTCACCTCTCAAATCATGAACAAAGGGCTTCACGTCACCTCCGTAATCTTCTTCATCGGAAGATAGACCCAATTGGTCATCATCGATTGTATTTAGAATGGAATTTCCGTTTGGTTCTTCCTCTAAATCAGCAAGTTTTGAAATTTGTGGTTGCTTTTGTGGCGAATCTTGTTTCTTTTTTCTTCTTGGGGAGTTCTGTAACTTGATACCGTCATAATAGTTACATTCAGAATACTCGAAACTGGTTTCGGTAGAGTTGATCATGGAACTTTCTGCTATATTGATGAAACTATCTTCTGGTAGTGGATCTGTCTTTCTGTTAGTAGGCTTATTGAATATGTTGTTGAAAGATGATTTTAATGAGTCCGTATCTAGTTTTGGTAGTCTAGTTTGCTCTTGTGGAGATTTTCTTTGCCCCAATTTATTTGAAAGTAACTTTTTGAACATTGGGCTTGAATCGCTTGATGATGATTTATCTAGCTTCAGTTTCAAAGTTTTATTATTAAGCTCGCTAAACCATTTTTCGTTTTCTTTGTTTAAATTCTCAATTATGCTTTTACTCTTATTCAAAAACTCGTTGCTGTTAATGTTATTTGTAAGATTGTTGGTGAAGTTGTTGAAAGTTTTGGAAAAGTTGGAGAGTTCTCCAGTTTGGTTAGTTGCACCATTCATGCTGCCTATTTTTCCAGTAGATAAGCCGGATGTAATATCTAAAATTGATCGCCTCTTGTTTAATGTCCTATCTCTTTTTCCATCACCAGCTTGTTGGTATAAATTGATATTTGAATTAGCATTGGCATTGGATTTTTGTAAAACAATCCCTTTATGTTTATTCTCTAATTGTTTTAATTCACCTTCCACAGTAGCAAGCTCCAATTTTAATTCCATGGCTTTCCTTTGCTTTGAAGCTAGCTGGAATAGCAATTCTTCATTTTCCTCTTCAATTGAATTATCTTTAGTAACTTTGTCAAACAAATCCAAACTAGTGCTACTGTCGCTGCTTAGGGTATGGCTCGTTTCGTTGCAATTTATAGGGATGTAAATTGGTAACCCCTGCTTATCGCAATTATTCGGATCATAATTTGAGCTCCCTAAGCTCTTGCTTTTTGTCTCAGATTTGTCTGCTGTATTTGGCTCTTCCACTAGTTTGAAAGATGCCTTACGTAGGGCAAATTTTATCAAGCCAGTGCTTTCACTGATGACTCTATCCTTAAATGGCTTTTCCACTGATATGTTTCGAGCATTACCAAGTTTATTAAGTGATGACCCAGAAAGAATAGATAATGATTGCTTCTTTGTTAACCGGGATTTAGGGAGTGGTAAGCCTGGTTGATCTTCTGGGAGGATAGACATAATGGGCGTTAAGTATTTATTGGGATCTCTCGTTCAATCCCAAATTGTAGGATACTCCACAAAATTTGCTGGATTACTTCGCCAATTCGATATATAAGTAAACAGTCTGAGTTGTCACAAATTGCAATTCGAATTCATCAACTGTTCCACCGTAAGACCACCTGCTAGGATACCGTTCAAGTACATCAAGGTATCTAATCATTCACCAAATAGGAAATATCAAAACACACAGATCTTTAATCAAATGCGCCACATCAAAACAATCCATGTGGCTGTGTTGCTTGAAATAGGGCGTATTGTCTTAGCCCTTCTTGGGTGCTGTCAGTGATAAAATTACCTTTCAAGGTACAGAGGTAGAGTCTATATCACCATTCTTGAAACTGAAAACCTTGACGATACAATTATAATAACAAGATCAAATCCTAGTATTCAAATAACTCACCAATCAAATTTCAAATCAGTGGTAACTGTAGATTGCACCCGGACTAGCGTTACAAACCAAATCATCCTTTGGTTTATCACTAATATTTGAATCTTAACATCCAGAATGCCAACCAGTTATATTGAATTTGTTACTGCCTTGAACAACGCATGTGTCGAGCAGGATGGAAAGCTTGTTTCATCATTGCTGTCATTTCTGTACCATCCAGATATTTTAAGCACAAGGGCAGATTACTACACTCATTTACATTCTATATCTCCAGAAGGAATACTAAAGCTAAAACCACAAGGAAAAGCAAAAGCATGGGGTCAAATTATAAGATCGTACTGTTTCTTGATAAAAGCATTGGTAATTGATCAAAGCTTTGAAAGCGCCATCGAATTGTCCATTAAGATGGTTTTAGAGGTAGTCAAGGTCTCGCAGCACGAGAGCTCATGGATTTGTAGACCAATGATGACTGTAACTTCAGAGTTGAGACAGATCGTTTACATCTTCCTCAAAGGAAAACAACAGAATATCGAATTCAAAATTGATTCTTTACCAATTGATGAAAAATTAGTTGATGTTCTCCAAAAACCTTTCAAATTGTGTTTGACAGACAAATCGGATTCGGATTCATTCTCAAAGAAAATCTACGTTTATTTTTTTGCCAATGAATTATTCAAGTGCTACTTCAAATTCCAGAGATTTGAAGCGGCTAATAGTTTAGCTAAAGTATTAAAAAATTCCCCTAATTTGCCTAGTATATACACTGTGCCCAAGTCTCATCTTGTGAACTATAAGTATTACAACGGACTGATTGCATGTATGAATAATGATCTATCGACTGCAAAGGCATTACTAACTGAAGCTTTTATATACTGTGAAAAGACAAGTAGAAATCAACAACAGCTAATTTTGATTCTGTTGCTGCCAATCAAATTCTTAATCAACAAAAAATTACCAAGCAAAGAGTTATGGAACAAGTTTCCAGATTTACAAGTTTTCCGCAAACTATTTCAAAGTTTAAATAGCGGTGACTTGGCAACTTTTGACAGTGAATTATCCCGTTTGCAAAAATTACTTTTAACCAAGAAAATATACTCTATTTACTTACGGATGAGACCTTTTGTTGAGTTGAAGTTGTTTAAGAAGGTGTCTCACATAACGGATAATCATCAGATGCGACTGGATCGTTTTGAAATCGGATTGCAGGTGAGTGCTGGCAGAAAGTATTCATTGGATGAAATAGAGTCCCGACTATCCAACTTGATATATCAGGCATTGATAAAAGGATACTTATCTCATGGAAACAGGATTCTAGTTTTAAGCAAGAAAGATGCTTTCCCGAAATTAGTTACTTAGTCTAGCTTGATACTGCGAATATCAAATCAAGCTGATATGTAGTGAATGTAGATCTTCTACCTTATAAAGTGGGAACTTCATGGTAGATAATAACGATATAAAGACACTTATAATTTCACACACCACTTGTAAATTCGGTAAACTGAACTAGACAACGCAACATACAGCTTGACATGGTCACGTGATCGGTAATTTACCCGGATAGATTATCAACAGGCCTTCGCACTACTATCAATTGTTGCAGCCAAAACAGATTGTAGTCTCAAATGAACTTACGATAGTATATATGAATTTAACTGTCAGAAACTAATACTTACACCTGGGTCTAAAAGAGAAGTTGTTTATATAGATACAGATCCAATCGCTCAAACGGTCAATCGGTCAATCATTAGTATCGAAAGTATAGAATGACTGTTGAACTGCAACTTGTAAGTTTTTTCTTTTTGAATCAAATACAACTATCTCGTTGCGATTAATTAAATATGCCAACTATTTTTTACTAACATATCGACTGATTTTACAGGCACAATTCACCTTGGATGGTGAATACATTAGTGATATCATCTCTAATGCAAGAGACAGGTCTATAGCATGGGAATCCTACACTAGAACTGGCTTTTTAGCATCGGATGAAATGGATTGTTTGAAAGAAGTTCACTCAATGAAACTTTATCTAAAGGCTAAGCACATTGCAGACCACGCTGATTTATACTCTACTAAAATGATTTCATTATTATCCAAAGCTGCAAACCAAGAAGGCGCATCAAATGTGAACGATGATATTATTAGATACGTCTTGGTTTCAATCATTGAAGCAATCACTTATGAGAATAAGGTTGGTTTAGTTTCTTATGACAGACGTAGCTTTATAAAGAGCCTTTTGAATATCTCACACGTTGATGAATCTTTACCTTATGAACCATTGGTTAAGTTACTGAGCTCAGATGATGAGAGTATCAGATTGACGTCGGCATATGTTATCACTTTGTTATTAGCCGATATGGATGAAAAATACACTGATAAAGAGAGCATATTAATTTCAATGTTCGATTTCATAACTAAACTATTGTCATCAACCAAGATTGAATTGAACTTTTTGGGTGTTCAAATGACTAAGGAATTATTGACGATTAAAGAATATCGTTTATTCTATTGGGAAAATCAAAGAAAGTATTTCCCATCCTTATTAAAGGCATTCTCTGAAAGAAAGGGGGAATTACAAATGAAATACTATTCAGTTATGTCAATTTGGATGTTAACTTTTATTCCTCAAGCTCTCCTAGATATTGAAAAATCATATACCGAAGTGATTGGTGTCTTATATGCAATTGCCAAGGATGGTGTGAAGGAAAAGATTGTCAGAATGGCTATCGGTGCGTTGCTAAATTTATTGGCTATCGAAAAAGGTAAAGAAAACGTTGTTAAGCAATTCCTTTTAGTTAAGGGATTGGAAATCACTAGGCAATTGATTGACAGAAAGTGGGCTGATGACGAATTAAAGGGCGACTTAGAAAAATTGTTGGAAATTTTAAATGATGCTGTGACTACATTAACTACATTTGATGAATATGAAAATGAGCTAATTACTAAGAAGTTAAACTGGTCACCGTCCCACAAATCTGAAGAATTCTGGATTGAGAACGCTGAAAAATTCAAGGAGAACAACTGGAAAGTACTCAAGGATCTAGTTACTTTACTAGAGGTTCCAACTAATGATGACGATCAATTGTATTTGAACCAAGCCATTGTTTGCTTTGATGTCGGTCAAATTATTAAGGTTTCTCCAGAAGTTGTCAAAATTTTAACAGGCACTGGTGCTAAGACAAAGATTATGACATTGATGAGCTCTCCAAATTCCAATGTTAAGTTTGAAGCATTGAGAACTACACAGAAATTAGTTGCCCATTTATTATAAAGATTCTTGGTTTGGTTTTGATTTTATAGTTAGTTTTTAGAACTCTAGTTCGGATGTTGATGTATTGTTTTGTTTTCTCCCCGTTTTAATCCCCCCTTTTCCTTTCTGATTTTGTTCCCATCATTGTTTTATCAAATTATAAATTTACAGGCTCATGACTTCTGTTTCTATTGACTTCATCTCTCTTTTTCTTTTGATTTAGACGATTTTTCTTTCATTCAGTTTCTTGTTTACAATGAAAAAATACAGATGTAAAGTGGTCTCATTAATTTCTTACCGGTTGTGTTGAACAGGAGGAAGTAATACTCGAATTAAATTAATTCTCTATGATCATGCTTGTCTGCTTTTCGGCAAAGCAACTAATCAGACATACCAATATATGCTCATGACCATGATGATATTTGTTGCTGCTAAAGTATATGGTGTATTAAAAGGAGTAGATGTATGTTTTCGAAATGGGGTCTAAAGTGAAGCAGACAAATTACATAATCACTGACTAATCTCTCCATAAAAATTTTTCATTGATTCTCATGTTTTTAGAACACTGATCTTTGGACCGATTAATAATTTGTAGCGTAATAAGGCAAAGCTGATCGCATTGTGATGGTTAAGACTTTTGTGTATCATTTTGGATTCTAAAGCCTACGAACGATCAAGTGAAAGCCATTGTTACAGTAACAACATAAATACAAAATGTCTTTAATTAATATTTGCAGAGAAAATAATGATCCTTTCTACCGTTATAAAATGCCTCCTATTCAAGCCAAGACTGAAGGTAGAGGTAACGGTATCAAGACCAACGTTTTGAATGCTGCTGAAGTTGCTAGAGCTTTAGCTAGACCAACTTCATATGTTATCAAATACTTTGGTTTTGAACTGGGTGCTCAAACTTCCATTAATGAAGAAAAGGAAAGATTCTTAATTAATGGTCAACACGAAGCCAGTAAATTGCAAGATGTGTTAGATGGCTTTATCAACAAATTTGTTTTATGTCCATCGTGTAAGAACCCAGAAACTGAAATACAGGTCACCAAGGATGATAATTTAACCAGAGATTGTAAAGCATGTGGTACTGTTGTTAAAGTTGACCCAAGGTTGAAGCTAGTGACGTATATCTTAAAGAACCCTCCAATGAAGTCCAAGAAGGCTGCTACTGCTTCTGCTAACGTTGTTGGTGGTGGTAGTACCATTTCTGATATTGCTGAAAAGCAAAAAGCTGCTCTAGATGACGGTGATGAAGACACTTCCGAGCTTCCACAGGCTGAAAAAGTGGTCGTTAACGATGATGAATGGGCTGTTGATATGTCTGAAGAAGCCGTTAAGGCCAGAGCTAGGGAATTAGAAGGATTAACGATTCAAGAAGAAGCTAATGAAAAGTATGAAGAATTCGGTACTTGGCTACTCGAAGGAGAAATTCCAGATGATATTGAAATCTTCAAGAAGGGTTCTGAAATGGGAATTATCACAGATGCCAAGACCGTTGAAGTTTTGGCCCAAGTGCTCTTTGATGAAGATATCATTGAGGAAATTGAAGAGCATAAAGGTTTGTTAGGTAAGCTGATTACCTCTGATAAGCACGAAAAATCTTTATTGGGTGGTATTGAAAGAGTTGTTGGTTTACAAAAGCCAGCTTTAATCCCATCAGTCCCAAAAATCTTGATGGCTCTATATGACGAAGACTTAGTTTCTGAA
The DNA here is from genome assembly GCA_001600755.1 of Ogataea methanolica. Classification (NCBI taxonomy): domain Eukaryota; kingdom Fungi; phylum Ascomycota; class Pichiomycetes; order Pichiales; family Pichiaceae; genus Ogataea; species Ogataea methanolica. The sequence goes on from BCKW01000001.1 coordinate 2,101,913, forward strand.
GAAACTGTTAGAGAGTGGGGTACTCACGTCAGTAAGAAGTATGTTCCAAAGGATGTTTCCAAGAAAGTGAGAAAGGCTGCCAAGCCATTTTTAAAATGGCTGGATGAAGCTGAAGAAGAAAGTGACGAAGAATAAGTCTCTTCTGTGTGTTTTTTGTGCAATCTTGGATGCTTAATTTTTTCAGGGGCAGATTTGATGGTAATTGATATTTCGTTGTTCCTCATTTGACTTTATTTTGTATCGATACCTATATGTTTCACGCTAATTTAAAGCACCCATGTACTTATATTAATGAACGTCGGTGATAGATGGCGATTCGACGCTTGAATTTTCATTTGCTTCCCTTCCACTTCAACTGTAATTTGCTTTTATCACCTCTCAATATCGTTTGATATATAATCTGATTATTCACCTGGTAACCCCTGCCTGTAAATAGGTTAAATTCAATGTACGCTAGTGTGACTCGTGGTGAGGTTAAGAAACAGGGCTGTGTAGTTTCTATCCTGCCAGCTGAAAAACGCGTGCCTACACTCCTATCTCTGGGTAAGGACATAATGTAAACAAACAAGCATTAGGACAATAATATATAAATCGATACCTATCTTTATTGGGCTTTTCATCAATATAGTTGATCTCTTTAGCATAAAGAAGTCTTGATCTGATAAGTAATTACTCTGGCTGGGACTTGAAATTCAAACTTATTATCCTTATTATCTATTACAAAATGCCGCCAAAAAAATACGAGACTAAGTATTGCACATCATCACAAAGAGAGCTAACATTCATCAATGGCATTACAAAAAAAGGAGAGCCGGCATCATGGAAAGACGAAACGCTCCCTGCACAACTAATGGCAGAAAATGGATTTTATTTTGATCCAACTAAAACACACCAAGACAGAGTTGGATGTTACTGTTGTCGAGTCAAAGAATCTGGTTGGACTAGCAAGTTTGATACCACTTTCTTCAGTGATGGCTCGCAGCGTCCTCCAGTGTTCAAGCACTTGGAAAGATCTCCCGATTGTCCGCTAGCTACTATATTAACCTCAAGTGGAAATTTTGAACATGAGCTTGACTTTAAATGGCAGGACGATCTGACATTCAAAGACCCCACAGCATCTACAGCAATAAGATTAAAGACGTTCATTTCAGGAGGGTGGCCTTATGAAATCACTAGTACTGCACCAGGTGGGTTTCCGTCGGCCAATGACCTTGCTGAAAATGGTTTCTATTACAACCCTTACGAACCATCAGGGGATACCACTACTTGTATGTATTGTGGAACATGCTTAGAAAGCTGGGTAGAAGGTGATGTGGTCGCAACTGAACATAGAAGAAGTGAACCTTCCTGTTATGTTTTCAAATATGAAAAGTTGTCAAAAGATAGCCAATTAAAAAGGCAACCAAAAAGGGCACTAAGGGGAAGAAATACTACTGCTTCGTATGGTTCTTTACCTAGAAGACGAAGCTCATCTGGATTTTCCCATTTGTATAGCAATGCCGACTTAGTTGAAATATCCGACAATCAGATCCAAGTTGAAGGTGGAGAAAAGCAAACCATAGAACCAGCACAACTTAAAGCTGAACTAGAAGATAGCAAACCAGTGGAAGAGTTGATGGAGATCAACTATGACGATGGATATGAACAAGTGGCGCCTGAATCCCATGATGTCGACGAATTTCAAGTTTTGGCCCAGCAGTCTAACAATATGGAAACACAGGAAAACTCACATGAAAACCCTGTACAGCATTTAGACGACACAGAGAGTAATCATGAGGATTTCATTGCAGAATCTATACACATGAATCTAGATAATGAATTAAAATCAGCTGAACCTCATCATCCTGGGGCAGTGGTGCTGGAAGAAGAAATTATACAAACTGATGATATAGAAGAAGTGGTCAATAATGAGAAAATAGAAGAGCCTGCTTCAGAAATTGAAATTCCTGCTTCTTCGTTAAACGAATTAGAAGATATATACTTTATTGAAGAGTCCAGCCGTCCGAGTACTTTTTTCAATAGGTATAAAAGTTCATCTAGAGTTCCGTCATCCGTGAATCATACAAGGGAAGTTGAAAGGCAAAGGCCTGAAAAAGGATCGAAACCTGTAGATGAGCCTTCGAAGATGGACAAGTTAGAAAATATCAAAGGAAGCTCTACACCTTTAGCTTCTCCATTGAAAGCTCTAGGAAATGATATCCCTGGCATTCCCGATATTCCGGTGAATGATTTTGCTGATAATCCATACTGCAACAACGCTGAAGACATTCAATATGAAGATCCACCTGAAGCAATGGATTTCGAGGATGTAAACCCAGTCTCTGATAACAGGGATGAAGAACAACATACTGAAACTAATCAGAAGTTAGAGCAAACGTATCCAGCAGAGGAAAACAATAACTCCGATCAAAAGGATACCTCCCAACAACATAAGACTGCACCAATAATCAATGATGGTGAAGATAGAAAGAACAATACCGTAACTAATGAAGAGCCGTTTGCCAAACGGGAAATAAACGTAGCCTTAGAAACGGAGGAAAAAATCCCGGAAGTTGAATCAATGATTGAAAAAGATGATAAAGAAGATGCTGTTGTGGTATTTATACCCGAGCAAGTTGTATCAAAAGCCCGTATACTAGAATCAGAGACTGATCCTTTTCATAATGAAGCAAATGATGACCATGATTTAGAGCCATATGTCTCTAAGTTTGAACCTGAAGATGACCATGACAAGAAAGATGTAATAATGCCAGATGCTGTTTTGGATGGCGACCTTCCAGAGCCTGTCACTGATGATAAAGTAGAAGCCGGATGTGAAGCTGGAACATATGTCGATACTCCTGTTGAATCCCCTGTTAATCCATCAGAATCTTCCACGTCTTTGAAAAGAAGCTCGTCGCTGTCTGTGGATTCAAACAAAGAGCCCACAGAAAGCAAAAGGATCAAAGTTGATAGCTCTGTTGAATCTACGAAAAATCAGTCTGTTGAGGTTCAGACAGCGAAGACAAATAAGTCTGTTGCTGTTTCTCGTGTTGACTTTGATGGTAAGCTGATCCCTTCCGATGACCCATTAGCGTTTGGTTCAAAGATTAAGAAGTCTAAGAAACAAAAAAAGATCAAGAATCCTGGCACTTTGCAAAAGAATGGCAGAAAAGATATTATTACGCAACAACAGGATGATAAGGAGACTGATCAGACTCAAGTTCCTATCCCGCCTGAAGAGAGGTATATTAGTGATCAAATCGATGGAATTGATGAAGAACAACACAAGAAAGGAAGTGCTGAACACATCAATAGTGAACAGAAAAAGGAAGATCCTGAAGATGACGTTGATACCAATGTTAGATTGAAACAAAAGGAAAGGGAGTCTGGTACTGAAGATTTAAAATTGAAGGGGGAAGAGCCTAATAAAAGCCCTAATGCAATCAAAGATGTAGGCCAGGAGGTGAATTATAGCCATGTTGTAGATGATACAGACGATGACGTTCTGCTTGATAACTTTAGTGGATCACCTGCTAGAAAGATTAATATTTATTCTGATGCAAAAACTATGTCACCCATTACTTTCCGTAATGTCTCTACTTCTCCAGTGAAGAAGAAAGATGAATACCATACTTCTGACGTATTTACTGACTTTAAAGAGCAACAGCAAATCCGTGGCAATCGTCTGAAAATTAGCAATGGGTTACTATTGGCGTCGTCTCCCTTAAAAGCTTACCGAGGATCCAAGTCAACGTTGTCTTCCCCGACTGCTGCTCATTTGTCCAACATTTATGAAAGTACAGTTCCCGACAGCACGGCTATTACTGCTAATGACAAGTCCAACACTAAATTGAGAACATCAGAAGCATATCAACTGATTAAAGAGTCTGAAGGAAAAGAAGATGAAGGGTCTGAAGATAAAGAGTTTGAAGATAAAGTTACTGAAAGTAAAGAAGATGAAGAGCCTCAAGAAAGAACGATAAAGAACGAGAGTCACCTTGAAAAGACACCTTTGGGTAACAGCAGAGAGTTTATGTTCAGCAGTATACCAAAAAACCAAAGTACTCCAGAGTTACATAGAAATAGGATTTCAACAGAATCAGCTTTCTCTGCCCAAGATACCGATTCTAGGGAAGCCCTGGGAAAACAAGCTAAAACTGTTAGTAAAAAGGCTAAAAATCCAATGTCGTGGGTTGAATTTAGAGAACTCAATATCGCTGACAAAGTTGGAGAATGTATGTCGAGGATTGAATTAATGTCTCGTGAAGAGGCAGAAGATTACGATTCTAATGTTTGGCTCCCACTTGGAAAAAGGCAAGGTAGGAAATTTGGTGAAGATTTCACTGAAGCTATTAGTTATGCCCAGACAGTTAAAGGTTCTGTCTATAGATCATTGTACGAGGATCTAGATGGTACGTTGACAAACTTTGTCGCAGAAATGCCAGATGATGAACTAGAGATGACCATTAAAGAATGGGTTAATCGTCAAGCAGAAAAGGGTACCGGATTATTGCAACAGAAAGCTGATGAGATGCTAGAAGACTTCTTGAGAAGCGCTGCTAAAGCTTTGAGATTCATTCAAGGTATGCCAGTTATTGAAGAAGCTTCTGAGTATTATGGCGATAGTCAATTCATTTTATAATTCTTCCCTTGTATACCTGGATAGATCTGAATATTTTATTAAGCCGAATCCAATAATCCCGAGATAAACCTCGTATGGTGAGTAATCGAATTGATCATATAACATATTAACTGTTGTGGGGCATGGTTGCTATTTATCTCAAGCCGCCCAGTTGCGCCGCGGCGCACAACACGCGATTTCAGTAATGGAGTCTTTTAGGGTAAGACGACTAAATACAATTTAGCGAAATGATGGCGATGGCGTCAACTCGAAAAACTTATACAAGGCCCTCAAATGCAAGAAGTGTAGTTAGACGACTTAAGACTTATTTACAACCCCTATTTTATATTCAAGATCGTTATTATTCTGTTATATCCTTGCAAATAACAAATCTATTAGTTATCTCCCTTTAATATATTACTCCAATATAAGGAATTTACTTATTGGTCAGCTAATTCATCTCTTTATCATCTATTAAGGTCTAAAATTTTGGGTGTTATTGTGCTTTTGTCTCGTTTTCCAATTTCATCCAGCATAGTTAGGACCAATTACTTTCCTTCAACTCCCATCATTCTGGTCCAAGTTGCACCTTCATTAACAATATAGTATTTTAATCTTACTGCCAATTGGTTCTTAGAATATATAGATAATTGGAAACAAGTGATTTTTTGGATTAGTTACAGTAATTGTTTCAAACAAACCCCATACATACTGACAAGACTACTATTATAAATATAATCAAAAAACTATGAATTCTAACTCTGACGCTTTAAATACCAACAATTCATCTTCCCTCGGATCCATGTCCTCAATGGGATCTCATATTCCAAGACCATCGGATGTCAAAGAGGAACTAAATAATAACAATTTGAAAAACAATCATCTTGCGCTAAGTGACGATGAAATGAACGATCCAGATACAGATAACGAAGTGCACGCAAGAAAGTTAATCCTAAGGTCCAAAGCTCGTTCATCATCAATCACATCCATGTCAAAGAGCAGTTTAATAACGAGTCGTATGGCATCAGCGAACCATGGTCCAATATCAGTGTTGCCGCCAGAGATTCTTTGTGTTATTTTTTCCTATCTGAATTCCAAAACTGATTTACTATCAGTTGCTTTAACATGCAGATACTGGGCAGATTTGATTATTGAGCTAATATGGTTTAGACCAGGCATTTCCAAGAGAGATATTTTTGAAAAATTAGGGAAGGTTATGAAGTTACCAAGAGAGCAAACTACTTGGGATTATAGAAAATATATTAAAAGACTAAATTTATCATTAGTTCCAAATTTGGTGACAAATGATTATCTCAATTTGTTTGTTGGTGCTGTCAATTTAGAAAGAATAACACTAGTCAATTGTTCAAATATTGGGCATGCTAACATCTCTAGCATATTGAAAGGCTGTAGCAGGTTGCAATCGATTGACGTAACAGGTGTCCGTGATATTCAAGATGGTATATACTATGCACTTGCCGACAATTGTAAAAGACTTCAAGGCTTGTATGCTCCGGGATCGTCACATGTTAGCAAGCCAGCAGTTCTGGCTTTAGTGCACAATTGTCCTTTACTGAAAAGAGTGAAGCTAAGTGATTGTAACAATGTTGACGATGATGTTATTTATGATCTGGTTAAGTACTGTCCCAATTTGGTGGAGATTGATCTACATGGATGTGAAAAGGTTACTAATAAATCACTCCATAGATTATTTTCAGGTTTAGAATTTTTAAAAGAATTTAAAATTTCTAAAAACTCCAATATCTCACATGAATGTTTTGAATCGAAGACTGGGGCTCAGTTGTGTCTTGATAAACTAAGAATTTTAGACTTTACTCAATGCTCCAATATTACAGATAAAGCTGTTGAAAAGGTTATCAAGCTTGCCTCAAAATTAAGAAACGTTGTATTATCAAAATGCTCAGCGATTACGGATAAGTCTCTAAGAGCAATTGCCACCTTGGGAAAGAATTTGCATTATGTACATTTAGGGCATTGTAGTAATATCACTGATTTTGGAGCAAAAGATTTGATCAAGAGTTGTTTCAGATTGCAGTACATTGATTTGGCGTGCTGTACGCAACTCACGAACGATACTGTGTTTGAACTTTCATTATTACCAAGGTTAAGAAGGATTGGCCTAGTCAAGTGTTCTCAAATCACGGATGAAGGTATCCTAGCACTTGCCAATTTTGGAAGAAACTCAGAGGACACATTAGAAAGAGTCCATTTAAGTTACTGTATGAATTTAACTGTTTATCCAATTTACAGACTTTTGAAAGCTTGTCCTAAATTAACCCACATATCTTTAACTGGTGTTTCTCAATTTTTGAGACAAGATATTACCCAATTTTGTCGTGAACCACCTCAAGAATTCAATCCTCATCAAAAGTCGATTTTCTGTGTTTTCAGTGGAGAAGGCGTTTCTCAATTAAGGGATCATTTGATACAATTATACGAAACACAGCATGATCCAGAAGGAGAAGGAATTGAAGTTTTAGAAATCATAGCCTCCATTATAGATGGTGCGGAAAATTTAAACGATGCCAATTTGTGGGAAGATGAGATTCAAAGAGAAAGACTACTAGCTTTTATGGATACAGTCACTCAGTTGGTGAATGGGTTCTATCAATTGAATGTCCCTGCAGCTCATATTACGCTATTTGCTAGGTGCGTCTTTACAAGACTACCCACAGAGCATATATCAAGAATACAAAGATTCTTTCAACTACTACATCTTCATCCACAGCACCACCACCAACAGCAGCTTCAACTTCAACAGCAGCAGCAACAACAACAACAACAACAGCAACAGGATGTTGCGTTACAGTATCAACAACCACAACCTCCACCGCATAGAACAAGGCAGGTAATTAACAGGGTCGTGGGGGTTCCTCTGAGACAAGAACAATTTGCTAGGGTTAGGCAAAATGGTAGAAGGCAAATTGATGTACCTGTTCGACCAGAAGTTAATAACGCGGATGATGACGATGAGATAATGGAAGACTTGTAATTGTTCAAATATTTGATGGGTAGATGTTCGTGAATTGGATTCCTTTTTTTGTTTTTGCTCCTTATTTATTCATATACTATATATTTAATCATTTTTGTGGTATTTAGTTTGTTATAAGTTAACTTTGACTACTAGTTCATGTTGAGGAATTCATCTATACTACTATTTACTGTAATGTTTGCGAGATACTATGTTAAGTTATTATTTCAATTTGAAATTGAAGAAAAATTCTAAATGACTGAAAAAAATATAAAAGTATATATAATAAAAGACTGTTTCCTTGATATCATCAACACATTCGAATGTTACTAGTGTCTACGTTATTCAAACTATTCGTATATATATCTGAATATAAATAAGGATCCCCAGTGCTCGTTAAACGATGACGATGATGATTGTTATGATTATTAAACTTAATATTAATTGAATTTGAGGCCATCAAATAGTTTTGTAAGTAATTAATCAAGCAATCAATTTCAAAAATGATCATTGTTTTAATTTCGACATCTTCCAACATGATAAATTCAGGACTTTTCTCTCCGTATTTGTTTTTAATTGAAAGTTCAATGTTTAATAAGCGTAAGTGCTCAATGAACTGGGTTATTATTGATCTGTTTTCAATCAACTGAACATTACTGCTGTGGTTCTTGCTGCTGTTGTTTGGAAATGGAGGGTTAGTGTTAAATTCAATGTCTTTTATTAACTGTTCGATTTTATTAATGTACTGTGGCAAGTTTTTATCAACTATTAGTTTTTTGTATAATTCAAAAGCATTTAGAATTTGTGAGTTTGAACGCTGTGGGCGGAAGCTTTTGAAGAAAGATCTTGCATGGGAAGATTTCATGCCTTTTGGACTCGATAAATGTAATTGATAACCATCATTGAGTTCATTGTAGTTAATGATGTGCGGCATAGGGTTTGAACTGGGATTTGGGTGACAGTTGTTGTACTGTGGGACTCCCTTCATGTTGAAAACTTTTGTTTTTGTTTTGAATTTTGGGAAGTTTTCATTTGTGAAAATATTGAAGTTTCTTTGATAGGATCTATACAAATCAGCGGGTTGAATTTGTATAGTATTGTTATCACAATTTTTGAAGCCTTCATCTTCTTCTTCTAATGCCGGATTGATTTTCAATGATTGCATTGAGATTTTCAGATCTGTTGTTCCTCTCAAAATTGATATCGGATTCGTTATATAATTAACAAAGTTAAAAAAAATCTCAGATATCCCAAACGGCTTCTCGGGTTCTTCTAAGTATGGTGTACTTATTTTTGTATCATAAATGTCATTTTCGTTGTTGTATTTATAATTATACTTATATGCTGATTGGTTCATGTAACTATTTGTGGAATGTGGTGGCGTATAGCTATCCATTATGAACAGTTGGGCTTTCTGTACGAAAGAAGGAATGAAGCGCCAAGTAAGGTATAGAGTTGAGAAGAGTGAGGGGTGCAAAGCGTTTAACAAGAACTGTAAATAGGTATTCTAAATGTAGTCGATGTGGTGCTGTATTTTTTCTCTGCTGGATAGTAGTAATAATTATTGCTGATATATAATCTTATGAATTTTTTGAAAATGGAAATTTATTGTGCATGGAGAAGTCATCTAATAAATGAAGGTTTATTTAAAGAAAAAAAGGAGGGATCAATATTATACTTTTTTTTAATAAAGAAACTTAGAACAAAGCAAAACAAAATGAAACAGCACTGTGGCTGAAGTTTTACATTTGGACGCCAGAATCAACACCGCCACTTTCTCAAAACTAACACGCCACGTATACCTTTCCCGTTAACAGTCTGAATACGCAACATTACCCAAACCGGTAATGTTGAGGAATTTCATCCGCTTGTCTCGGTTGACGGATGTACTAGCTAGAATTTGGTTGTGATATTCTACTCGGAGGTAAGTGGTGGTAGGATGGTGGGGATTTTAAACCGATTGCCGAGTGAATGGCTTATAATCTTATGTCATTACATGTATATTATTATATACATATAGAATTATGGATTATGGAGACTTGCGTAGGAAATGGGCAAATGTTGTTGATACTAATAAATTAATAGCATATAGAAGTCCTTTGTGGGGGGAGGGGGGCAAATGACGGGTATATTGAATAAATACAAATATAAGTGGACGGCTTCGAAGTTGGAAAAGCTGAAAGTGAAGAAATCCTCGGCGGGCAGCGCTAATAATCGATCGCTTTCAAAGTTGTTGGGAGGTTTAGTAAGAGCGGCGCAGTAATTACTCTACCAGTAAATGAAGCAGAATGGATCAATCGGTCCGTGAAAATGAATGGGATGGTTAAGAGGAGTAGAAACGTTGAAGTGATGGCGTTGATTGGAGTATATTAGTGGTGGGAAGTTGACATGATTTTTATAAGATGATGGATTCCGAACGGGTGCTAGCTGAGGTATTGCAAAGCTCTCGGATGTCCCTATGGAGAATGTAGGAACCAGATTATTTTTCTGGGGTTTTTTTTGTCTTTTTGAAGGTTCGAGGGAAATAAATGGCCGACGTTCGTCAGGACAGGCTGGCAGATAAAAGTTGAGCATATTGGTTAATTCTATACCGTGGGACAAGATGAGAGGCGCAACGGGGTAGGCGGGGTGGAAGCTGCTAGGGAAGGAGAGGACGCGGTGATGCTGGTTGGCAGATAGCACCAGGCACTTGGTGGGCGCTGCTTTATAATGAGGTGATGGAATGGGTGGTAGATTGACAGATTGAACGTGTTTCGTAAGGCGGTGATGGGCTAAGGAAGGTAGCAGTGGGAGTTGCTCTCTCACTTACCAGGATGTATTTTTCACCCGGTTTTGGCACTGACTCTCTCTCTCTTCTTTCATTTGGCCCTGTCTTTGTCTTTGCCTGTCTTGTTTCGTTCTATCTTGTTCTAACCCTTTCACTTCAAACCAACAGTATCACACTCTACTATTGTTATATCAAGATCTTCTTCAGACAGCAATTCACTCGGTCAATCTGTTTATCAAATCTTCAAAAGCAAAGCTCCCCATTCATTCTGCATCAACTTTTAATTACCATATCAATTTCGAATTTCACTACAATCACATCATATACTCTTCCTATTCATCATCAATACAGTTAATTATTATAGTAGATTTTTTTGTCTGTCTTCCTTATTGCTACTTTTAAACGAAATTCACATTCATAAATGAATCAACTTCCATTAGGAAATCAGCAGCCGATCGGTTCTAATTTTGATCCTAACCAGGCATCACAATCCAACAATTTTCTAACTCCTTCTCCAAGTTTAGTTCCCATCACAGGTAATGACATATATGCATCTTCAACTTCTCCATTAAATAACAACATCCCAAATAACCATCGTTCGCTGTCTATTGATTTTTCAAACTTCCTTTCTAATGATTTAAATTCGACTTCTTCGTTGTCTGGTGGAGGACCTTTAAATAGCTCGGTCACTTCGGCCTCAAATATTGGTATAAGAACAAGGCATAGATCCGGTACATTACCTTCAAAGCTGAATGCTGGAGTGGCTCCTTCTGTTACAACCTCAAATACAAGTGCCTCAAATACCCCTTTGCTGCATCCTGAAATTGGCTCTGTGAATGTTCAAATCAGTCCTGCCTTAGACGCAGTTTTCGAAGACTCAGCAGACTTCCAATCTCAACTTCGTAGTGGCCTGCAGCAACAGAAACCACAACAGCAGCAAGCAAGATTAAGATCAAGTTCTATCCAAAGCTCTATCTGGAGCGATGGTTTAAGTATATTAAATTCCCAAGAAGCATCTTCTCCAGGTTTTATGTCAACTGCTGGCAATGGAAACATCAATAATACATTGTTCAACCAACAGCAAATCCCCCAACTAAATATAGATTTAGATTCGCTGCTTTCAACTACCAACTCTTCAACTCCTCCATTTAATCCTGTCAATAGAATTAGATCATATTCTGCTAATAATGTATTATTTAACCCTTCCGAAAAACACTATATGCATCAATACACTCCAATTAAAGAGGAATATTTCGTCCCTCAACTACAATCTGAAAACCAACAGCAGCAGCAACAGAAACAACAGCAAGCATTAATGGATGATTTAAACAACAGACCCAGATCTCAGACATGTGGTGGCTTTACCGACTTTAATTTTCAACCTCAGTTTCTGGAAAATACTTTCGGTAGTCAACAACCACCAACACTACAGCAACAACAGATCAATAACAATTTACCAACTCAGCCATTCTTACAAGATAATCTGCCGGAATCATGTATTTCTATCACCTCAACTCATACTAACCCTTCACTTGGTCCAACTAACACGATCTTGATCATCAACTTACCAAATGATTCAACACTGACAAATTCTATGAATTTTTATAGAATGCTAACTCAATTTGGTGTTGTTCTTTCGATTAGAATTATTACGTGTAATGAAAATGGTGATCTGGTGGCTATTGCTGAATTTGCCGACATTGAATCTGCGATGAGATGTAAAGCTAAAATGAACTATCAAGAGCTAGTTCCTGGATTAAGCTGTATCGTTTCTTTTGCCAAGATTTTGGCGTTGAATAACATTCCGGTTGGTAGCAATAATCAGCAATCTCTAATGAACCAACATCATCATCAACAAAGCCAACCTCATCAACAACAGCCAAATCGACAGCAAGCATTCTCCAGCCATTCGCAACAACAAGGTCAACAGCAAGGCCATCAAATGAGATCTAATGATAATCCTGTGATTACCACGACTGATGATTTGAAAGATGATCAAGCTAATGAAAATATTCAATTGACAACCTTGAACGATAAGATTGACGTATTCCAGCCTATTTTAGAAGATGTTATTGGTAAGGATTTATCTTTGACCAAAGAGGAAAAATCACATTTGAGACTAATGGTCGCAAGAGCCTTAGAATATACGTCTATAAAGCAACCAAGCTTAGGAAAGTTACCAGATCCCTTGGCTGTCAGACAATTCGATACTCCAAGATTAAGAGAAATTAGAAAGCAAATGGATGCAAATCAATTATCAAAATCCGATATTGAGGAATTAGCACTTGCTATGCATGACGAATTACCCGAATTGGCATCTGATTATCTTGGTAATACGATTGTTCAAAAACTATTTGAAGTTTGTGATATCCCAATTAGAGATTCGATGATTAAAGTACTATCACCATTTTTAGCTCAAATGGGTGCACATAAAAACGGTACCTGGGCGGCGCAGAAATTAATCAACACCATTGCAACAGAAAGAGAAAAATGGATGGTTGCTGAAGCTTTGAGACCCTACTGTACACAGTTATTCAATGATCAATATGCAAATTATGTCATCCATGGTGTTTTGAAGTTTAATCAACCTTGGAACGATTTTATTATTGAAACCATGTTGAGTACATTCCTGGAAATCTCTAGGAACAGGTTTGGCGCTAGAGCAATTAGAACCTGCTTAGAAAGTGATTATGTTCCGAAAGAAGCATTGGTCGGTATTGCGATCTGTGTTTTAACTTGGTGCCGGGAATTAATAATCGATTCAAATGGCTCGTTGTTGATTACTTGGTTTTTAGACACTTGCCAAATGATTGAAGATCGTCATTTAATCTTAGCTGACATATTAGTTAAAGGACAACCTAGAACTAATGGTACTGCCCTTACTGATTCTGAAACCTCGGACAATGGTAGAGAGGAATCCATTACTGTTATTGGTGATAATGAGCCAGGCAATGTTTCGGATTCTGATGGTGGTTTGAGTTTAATTAAAATTTGTTGTTCAAAACTAGGTAATTTAAGTGTTTTAAAAGTTTTAAATTACAGAAGCAACTTGAAAGCAAGAGATTTAATTCTATGTGAGATTTTTGGTGATGATTTATTTACAAGCTGCGACAATGAAACGTTAATGGCTGATGAATTACAAAATTCAAACAAACTTGAAAATTTGAAAAAGATCTTGATTGATAGATCTTCAAACGGTTCAACTTTCATTTATAAGATATTGTCTATTCCAACAATTGATTCTGATTTGAAGAAAAAGCTAGCATCTAGAATCAGATTTGTTTTACAGGATTCAAACCTATTATCTAATCATCAGTACAAGAGACTGTGCGAAGAAATTGGTTTGAAAAGTCAGCATCAAAGAACATTATCCGTTTCCTCAAGAAAAAAGAAATCCAGATCAAGGTCGAATTCGACCAATGCCAATGGCTCTAACGGATTCTCGCAAGTAAATAATAACAACTTAGTAGGAGTTAACCTTCCACTGCCGATACCACCTCCACAACCACAATCACAACAACTTGGCAGTTTACCAGGTCTTGGACAATCAACTCCAAATAACGTCCTTAATGGTTCAAATTTCATTGGTGCACCTCAGCTAAGTTCAAATTCATTTTTCCCCCCATTACAACAACAACAAGCACCTGCTGATCAATTACTGAAACAGAATTCACAGCCTTCGCTTTCACAGCAGCAGGTTCCACCACCAGGACTGTTTAATTCACAAGGAACAGGCAATGGAGTCAACGGGTTAAATCCAGGAATTAGCATCTTGCCAATTCCTCAAAATTTACTGAATACATCAAATTCCAACACTAATAACTCCAGTGCTAATAATGTCAATAATGTTAATGTTAATAATAATGGTACGGCATCTTCTTCGTCATCATCAAATAATATTAATACTAATTTAGATTATGATTTATTGTTGAGACAACAATTAGAAAAAATGTCATTGAACAATCCTAATAATTTTAATAATAATAGCAATTCGTTTAATACAAACTCATCAAATAATAATGGTCAAGAGCAACAACAACAGCAACAACAGCAACAACAAGATCAACAGCTGTTCTACTAAACCATTTGTGGTTGTCCAATCTTTATGAATACCTTGTCGTTCTGTTTCTGTGTTGGTTTTATAACTAATACTGTTTTAAATTTCATTTTATATATATATTAATACTTTTCCCTAATTTTTCAATACAAAAAGCTTTGTTCATAGTACTAATGCCTCTATACTTTATCATATATCCTCATTTAATTTTAGATCCTATCCTGTTTGTTTCAAATTTCCACACATTCATATGCCTATGTTTCTGCTTCCCTTTTCTTTCTTATCTGTGATGAATTTGCTACTAATTTATATCCAACCATCATTATGACTCAACAACTTTTGATTTTTCCATAATACCACATTTTTTTTTAGTTTCTTTATAGTTTTCATATATATAGATTGTTTTACTTTTCAATTATCATTTCCCAAGAGAAAAAAACCTTTTTAGAGTATGCTTACTTATTACATTTTGTTTTATACTGTCCCCCTTTTAGTTATGTTTTGTTTGTTCTCTTTGTTTTAACTTTTAGTTTGTAATGTTTATACCTTAATTCCAACCGATATTCACAATAGACATTGCATTTTTATATAACGGAAAAGGGCGAGCTTTGTTTGCTATAATTATGTGAAACACCCTCCCCTCCCACACTTTCCCCCGTTTGTCTAGAAGATGCACTATTTAGTAGAGTCTTTCTGACACAATACAGTACTACGGCTCGATTGCATATTTCCGACTCAAGCGAATTAAAAATTGATCGTAAAATTTGGCATTAGCAAAAAGGTAAAATGGGTTATTTCTTCTGAATCAAAATAAATAGATCAATCAACTCGAAAGTAAAAAGACGTCAAAGAATAGTTATAAAAATAAGAAAATAAAATGGGAACAATAAAAGCAACCTAGAAAGTTAAATAATGGAAGAGAGAACTACAAACGCTTCACAGAAACTGAGATAATTAGGAGCTTATTTAAGCAACAGCGGCCGAGTCAGAAGTATGAACTCTTTCCAAATATTCATCGGCCCCTTTCTCATCAACGTGTTTAACTTCTTCCTTCAATTGGTTCAAGAAGTCAGTTTGTTTGGTCTTCATACTTGGGACAAAGATTGGAACTTCGGACCACATCTTATCCATCAATTCTAAAGGAGTACCCTTTGTTTCTGGCAAGAAAGCCCAGAAGAAGATTGCGTTGGTGAATGAACAAATAACAAATAGCAAGTAGTATCTCCACCCAACTTCCTTCATAGCTTTATCCGTGACTTGGCCAATCATAGTATTGAAAGCATATGAGGTCATAGTTGCCAAAGAGACACCCTTGGATCTGATTGCTAATGATAGAGATTCAGCAGGAATAACCCAAGATAACGGACCGATACCCCAAGAGAAAATGAAGTTATAAATCCAAGTTGAGGCAATGAAACCAATTTGAGCTGGTCTTGAGTTGTTTGTGGCAGCTGGGAATTGCGCTAGTAAGATAGTGCTAATGATAAACATTAATGAAGCACCCAAGTTACAACCAATTAAAACCCATCTTCTACCAGTTAAATCAATTGTCATGACACAACAACCTTGAGCAATCAAAGCAATAATTGAGTTAATGGATTGGTATAGTAAAGTTCTACCTGTTGATAAGCCAATGTTAGCAAAAATGGTTGGCGAATAATATTGAATTGCAGAAACACCTGTCATTTGAACTGAAGCTTGTAATGAAACACAAATCAAAATTCTTCTGAATCTATCTTTAGTATTGAATAAATCTAACCAAGATGACTTCAACTGCTTTTCCAGTTCAACTTCAGTGACAATTTGATCGAATTCAACGACAACAAATGCATCTTCGGTATCGTTATTAGCATGTAAATGGGCAATTGTCTTCAAACCTTTGTCTAGTTTCCCAACCATAATCAAATATCTTGGTGATTCAGGGAAAACGTAAATCAAAGATGCTAAAATCCCAGCTGGAACAATTTGTAAGAACAATGGAACTCTGAATTGTTTGTTGTCAGAGAAACCCAAGTAACAACCGTAACCGATCCAAGACGAACATAAAGCGCCGATACCTAAGAAGAATTGTTGTAAGGCAGTGACAGCACCTCTAATTGAAGGATTAGCTATCTCAGCTTGATACAGGGGGATAATCATAGTTAAACCACCAACACCTAAACCAGCAACAAATCTACCACCATATAAATAATGTAAACTTTGACAACTACCTTGAATACAGCCACCAAGAATGAAAATCAAAGAAGCTGAAAAGATAACGAACCTTCTACCCCATTTATCAGCAGCAGCTGAACCTAAGAAAGAACCGAAAAAGGCACCACCGGTGAATAAAGAAACGATTGCACCAGATTGGTTTGAATTTGGATGGAATTTCTTTATGAAAGACTCACTTGCAATAACTTGTGCAATAACTGATAAATCATAACCGTAGGTGAAAGAACCAATGGCAGCAAAACAACAAACCAAGAATTGGTAAATTTTTGGCTGTAACTTCATATTTTTGTCTAGTGTATAACAATGATACTAGTAAGCTCTATAATAATAGTTAACTTTAAAATCTAAGAATTAGTGAAATTGAAGCGTAGGAATGCATGTACAAAGTAGATAGATATATGGAGGGGGGTTGTGCATGTATTTATATTGGCGATGGATTAACAAAGTCGCACAAAAGGAGTTGCATAATGAGTGATTAATAGTATCATTAGCAACGTACTGGACAGGTTTCTGTGGTTGAATGAGTTGGAGCAAAAAGAAGATGAAGACGAAGATGAAAAAGATGAAGTGAAGTGAAGTGAAGCGAAGTTAAAATTGAATGAATATCACTTCCATATCCGGAGAAATAAAACGGAGGCGAACAGGCCAGGATGGTTTAAACGAGCATCTTGCCCGTTAGTAAGCTGGCAAGCATAGGGAGTGGGGAAGCGTTCATTGTTTTCCCCATATTTTACTTGTCCTACCTTGCATTGTAAAATACGGGGAACCTATTGTTCAGTTCATCCTCCCTAAAGAGGAAAGTCACCCGCGCACCCTTCCCTTTTCTAATTCCTCTCTTTTTTTCTCTGGTAGGCTTAATTAGGAACCTGTTCCCTCTTCTCTTTCCCTCTGATTCTTGATTTTCATTCCCCCTTGCACACACACATATCAAACCTCTCATTTAAAACGACTACTGAATCAGTGCGTTTGGTAGATTAGGTATCTACCTCACGTATTCAGCATAATTAATCAGAGGATTGACGGACTATACTAAGGGATTCTTGCTGGTAAAATCAAAAGTAAAAAGGTATTAGTGATGCTACTCCTTAGAACTTATTGGTTGAAATTCAAGGGTAATTTATATCAACTATAGAAATACCAATTCCAAGCTGAGCGTATTTATAAATGAATGGAGGGAGGTATGGGATGACTGGCTGTTAACTAATCTGAGCAACCGTGGTGTGTACTCTCTCAATTCATTGCGTCCATGTCTCTGTGTATACACACATCCACTCCAGAAAGCGCGCTTGTGTCACGAGCAGAAGATGTGGTAGCATGATGCCCGGTTATATCACTTAGAGAGACCCCTTCAAAGTCGTACAAGAAAGGGTGCAGGGCTATAAAGATTGATATTAATCAGATTTTGCTGGATAATCATCACCATACATTTTCTTGCTTCTGAGTGATGGCACAAATAATATTGGTGTTAAGATTCATTGCAGGCTTCGCTATAGTTAATTATATGCTTATTATATCTAAGGCTTGGTGGGTCATATCGTTAGCAGATTGTAAACAGTGATAACTGGAAAAGGAGATTGGGAAGATCATTGGTTTTTCCACGTCCGTTAATACTTCCGTTCCTAGTTATATTCTCTCTTGGCTTATTGCTGTTGCCGCTGCTGCTGCTGCTGCTGTTGTTGCTGTTGTTGCTGTTCTTGTTGTTGTTCTCGATGTCATTATTCCTGTCGCTACCCACTGATGTTGTAATCAAACGTCAAAAGCATGTCGAGGGCATATATTACGTCACCAACGACGGAAAAGAGAAAAGAATACTGACTAAATGAACAATGAAAAACGGGTTCTCTTGTATTCCTTTCTATTTACCCCGCCGTGCACAAGTAAAGTGTTTAATAACACCGAATTGGGAACTGTAAAGCAATGTGGTATTAATTGTCAGAAATGAACAGGGTTCAAGTATATTTCAAGGTAATGAATCCCTATCTTTTGAAGCTATACCAGTTAAGCTTCATCCATACATCCTTATTTAATAGAAGAAATATTACGAGCTTATTCAGTTGAAGAAGTGGAGATTTTGCAAGAATTAACTCCATATGGAGCTGAAAGTCACAGTAATTGATCAAGCTCAGTTCAAGTAACCAGCCGCCACCTATAAGAAAGATTTGATCAATGATGTCTTGGAGCTAATGAAAGTTTTGTGAAATGACTTTTGTTTATGAGCATTGTATAATACACTGACATTTCACTAATAACTATATAGATACATCTAAGCTCATATGGCAACAATATAACCGTTTGATGTTTAACGCTTGATAATTAATACCCGCTGGCTCTATCCGTAGTATTGTATTTTACGAAAGAAAATGGCTTGTGTCTCGTTTAGCTGTTGTTCTAAATGTATCTACACTTAGTTGTAGTGTTGAATGTTGACGTCATATGGAAACTACCCAAAACAAGGCGATTTTACTAATCTTTTATCTCAATCAACAGATTCCAAACCCTTCACCCACCTTTTTGATTACCTATTTTTTGATATAAAGAAAGCTTCGTTGATCGTTTATTTGATGAATACCGTCTGGCTTTCTGTGTACTAGCAGTATACACCATCATAAACTGAAAAACAAACTAAACAAAGCACCTTCAAATACAGCCACTGTTTAGTTAATCATTTCCTATTTGGGACTAATAGTGTGTGTCTATTAATTTAGAGGACTGCTCATTAAATACTGTGAACTGGATATAAATCACAAGAAGTGTTCAGTTTGACCCAGCTTATCACATCTAAGAGACTAACGAATAGAAAGCTAAATACTTCTATACTTAAAAGTAAAAATACATTTGAGCCTTTGCAGTGACACCACATCAATTTGAATTACCCACAAGAAATTATGTTATCGACAGAAACTAGAGATAGACTATTAACACTCTATAGAACTGGTAAATATACCAACTTATCACCACCGCAGTTGATCAAGTTTTACAACATAACAAAACAATTCCTTGAAATAAATCAAAGTACATTAACAGATACTCAATACTATACTTTATTGGAATTACATTTTTTCTTAAGTTTGCTAACAATGAATGATATTGAAGCCAAGATTATATTGGATAAATTAACTGATAAATTCGATACTGGATCATCTGAGAAATTGATAGTTTTGAAAAGTTATTATTTAGAAGCAACATCAATGTTAGGTAACAAAGATAAAACAAACGAACAAGTTTTAAAGTTTCTAAATGATTCGCAAGACTTGATGACTAAGGCTGCGTTAACCAAAAATGCAACTAATTTAACCACATCTGCAGCTACTTTAACAGTTGATAAAAGAGATTTTTCAGTCATTGAGAAGCGTAAATTAAGCTTATACAAAACTGGTGAGGCTGGTGGGAAATGGTATATTGAAAAATTATTAGAATATTTAAATATCAAACCATTGGAACCGGACGTTTGGTTTGAGTTATCAAATGAGTATTTGAAACTAAATGAATTTGAAAAATCTTATGATTGTTTGATGGAGGTTTTGTTGATTAATCCATTCGCTTACAACATTTGGGCAAAAGTTGGTGAATGTGAGTATCGAATGAGCGTTCAGAACAATAACAATAATCCAAGTATTTTAAAGAACTCAATTAAACATTTTTTGAAATCAATTGAGTTGTGTGAATTGTACTCAAGAGGTTGGTGTGGATTATTCATTTCGTTGAAAACACTATTCGAGTCAAATAATAGTATGTTAGAAAACAGCAATGGTAAATCAAAGAGAAAAGATATTAATGGGGGTAGTCTAAGTCCTGAAGAAACAATCAAGTATCAAAAAATTCTAAAAATTGCTGATGATAAACTGCACGAGATAGTTGGTAATGAAATGACAAATGATGTGGATATCGAGAATATTAAATTTGTTTTGAATAAATATGGGAATTAGATTATACTAAACTATATATATGCATAGAAATATCAATATTCAATGTAAATTATGAAGGTAAATGTATATAAAGACAGAAAGTTAAAGCAGTGAATTGAAGAAAAGCGGCTATGGCCATTAAGTACTAGCCGTACAATAAAATAATTCCATAAAATGTCACATTATAGTACAACAACCATCACCAGAATCAGTGGGTTTGCTTTTGAAGGTGTCTTTTAAACTTGCCTTTTTGAATTTATTGTTCTCTACTGGTAACTCACCCCAAATTTCAGGTATAAGACAATCTTTTGTATTTTCTGTGAATTGAATAACCCTAAAAAAACAACCAAATGAATCGAAATTAAGGATTCATGTTAGTATTCCTTCAATATTCAAGGTTTGATTGTTGTTATTTGAATTTTCAAGAATAAAAGTGCTTACATCAATGAACTATTTGAAACATTGATTCTATCCCTGCCTAATTCTTCTTTTAATCTATTGTTATATTGAGTCAATCTTTCTAGTTTTAAAGCTTTCATTTTATTTAATTGTATTAGTCTTAAAAGTTTCTCATTTTCAGGTGTGATTGAAGTTTGTTGCTGTTGCTGTTGTCTGTTTATATTCATTGTAATCGACATTGCTTCTAATTATAATTATTTTAGTGTTTGTTTGCTCTTCTTTGCGTGGAATGTGAGAGAATGGAAAGTACCTTTGATACAGTCGTAATGTTTATCTTATTCAGCTACGTCAACGTAAATGGATCGACGTTGTTTACCGCTATATTGTATCGTTAACAAATTAATTTTTAATTTTCGGGTATATGAATTGAATACTTATAATCAGTTAATTGACTTTACGTAGTTATATTAATATTAATCTATTGAATAAGATATGAAATAAACTGGTAGAGCATTAAGGGATAAATAGAACAAAAGAGGTAAAGCACACATTGACAAAACTGGCCCGCCTAATGCTCAAACAAGAAAAATTCACAGAAAGGAAGAACATTAATATCGGGAAGTGGAGAGAGGTATATTAGTTCCAAAGCACCAAGTAATTGATTATTATGATATAATCAAGTCTGCTACACTTAAAGCCTTTAAAACTGTTGTTGGTTGTTAAACTGAGGATAAAGTAATCAGAAAAGTGTCTCAGATTTTGGTAGAACAATAGCCGCGTATCCGCACGGAAGAGTCCGTGTTTTTACATCAAAATATCTGTGGTATAGGTTTTAGAACCACACTGTGATTCTTCTAACCACAATACTCCAGATCATGTTGTTCCTTATTCTGGCAATTGATCCTGTTTCGTTTTCTCGCTCTGAATATGCAAAGCTTCCGCCTCTCTCACCAGGAACGTAAATTTTAGCTTTTGACTTTTGACTTTTTCCACTATCTTTCGAATCCTCAAGCGCAGTGCCTTTACCCTTTAGAGTTGGTCTTCTTTACCCGTGTTTACTGTAATATGTTCAGTTTTAACTACTTAGAAAAGTACAACGTCAACCTCAAGTGGCTCAAGAGATTTGAGTTTTTCTGTTTTAATCAGTTTTAATGCCGACCGTAAAATAATCCTACCTGTCTTACCTCTGTCATCATAATATCACATACCCGGTCTATATTCCCGCTGTTTCTCTCAAACAATTGCGTTAATCAATTATATCACTCTTTTTTAGGTTTATATCCGTCTATTATCGTGCAAAAAATATCGGATGGTTAACGCAACGGCAATATTACCATTCGTCCTTTCAAACTACTATCAAAATTGTAACTGCTTTTAATTGTCTGTTCGAAGTGCTTCTACAATTAAGCAAATCTCTATAAAATGACGACTATCCTTATATGTTGATTTAATTTAAAATTATTAGCGAACTAATGACACTAGTATATTAGTTTAGTAGTTCGATTACGCAATTTATATGTACGCCATGAGAATAAATTTTATAGATTATTTCTGTTTGAGTTTTTCCCAAAAATTCATCAATATTTCTTTCCAAAAAAAAAGAAATGATCTGCATCCCATGTGTTTATAAAGTTAATATCACACTATATTCAATATGTCGCAACCTTTTATCATTAGCCATGCATCAAATAGTCAGGCTTAATTTTTGGGCGTTACCTTTTGTAGAAAGTATTTGAGAGTTCTAGGGTTTCGGTGATTTAAGCATCCATAACAGGATTAGTTTAAAATTTATATAAATTACTTTCCTCACATACTATCCTGCTATCTAATATATTGGAAACAATTCTCCAAGTGCATAGTTTCAAAATATATAAATTATATGGTTAAGAATTAACTATACCATTGCTTTACTCCTTTAAATAGCAAAAAGTAAAGAAGCTTTCAGTTTCAGGTTTCCAACTTAGGAATAAATAGCTAAAGAATTTACACAATTATGACAGGATGGCCAAGTTGGTTAAGGCACCCGACTGTTAATCGGGAGATCGTGAGTTCAACCCTCACTCTTGTCGTTTTTATTACTTGTTGCATAATTTTTTTAATGCCGCCTTGCTTATTCTCCAAATAAAACAACCAGGAATGGGGATAGTTGGATAATTATACCAATCAAAGACCAGAAAAGTTTGTCAAAGAAGGACTATACGGTAAAATAATAATAGAGAATTAAAAGAGAAATATATATGTAATATAAAGAAACACGAACAATTAGCAAAGAAAAATAGAACAACCTTGTTTGAATAATTGTAACTGCTTAGCCACCAACATTACTTTCTTTACTTTCTATTTTGATGCTTTTCAGGTGAACATCTGTTTCATCTGTCTCGTCATCAGCAGCTAATAATTTGCTTTTCTGAACGGTCTTCTGCTTCCCATCATCGTTACTTACAGCCTTAATCGATTTACCACCTAATGTTGAATCTTCTTCCTCTTCATCAGTACCACAACCACAATCATAATCTTCCAAGATACTAGAACAGTCATACTCTGGTTTACCTAATATTTCATTAACTTTGTTATGAATATGACAACCCCAAACAGCAGAAACTTGCCTGGATCCTAACTGGGGAGGATACCTAGCCAACAACTTGACAAAATGCCTAGCGCAGTCGCCACATGGATAAACTTGCGAAAATGATTCTATATAAGTGTTTAAGTGCGCTCTTTGACTAGCTGTTGGTTCATCTGGGTATCTTGCTAGAATCGTATGAAACAATTTCCATGCAGCATTACCCAGTTCGGCTTTCAAAGTTTCATTGGCCATCTTAGGCATGAATGGAACAGAACTAGAATCATCAACATCTAAGTTATCCAATTGATTGATATCAGTTTGAGTTGACAGTGAGGGTATATTTTCCCTGATGTCCTCACTAGTTGGAATTTTTATATTACTGATACTAGCCTCTGAGATTGGTTTCGGATCTGAAAGGTGGTTTGAGCTGAATGATTTATTTGAAACCATAAAGATGAACAATACCATTAAGATACACGTTGCAATTGAGATACCTGGTGATTTTCTTAACATTCTGGGTAGGATTGGAGAGCTACTATGGGCTAGAAACTTGGCCATTATTGATATATGGATGTGAGCCACTGTATTTGTCAAGTTAGTTTATCTATTAAACTAAAGAGTAACAAAAATGATCTGATTCAGTCAAAAATTTGAATTCTCTCCAGATTTTTTAGGATGCGAGATTTCAAAAATGACACAAAATCTCATAATAATTATAAGACATGTCTATTTATGTCTACACAGACTAGTTTTCTCTACCAGAGACCATTGTCCTGTTTTGACTATTGCATTAAGGTACTTCTTGTGCTCTATTACTGTAAAAATAACGCAGAACAGTTCTTGCCCCAATAAACTCCAATTTAATACGTTTGAACCATGTCTTCATCTGGAAACATCGGTCGTACTCCCCCATCCAACAATGATCCACCGTCTTTTAACACTTCAAATGATACAAATGATAATAAAATAAATACCCGAAAGATAGCCAATTTACCAGTGTCAAACAGCATTGAATCCATTCACATTAATTCCGCTAGAGAAATCCATCAATTGACTACAAATGCCAGATTTCCAAACAGAAAATTAACGCAATCAATGAATCAGGGCTCATCCTTATCCGGTTCATCTGCTAAGGCTAGACATATCAGTTCTTCTTTTTCTTCTTCTTCGTCTCAATCGCAAAAATCTCCTTCAAATGTTAAAGTGCCGACCTTCCAGCCTCAATCAAAAGCACCATTTGTGAGACCTCAACAACCAATACGCTCGGTTCAAGTTCCAGCAAAAGGCCACAACGGGGATTGTAACAATCCTCAATGCGCCGAATGTGGAACGGTGATAGTTCCTTCACCAGTGGCAACTTTCCCAATAACAGATACTCCTAGTATATCCATCAATGAGTGGGAAATATACACATCAAGAAATCCAATTTTAAACGCTAGCGAAATTGAAAACTATGAATCTATACTAAATATTCCTGTTCCCGAAATGATTTTTGGTAACAATAAAGTTGAAATTAAATACAAAGATGAGTTCCACATTAATTTCAATGCTTTGGACGCTCTAAAACTCGTTGATTTAAATCCTGATAACTTGATTCAAGTTTCATATGCAAATGAGTGGTTTAAAAGTAGACAAGAAAAACACAGTAGTAACGACGAAGTCATCTTAGAAATGTACAAACCTTACGATTGGACATATTCGACTTTTTATAAAGGTAGCTTACTAAAAGGAGAATTTATCAAAGATGACACCAAAGAAATTCCTTTAGAGAAATTGAAAAGACAAGACCAGATATTATTTTTTAATGATATGATCTTATACGAAGATGAGCTAGGTGATAATGGTATCTCAATCATGAACATTAAAATAAGAGCAATGCATTCATGTTTACTACTATTACAAAGGTTATTCATTAGGGTTGATAATGTGTTGATTAGAATATATGATACTAGGGTCTATGTTGATTTCGAAGAAAACTTAATAGTTAGAGAGTTTAAAAAACAAGAGTTGGATTACGACAATTTAGTTAAACTATGTACTGGTAATGACCCGAGAAGCTATATGAGAGATATTAGTTGGTGTTCATCCAAATTACCGATTATTGAAGTTCAAAGGGAGCATATGTATTTATAATGCTGTTTATATAGTCCCCATTCACTGTTTACCGTATTCATACTGTGTTGATTCAACTTATGCATTTGAATAGGTGAAAGGCATCCTCTTTTTGTGTAAGTAGAACCTGAAAAATAAAACACGGCGAGCAGAGCGACACAACAAAAATCAAACTTATTTTATATAGTTCGGTGATATTATTTTTGTTCATTTGAACCAATTGAAATAGATGTAATTCAGGCATAAATATTCATTGAAAATAATAAACCATGCTTATATGCAACATACTGAAACATCAGCAGCTGCAGTCATGTTTTAGATCAACTTTTAAGAACAATGGTTATTATCATCGTCAAATATCAACCTCATCAACTAAGATTGCAATCATCGGCTCTGGACCGTCAGCATTTTACACATCATTAGATCTATTGAAGAAAAATGATCCGAATTTACAAGTTGATATGTTTGAAAGAAACCCCTGCCCTTTTGGATTAGTTCGTTACGGTGTTGCACCTGATCATCCTGAAGTTAAAATTTGTCAAGAAAGATTTCATGATGCTTCAAAAGATACTAGATTCAAGTTCTTCGGAAATGTTGAGATTGGCAAAGACTTAAAATTGAAAGAGTTGTACGATAACTATAACATCATAGTTTATGCTTATGGTTCACTTGCTGAAAACAGGTTGGATATTCCGGGTGAAAGTGATCTCCCTGGTGTAATTAATTCAAAGGATTTCGTTGGATGGTATAACGGGGTTCCAAAGAATAAGAATCTGAATCCACCATTGAGCAAAGTGAAAAAAGTGACTATTATCGGGAATGGTAATGTTGCTATTGACATTGTTAGAATATTGTTGGCTTCACCAAACGACCACTGGGCGGGTACGGATATCAGTGAACATGCATTGGAAATTTTGAGAAATTCTAGTGTTGAAAAGGTCACTGTTAGTGCAAGAAAAGGATTCTTGGAAAGTAAATTCACGAACAAGGAATTCAAAGAAGTGCTAGAATTAGAAAAAGAAGGTGTGCTATTTGGTGGTTGGAATGGCGAAGAGTTTAGAGAGTTATTGAGTCAAATGAAATTAGGTAGAATTGAAAAAAGAAGATTACAGTTAGCCGAAAAGTATGACCCAAAACAGCAAGAAATCCCAGAAGGAACTAAGTCATGGTCATTAGATTACTTGAAAACACCCATCGGTTTCAGAATAGATCCGAACGATCCACAATTGTTAAAAGAGACGATCTTCAAAAAGCATAAAATTGACTTATCAAACGATAAAACGAAGCTGATCATTGATGACTCTGAAACGAAATTAACATCCGATGAAAACCAACTAGTTATTTTATCAATTGGTTATAAAGCTGAGCCATTAAAAGAATTCAAAGAGTTGGGAATCCCGTTTGACACGAAATATGGGTTGATTCCAAATATTGATGGGAAGATAATCAACCCAGAAACGAATACTTTTGTGCCAGGCTCTTATTGTGTTGGTTGGATCGCCAATGGGTCCAAAGGTAACATTAATTCGTCTGTTCAGTCAAGTTCTGTTCTAGCGGAGACTATTAATGATGATTTAGAAAATAACAAGAATAACAAAGGTGAAGTTGAAAAAGAAGGTAGAGCTAAGATCGAACAGTTACTTTCCAAAAGGGACAAGAAAGTTGTTGATTGGGATGAATGGTGTAAGATCGAACAAGTTGAGAAAAACATTGGGGAAAAGAAGGGTAAAGCTGCGGATAAAATTTCAGACTTTAATGAGATGTTACAAATTTGTAAATAATGCTTGAGGGTGTAGATGTACATAAATAGGTTACAATTCACATAGAGTAGTAAATTAGAGAGACCAACCAGATCACTTTGAATTAATAATTTCAACTAGCCAGTCTCATAAAGCTTTCTTTTGTAATAACAATAAATCAAAAATTCATGTTTGTTAACTTAAAATATATAGATAGTTTCATAAAATGTAAGATGGTGTAAATAAAAAGTAAAAAATTACTGAAGAATAAAAATACGAAGACTTTTATTCTTTTTTTAGAGCACACCCATAAAATTTTGAACAAATTGAAAGTTTTTTTTTCCTAAAATCAGTTGCTTTCCTTTTCTCATTAGAATAATATTAAAAGCAAAACGATATAATAAATAATTTCTAAAAATTCATTCTAATTCTAAGTTATTTAATGCTCCTTATGGTGTGATAAGTGGAAAAAGTATTCAATACTGTAACCTAAACCTAAGAATAATAATGACAAGTGTAATAATGGTTTACCGGAACCAGTGTCGAAGTACTTTTCTCTGTACTTACCAATTGGACCGCTGGCCTTCGAGAAAGTAGCATTACCTCTTGGTAATTTAGAGTAGAAAGAAACAATATGTTGCATTCTCTTAGCAGCTGGGTTTGAGCCCAAGTTCTATAAAAATAGAATTTTATAATGAAATCACAAAGGATTTCAATATAGAAGTTATGTTAGTAATCGCTGGCCCAAGTTATCGATTTGTTATTATAGGTGAAAATCAGAAGAGGAGAAGTGAGAAACAGTGGAGATCTTTCATCTGTGAGAATCAAAACAGACATATTGATAACAAACTAGGCATTCCGATGTTGTTTCAGTGCTAATTGAGCTTTCTAATTATTAATACGTAATTGTATTGTATTAATTGCAAGCTTAATAATTTCAATTGGTTCCAATAGAAGCTTTAAACGTGGAAAGTAGTCGATTCTGAAAACTTCCACTATCTCCACAGGTGTGCTTATTGATTCAAGTTAAACAATTGGTATAATTACAAACTGAATAATAATGTAGTAAAATCATTAAAATCATTAAGATATATTGTAAAATAATTATATATTTAATTGATGTACACTGAGGTCGGTCAACTGTCTAGGGAACGAATTTCCTTCTCTCTTGATTATCGGTTGGTATAGTTTGGTTTGGAATGAACATACTTGAGCTGAAGCAACCTTAGGTGGGATCAGGGTAGACAAATTTCTTCTTAAAACAAAGGACATTTTAGCTGTTTATTTCAGAACGGATGAATCTGTTTTCAATAAGTTAAATATAAACGGATCTGCACTGGAAGACATGTTTGTTCCTTTTAATCCTGATAATAGCCATTAAGCATTTCTTGCTTCCAGCTCCTCCTCAAGCGCTCATTACGCAGCTCTGCTACAAAAAAATGGAAAAGTCACTTGGAATACTTTTATTGGATGAGAAGAAGCATAAGCTGCAAAGCAACATGTGCACGCTACTTGTGTCAGGCTGAGTGTCACCAGCCACCTTTACAAGGGTAAATGGAACAGTGACAATCTACACAGCCACAAAGAAGATCATCAAAAAGGTAAACTGCTTTTAAACGCTTATCTCAAATTCTGGAAAGGGGATTTTCTGCCAAGTTACTAAACTAAACTCATGGTTGCCCTTATCTAACTACGTAGCTATTTATCAATCTGTCTATCTATTTCTTTCAGCTAATTTACCGGATATTCAGTTTATTTATTATTTACCTACCGGCAGGGAAACACGTCGAAATTTTAATACCGATGAATGCTGATCACGACGTTGAAAATAAGCACCTCCTACAACAACTAGAGCTCGGGAAAGACTGGAGGGAAATAAATGAATTTAGAAATTCCTAGATAAGTTGAACCCCCTACATTGAGCGACTACATTCACATAGATATATACATACTATATATAGTGTATAACGAAGTGTTGTCATTGAATTTTGAGCGCTCCCCCACTTGAGTAGAAAATAAGGTAAAACCCCGAATCTGAGGAGGGGAGAAGAAGACCTAACGAACAACCAAGAATACTGAATTTACGAAAGAAATCCACTAGTACAAATAAATCTGTGCCTTTTTCCTGATAAACCTTAAAGTGTAACTACAGATCGGATGAAGAAATTTTCATGCAGTATGATCGAAGGATAGCTGAAATCGGAAAACTCATTATGGAGAGGTTATGCGCAAATCTATGGATCTCTATATGCAAATATTGAGTTGAGTTTGACGGCTGTTTTATACTGTAAGGTTGATAGAATCAGATTAAACTTAAACTTTTATTGGTCATTAGTTTTCTAGAAAGACCTTCAATATCTTCTAAAACTTTTCTACAAATTACGTATTAATACATGCTGAAAAACAAGTTTTGGGAGATTTTTTTTAGTGCTCTTATTAGAGAAGTGACAGAGCAGGATTAACAGCAGGGACTTCAGGAACGCCCTGAATTCATTCAATCAATCAATTATTATCCTACTACATAAACACAGCTTATTCAAGTTAATTAATTATTTGTTGTTGAACTTATTTCCTTATAAACCCACAGACAACTTCATTCATTTCATTTTTCTCATGCATTTAATAAATAGAGTGTAGAAATTATTTAATCCTCACTTTAAGGCGTGCATAAATAGTTACATGCATTGGTCTGTTTCCCCGGTTTTTCAAATTCCTGCTTGTTCTTTATGAGTCCTGTAAAATTCAAAAGAATGTTTTTGTTGCTTTAATGTCAAGCTCCGGCTTTCAATGTTCATAGCCGAGGGCTAATTTGAAATAAATCAATGTACCGATGAACCAATTAACGAAACATGTGGGGGGACACACATGATTTTTAAAGATTCCAGCTACATAATCTAAAAATATACGTTTTAATTCATGATTTTTCAAGAGGGATCACGCACTCTTTTAACTTATACCTAGCCATCCAAATGCCATAGATTATTGCCATATCATCTTTTGTAGAAGCCTTATCAAACCTAAGTCACGGACTTAAAACTCAAGCTAACGCCTCCTTCCGCCTTTTTCAGAACGTAAGGCTGCAGTGATTGAATAACTATAGCCTATGGTTGTATTCTTTCCAATCGCCATCATTTTCAGGTCAATCCCTTTCTTTGATTAACAACCTTTATTCATTTGTATCTTTTCATTGCAGTGCTAGATAGACTGTTCGATAGCCATTTATAGTCCTTCAGATGATACAATCTATTCTTATAGCTTTTATTACCTATACCAGACTCGCGTTGGCGTCTAATTGGAAGAAAACCCATTAGATCTTTCTCTTTTGTTGAGCGATTTCCGATAATAAATCCATTGATTGGTCAATTGAAAGAATATACTGAATGTCACATATGTGCACATAACTGATAAGACATTTGTACCGTTAGTAAAATGTAGACTGTGGCATAATAAAATATCTCTTCCACAAGATACGGACTATGCCGTTAAAACAAATCACCAACTAAGAAAATTGTGCATGCTGACACTGGGAAGCTGCAGATGGGTTACAAGGGGTAACTAAATCCTTCTATCACTGATGAAATTGAAACCCCATTTCATGTAAAATCTAGATTTAAAGTCAACCAGGCAGCTATGTACAGGAAGATTCAAAAATTTCTTGTTCATTTATCATTCCTGAAATGCTTCTCATTGCAATGTTTACGCTTTTTTTACCGAGCAAAAAATTGAAAAATTAAGGGCAGCCGAGAGAAAAATAAGAACAAAACGCCATCGTGAAATAAAAATACTAAGAATGTTTAATGTTTAAACCCTTAATATAGGACTATTTTTTTGATTTTATTTTTGAAGGTATTAATTCAATAAATACCAATGAAGTTCAAGCAACAGCACAGTTGGTATCTAGTTCTATCCCTACATAACAATAGGAGGCAGAGGTACAAAGGTACACCGTTACATTATAGTGCATGTAGCCAAGATCCCTTTTCTTCCAATGCCACAAACTAGTATACAGCATGCAAAAAAAGAGTTCGGTAAATGGAGGTTTAAAAGTAGAACAGACGAAGAAGAAGGCTGACAAACCAGTTCCCGTCAGTTTATTTTGTTAAAGCCAGGTGACGTAAACACCAAGCTCTAACTAATATTTGTAAACATAGAAATAGCATAAATAGTTTCCTGGCTAAGCCTTCCAAAAAGTACGTGGAATTCCAAATACACTATGCTTTTTGCCCAATCACAGACACGTAAACAAACAAAGCAAAACAAAAAAAGTTATGGTTACAAGTAAAACACGTAATTCTCTTAATAAATGATCAACTGAAGTACCAGACAAGCTCCTCCGCTTGTTGATTCTAGAAAAATAATTGTTTAAACTTTCCGAGTCCAAATTAGAATCAGCACTGTTGATTAATCTTATAATATTAATACCATTTAGAACTGCATTTTAGAATGCTTATGGGAGAGAGAGGGAGGGAGATCTGTGAAGGCGGTTATCGCGTTTTCAAGAATAGATCCATTTCTTATTGAACCCATGGTACATGGGCAATTATGGATTAGGGCCGATGGACCTTCGCAAGCCTATTTAGAAAAGCTGGCTGTATTGGAACAATCAAATCAAGACTAATTACTTGCATAAATTAAGAATCTAGATGATTTGACTGCAAAATGCAAATTCATTACTTGCATAAATGGGATGGCAGTAGAACGGTAATCAATCAATCATCGACCATTGTAAATGATGTCAAACAATATACAGAGGACAGAGGACAGAGAGGAGATAGAAGAAAATAATATGGAGATAAATATAAAAGTGGGCTTGCATGTTAAACCAAAAATTTGCGAACAGCCATTTGGTAGTGCCATTATTGTTGTTATCTATACCAATAATGGTATTGCTACACCTGGGCACTTTGACACTTTTCCTAGTTTAAGGCAGTGACTGATTTTGCTCAGTTAATTAAAGCTAACTAGTACTTAAGTCTGAACCGAGACCTTTTTATTCAATACTATACCGGACAGGAACCTCTCAGATACTGTAAGATATATACATGAACATAACTTGTAAACAGCGCGTGTTTGATTAAGACTGTGTGGCCTACCGCGCTGAGCTTTTTGAAGCAGGCCTACAATGTGGTTACTTATGCAGTACAAATAGTTATTCGAACAATTTTATTCTCTTTTCATCTCTCTCAATACCAAAATTTCCAAATTACCGTGATCAATTCCAGTATCTTACTAAACCAAGCGTAAAAGCCCATGTTAAGAAGTTTAGCCAAATAATGGTTGATTGTTTTATTCAGGAGAACCAAAAGGGGGAGGGAAAACACTTTTAAGCCCTCTGACTTCGGAAATATATATATGCATCCTTTTAACATTGACGCAATGCAATGTACCGCAACGCACTGCGAGGTTGTCACCACCGCCACACCAGAACCCCAGTAAACTTCCAGTTTCTCAGTCGCCAGCCCCGAGGCCGCACAACTAGCCGAGGAAAGGAATCTTGATCCGCCTTTTGGTGTACGCTATTTAAACACAACAATACCTGAGGATGACTTATAAAGGAACCTTTCTCTCCACTGCTATTTCGAAATCCTTTGTTTCGATAATCTTCTATCAACTTCCTCATACATTTTGTTTAGTTATCTCAAGAGCATAATATTTATTTCATCCATCTTTTACTTCATTGGTTTCCTTCAGAAAGAGAAGGATTAAGAAAAGAAAAGGAAAACAAAAGAGAGAAAAACACCCCAGATTTTGATTTTCTTTTGGTTTTTATTTTGTCTTGTTTATCTTGTTTGTTGGGTCTGTTTGGCTTTGTTCGGTCTTGTCTTATATTGTTTGGTCTTGATATGACTTCAACCCCAACTCATTTTCCAATGATGCAGCAGCCTTCAACTACTTCTCATCCTATCACTACAACTACTACTACTACCACCACCACCTCTACTACCACAACTGCTACTACTGGTGTTTCCATAGTTGATTCAAATATCGAATCTTCTGGTAGAACACCAAGCTATCTAAGTTCTTTGAATTATATGCTGCACTCTCCAAGATCAAGAACTTCGGCACAAACCACCCCAAGAACTGTTAGACTTATAAACTATGAGAATTACACCCCAACTAACTTCTCAGTCTTTCCCGTCTTTGAGGTTGATACTTTGGAAATCTCTAATACTCATAATTTGATGAATATTCAAAAAGCTTTATCGCCATCCAATTTAAATCAGCAAACAGTTAACCAATGTTCTTCAGTCTCCAAAGTTAAGCCACCAGCTTCTCTTAGTATTGGAGTCAACAGTTACTCAAAAACCACTGAGTATCATTCTTCAAGCAAAAGCTTTTTTCCAAACAAAAAGGATCAATCGTCTCTAAGAATTCAGCCTTCTCCTTCTGCTGAAGCCCAATACCCTAAAATAAAGAACCAGCATAGTTACCCATCATATGAAAACCTGATTTCAACTACAGTTGAACAAAAGTTAAAGAAGCAATTATACCAAATCCCAAATATTCCTACTTCTGATCCGATAGCTGAGTATCCATCTTTATATGAGAATAACTCCGGTAGTTATATTCACGTTAAGTCTTCCCCAACTTTGAATGCTAAGTCAATCGTTAGAAATTCTTCTTTAAGAACACCAAATGGCTCAAAGTTTTTTGAGTTAGAAGACTTTAGCGATTTCAGCGATAACGACGACGCTGAAGAATTGGAGGAACTGGAAGATCTAGAGCAAATAGATGAATTAGAGTTATATAAAACTACTACCAACAACAACAATAGGTTTGAAAATAATGTTGCTGAAGGTTTGGTTTCTGGTAAGCCTTCTGAAACCCAAAATGAGGATTATTTGTTGGAAGATACCACAAATGTTCATAGTTTTAATATTGAGAATATTCAACTACCTGTCACCGCCTACGAAGACATAGGAAGCTCTAAAAAAGAATTTCAGGAACTTGTTGATCAATCGATTAAGGTTCTAGAAAATAAGAAATTAGCTGGCTTAGAAACACTTACTTCTTCAATCGAACGGCATCAATGTACAACCGTAAAAAAATCAAGAAAGCTTAAGTTATCAACTTCTAATATTCATAATTTGAAGGATTCCAACAATAATATTCTAAATGAAGCAGATACATGTCCTAGCAATTTGAAAACTCGAAAGAGAAAAAGGCCAACAGATTATTCCAAAGTTGGTATAAAAAAAGCACGTGGCTCTGAGTTAGATGAAGACGTAGATATTGCTGAATGCTTTTCTAACAGGAGACGGAAAGAATTTAAAATTTCTGAGGATGGGACGGATCCACAATCTCCTTTACAGAAGTCAATTGTTTCTGTAACTTTGGCTCCATTTTCTGCTGCCAGACACAAGAAAACCGCAGAGATGGCAAGTTCAAAGCACCTTTCTGAAACTGAAGTTGAAAAAGTCTTAAGATTATTCTGTTTAAGAAATTTTGGCATCAAGCTTAGAATTCTATCAAAACTTTTAGGAAACGCTGATATCAGCCAAACTTCATTCCCCCCTTCTAATTTTGATAGAGGTTTAGTTCTAACGGAGTCCTCTGACGGAAACTTGAATGTTACTGCAAAGACTTATGCTGGCTTAGAAGGAAATAAATCAATTTTCGATAATTCTATCATGTCATTTTTTAAAGATGTTGAAGAATTCGCAATATATTTCAGACAGCCAAATGGGTCAGATGATACAACAGGTAATTTGAAGCCAGCTAAAAAGTTGAAAATTACCAAGGTGCAAAAGAGAAAGGATCTTCTAAACGGAAGTGGTAAATCCACTTATATTAAAAGGCCTTTGAATTCTTTTATGCTTTATAGAACTGCAATGGTAAAAGCAGTTATATTTTTGTCACTAATAGACACTATCTCTCATCATATCTTCAAAAAGTTGAACATGAATTATTCCAACTACAATCCAGGTAAAGAATTGAATTATTTGACCGAATTTGAATCCACCATTACCCCTAAACTAATTCATGAACTAAAGCCAACACTACATATTCATAAATTTAATCACCATCTTTTGATTCAAATTGTTTCCATTTTATGGTCAAACGAATCTCAGAGAGTTAAAAAAACATTTGTTTCTTTGGCTGAAGTTGAAAAAGAAATCCATGCCAAGTGTAACCCTAATTACAAATATCATCCGAAGAGAAAGGTTTGATGTTTTATACCCCCTGTCTATAAAAACTCTAAAAGAGAATACTAAGATACGATACAGTATAATTCTCTTCTGCTTTGCATTAAACTTCAATACGAACATATGTTTTCTCTCATAACCGCTTTTTATTCCCTTTTAGCTTTTATTTTTCAGTCTGTTTAATTTTATTTTAATTTCATTTTCGTTTTATTCTTCCTTTCGTGTTACATATGTTTTAGTTTGTCGCTTTTTTTACCCTTTTGTGCTTTTTCTTGAATTTTTTCATCCATGATTTTGTAGCCGCCGTTTTCTTTGTTTTCCATTTTTTTTGTTATTTGTTGTTGATCGTTGTTTTGCTAGATCCCTTGCATAAATACCATATCGAATAGTTTTCTTGAAGATTGATTCCTCCCTTTTGGAAGGTGTTCTATTTCTTTCAACTTATTTATATAATACATAATAATTTATCCTACGCTATCTTCTTTAAAGCTATACATATCTATAGTCTCTAATGCTTAATTTCTTTAACTTTTTTAAACTCAAAATCATTCCAAGAAGGCAATCTCATACTCAATTTTGCAACGCTATATTCAGGATAAAATTTATTAATTGTATCAATAAGACAATGATATAAAATCTTATACCCATCTCCATTGAAATGAATACCATCAATGAAAAAGTTTTCAGAAGCTGTTTTCGACCCAAACTTTTCGTTATGTTTATTGAACTCCTCGTACAGATCAATGAAAGGTAAATTGTACTTTCTTGCCAGGCTTTTAAGCCCATTTGAATAAGCAAGATTATTTTCCATTGTTCTTAAGATTCCGTTACTAACATCATCTGGATTCAAATTCTCCCAAACTTCGGGATAATGATGAGTAGGGCCAATTAGAATCAGCTTGATATTCTT
Source organism: Ogataea methanolica (assembly GCA_001600755.1). NCBI lineage: Eukaryota > Fungi > Ascomycota > Pichiomycetes > Pichiales > Pichiaceae > Ogataea > Ogataea methanolica. The sequence goes on from BCKW01000001.1 coordinate 2,138,324, forward strand.
TCCCAGAATCTCGTTTATTATAAAGTCCATGTTTTCGATGAATTCATCAAACTCACATTTATCAGGAAATCCACTTGCCGCATCGTTCGTACCTAAAAACAGAGTCGCAATGGCGCACTTCGAGTACGATTTTTCATGTTCGATTAATAGGATGTTTTCAATTATGTGCTTTAAATTACTTGAATTGTAGCCTGAAAACCCTCTATTAACTATATCCAATCTCCGGATATAATCATGCTGTAATTGAGAACCTAGACTGAAGTTTAAAGGAACTGACTCTGGTGTATGTTCATTTTTATGATCGTAACCATCTAGAATATAGTCCTTCATTGGATATTGATTAAAACATCTTTCGGTTATTGAATCTCCAATTAGTAAGAATTTAGGGTACGAAAGCGAGTATTCGTAGCATTCTCTGTTTCTAGCCATTTTAATCCAATCTATTTCAAAATGGTGAAAGAAAGGCAGAACTTGAAGACTCTTGATAATAAGATAAACTTCTGGTTTTTCTTACAATTCAATTCCCTTTCAAATATCCCAAATGGTGATAGTCTAAATACTTCAATACGCACCAAGATAGCTTGTGCTTTACCCTATGGGCCCAATCTCAATACTACAGGTAAGTCCATATCTTATTTGGGTGAGATGCAATTCAAACCGATGCAAAAATCGATATTTTCCGTTTTCCTAATTCAGGCAACGAAACCAGATGGAGATAAGACAATGGTGCACTACACAGCCCTGGATCTGACTTTCTTTATCAAAATATCGACGCTTCTTTTTCAAACGTCGATCGAGAATATTATTTAATTGTCACGATTTCTGCCAAGTACGAGGGAACGCTAAAGACACCATAGGTTTTCCTACAGGCACCATAAATTGCGGGGAATGTCTAAGGAAACAGCAGATTTGGTTACGTAGAGGGAGCGCCTAGGGGGACCACAGAATTGTCTAGGGGGACAACAAACTTACATAATACATTATGTAACAACAAAATGACATAATCAACTGTACCACAGCATGACGTAATCAAGTTTGGCCACCACCCTTTTTACCATACATATAGTGGTAAAAACGTAGCCATGAGAGAGGGAATGCCGCTATATTGAAGTAATTAGCTCATCTCTGGTTTCAAAAACTTTCTCCATTGGTGGCTCCATGATAGGGTAAAAAATTGGATAAAAAATCGGATAAAGAATGAGATAAAGAATCAGATAAAGAATGAGTTAAAGCATCAGATAAAGAACTAGACAACAAGAAGAAAGAGAAGCTCTTATTGTAGTCGAGGATGGAATGTAGTTGTGATAGTAAGTGATGCGCTTGCAGTGGTAATTAATGAATGGCAAAGGGTAAAGGAGTGGCGGACAAAACTGATTACGTCATGCTGTGGTACAGTTGATTATGTCATTTTGTTGTTACATAATGTATTATGTAAGTTTGTTGTCCCCCTAGACAATTCTGTGGTACCCCTAGGCGCTCCCCTTCCCTAGGAAAATCTGTTGTTTCCTTAGACATTCCCTGTGAGTAGCGAAGTCTGGGGTGTCCTTATCAATTCACCGCCCAATTATTTCCAAGCCATCTTTGATTTTGTTTCCTTGAACCATTCTAATCAATATGCTTTGTGCTTTATTGTTTATATTCTTCCTTGATTAAGCTGATAATGGACCGAAAATAAATATCGACCACTTAAGTATGATTGAAAATTGGCTATATCAAAAGGTGTGTATTCAATTGGGACATCCTTGTAACTTTAATATATACTTTTTCGTTATAAAAAGATAATTACTAACCATTTTATTTTTCGCCAATGTTGAAATATTAACTATCAGCTAATAAAATCGAAATCATTCAACCATTTCGTTCGTGTTGTGCATGCATACATCAACAATTTACCACCCCCAAGCATGCAAAAACCAGTAACCAAAGAAATGTATGCTTATAAACCTACTCCGATACATAGATTAAACGCATATGGGAAATTGTTTGCTGATGAAATGAAGAGAAGTTTTGGACTTAAAAGATGATCTAGCAATTAAAAGATGATCACTCAAATGATGATCTGACCTGATTCAAAAGATTATACCGAAGGAGGAAACAATATTGGCCAATCAAACGCAATCTTAACCATTCGAGATGAATATGCATTCTGTTGTGATTTCTCACGCACATTCCTAATGATTAATTGTGATTTGTCCAGCGAATCGGATAAAATTACAGATGATTGGAGACCAAACATATTAAGGCTTCATAACAGCAAAAGATTCCTTGAAAAGACATTCACATAGGCTGGAAGTTGCCGGTATAAAATACTCTGAACAAAGAAGGACTATCATCCAGAAAAACAGTACGTAGGCCAGTTTGGTTAACGGCATAGCATAAATGGTGACATTCGAATCTTTTTGAATATTTGAAGACCATGACGGGCTCATTTGAATTATGGAGATACGAGCCTATTTGTTTTATATCTACTTGTATATGAAGTATAGAAGTTATCTAGTTTCTTATAAAAAGCGTTTATAATATAGAATTGGAAAGGGATAATGAATAAATTATATTAAATGAGGACTATATACTTAAAAAGAGCATAAAACACAGAGGGGGAAGGGGGGTGGGGCGGGGGTTGAGGGAAGATAGAAAATAAATACAAAAAAAATCAAGAAAATTAAATAGTACAGTTATCAAACAAAGAAAACACTTCCATAGAGTTTGGAAGTAAAAGCCACACTCTACATATAAACCAAGAAAGAAAGACGAGATTGAAATCAGAGACCTAAGGGAAGTAAAAGATCAAAGGTTAAACTGTTAAGACGATAAAATAACGATGCGATAGTCTTAGTTTCAGGTTTTAAGTATGCCTTTGGAATTCTTGTATTAAAGCTTCCTTGTTGTTTTTCTGCTTTACTAAAAAGCGGATTTGACAACACTTAATTCAGAATTTGCACTCTTGAAGGCACTTTTCGAAACCATTGACACATCTTCAGGCGACGTTAAAATCATTCTATTATCAGTATTAAATTTGAAATCACCAGCTAAAATATCTTGATGGTACTTGCTGATAGTATAACTATCCAAGTCATTTTTCAAGACTTTATTTAAATTCCATGAAATTGCAAAAGGACCAATTGACGTTATTATGGATGTTGGCTTTTTAGACCTTGAATTCAAAGCAATATTGAAGTTAGCTTTCGTAAAGTCTAAATTCTTTCCAGGTCCATAGCAGTTAGCAATGAATGCAGTATGTGCTCGACTTAAACGTAATCTCTTTGGTTCTGGCTTTGAATCTTTACTGAAAGATCTTTCAAAACCTAAATGATCCTTGTACTTACCACTTTTGATCTTTGCATCAATCAAAATCAAATATTTCTTACACGTCGCCAATATGTATCTACCATCATTAGAGGTCGTTAAACCAATTATTTCGTCACCAAGTGGAGGTATCAACGTTTTAGCGTTTTTACCAACAGAATCAAACAATTTAATTTCACCAGTAACGGTCGCAGCAGCAACATATCCATCTTCAGTGGTGGCGACATGGGTAAAGTTGGTCTTGGTTTTATAATCTTTATATTGAGAATCAACGAGCTTATTCTTACTTCTTGGATCAACCCTAAACAGAGCTTGTTTAGACAAACCAAGGAAAGTTTGATCTTCTGTCAGTTCACCAAATTTAGAGTTTGCTGTGAAATCAACAACCGGCAAATCAGTGGAGTCCTTTTTGAAGTCCCAATCCTCAACAACTTTACCATATTCTAAATCCATCTTATAAAGGTTATTCAAGTTACCTTTATCTTGGAAGATCATGGCAGTATCGCCCTTTTGCATCATCATATTTGTTGGATTAATCTTGTGTTTTCTATCTTTAGAACTTGCAATATTTTCAATGGCTGTATAGAATTTGAAATCGTTGTATTCATCAGTCGTGAAAATACCTAGCTTATTCCCTCTCGAAATATAAGTACGGTTATCTTTGTATCCAATCTTCAAAGCATTATTCACATCGGAACCTCTAAATCTTGATTCATTTTCATCTTCGTCTTCTTCTTCAGATTCATCATCCATTTTCCTGGATTTAGGCGCCTGCTTTAGCGGTGCGGAATCGATATCTTCTGCTTCTAATTCTTCCTCTTTATCAGAAACTTCCATATCATCTGACACATTCAAACTACTGAGTGCATCTATTATATACTCTTGGTCACTTTCATCGACTTTTAACCATTCTTTTTTATTTTTTTGTTGCCAAATTGAGCGTGCTGCAACTTGATTAAATTCTTTGAACTCTAGGTTATCATCAAACTTCAACTTCCACACCAATGCTTCCTTTTCAGTGAAATAGTAAAACCCACAAGTCAGATCCTCAAAGCTAAACTCTGGTTCAAGTCGTTCAATGTATGAACCAATTATAACTTTATCTGTTTCCCCATCTGAAACGCTTAACCAGTAGTCCCAGTTTCCAATATCTAGAATCTTAGCATAACAACCTTGACTTTGTAATCCGTAGCTTTGTGCCATTGGATCGTATAGATATAGATCACAGTTAACTTGCGTCAGTAATTTACCTTTCACATCTTCTGAGTTATGATCGCCGGTGGAGGTAGCAACAGCGGCAGACCCATCATTTGCATCTTCGAATTGGTCGTCCTCTGAATCTTCTGAGTCGCCGACAGAGTATTGCTGCAGAGATTTAGAATATTCTGGCAAATTAGAGGAAGAAGACAGGGTGGATAGCATATCCGGATTCCCATCAAAAATGGACTCTCTATCAAACATGAATTCTTTCAAATCCAACAATGTTAAATCGATACTTGATCTTTTGTATTTATTTTCGAACTCACATTTATAAAGAGCAAGCATGAATTGATTTATTGTTTCAACACCAACAGATTGATTTATTCTTAATTCAAACATATCACCTAAATCACCATCCATATCCTTCCAAGAAATGATTTGTTGGTCGAATTTCTTGAACAAACAAAATTTCAAATCTTCCATAATCAAAAACGATTTCAAAGTGTTCGATTCGGACTCGAATAAATTTTCTTCATCATTATCATTATCCGAATCATCATCACTTAACGCATTAGGGTCATCGGAAGTCATCTTATTGATGACCAATTGATAAGAAAATGGCTGTGTAGACTCCTTAATGGAAACAACTACTTCATTATAGAGACATTCATTTTCTGATTTTGGAGACGATGGTGATCTAACTAGATATAATTGAGCGGATGGAATAAGAATCAATTCATCATTTGAATGCTGTGCGTTGCTTATAAATAATTTCTTGATGATATTCATATTCAATCTATCTGTTCTTTGGAAAATCTAGCTGAGTGACAGGGGTAGTTGGAGATGCTCTATCTTCAGAAATGTTTATAGTGGAGATGGAAATATTCTACTAATATATACAGGGCTTTGCAAAAACAGAGATCGCTTCTTTTTTTCGATAAAATGGAATCCGGCCCGTTAGTCTGTGGATTGTGAAATATATACCTATACACACAAAATCCCTTTAGAAGAGTAAGATTATCAGTTCAGGTTCTTTGTTTATATGTTCATCATTTGTTTATTCATTTGTTAAATTTTGTTTTGTTTTGGTTTCAGCCAGTGAATTTGCCACTGCCACATCACACCAACACAGCCGCACATGTTCTTTACTGCGCCACACAAGTTCATGACATCAGCAATTAGCTAACCATTGAATATTTTTAACTGGTATTCTTGCGGTGTGCTACAATGATGAATAAAATTGTATTTTATTAAGATCAGATTTTCTTATCTTTCTGGTATATGCCCATAATCAAACAAGAATATCGATACAAGAAATATATAATGTTCATAACAAATAGACTTCCCAGTTGTTGTTCAAGACTTTTTCAGGCCAAAAGCCTGTTTTCAACGGCCTCAATATTAGCCAAGGAAGAAAGCTCAAATGGTACGAAATCAAGACGAAATAGTTGGAATCTACCAGATTTAGAGAAACTTCCAGGTGGTTTCAGAGGTAAAGTTTATAACAAGAGAGACTGGAAGGAGTATTTAGCTAAGAATACAAAAATCCTAGAGCAAGAGGGACAGAAAGAAACTCCTATCAAAGTGACCCCCCCGCCTGAAGGGTGGAGACAGGATAAGTCATTACCACAATACATGAAGAACAAGTATGCTTTGAAGGAAAAAGCAATGAAAATCAATTTGAGAAAGACTAAAAAATTAAGCCGATCTGCTATGGATGGTATCAGGGTTTTACATGCGAAATATCCGAATGAGTTAACGACTGAGAAGCTTGCCGAGTTTTTCAAAATTTCACAAGTTGCAATTGCAAAAGTATTGAAATCCAAATGGCAACCAACACCAGAAGAACTAGCCAAGAAACAAGTTAAATGGGAGAAGAGAGGTAAAGATTTAATTCATAAACAATCAATAGATATGAAGTTGAAAGAGTTCTTTGACGAAAAGGAAAAACAACTTGGTTTGGAGTTACCGTATTTCCTGAAGCAAGAGCTAACTGATTTCTATAAATTGAATGGGTTCAAAGGCTTAGAAGAGAACTTTAATATTTTGAATGAAGCTAGAATAGAAAAGCAGAAAGGCAAAAGTGATGATTTAACTACCCTTTTTAAACAAATTGCCAATACTTGACAATGATTCTTAATCCCAAGTTTTCTTTACCTGTATTATTACAGCATTATTTATTTATACCCACTTGTATATATATTACGTACATAAATTACATAGAAAATATAAAACAATCCAAAAAATATAAAATGACGCACAGAGAAACAGACAATACATGATTATACAAGGAAAGAATCATGCTTCATTTACTAACATTTTCAAATCATTCAACTCATCACTGAAGTCATCCAAAAGATTTAACGTTTTCTTTTTAGTATCACTACTCGTGAATCTATTACTATAAGTGATCTTTCTTTTGAATAGGTATTCCCTTGGATGATCAGCAGTAACCATTTCCAAATAATTTTTAAATTGTTTAATTTGAAACATTAATGGTTGCATTTCACTGACTTCATAACCACTAACTCTACCACCAAATGAAGCTAAACTTGTACCTTGCTTATTGTTATAACTAGAAACTTTCAAATTGTTCAAAGTATCCTTTAAATTCTCCAAGTTACCCGCCAATTTCTCAGATGCATCCAAGTTCAAGTCGTTGTAATTCAATGTTTTAGTCTCATCTAAAAATCTAACTTCTTTGACTAGTTCATTAGATAACATTGAACTGACCCTTGGCTTCAAAGCTTTCTCCTTTGGCTTAACATCCTCTATGACTTCATCAGTTGAACACATGCAATCTTTATATATCACACCTTTGTAGTTGACTTCGACCGATGGGACGTACTTGACTTTCGTTGTTAGCTTAGTATATATAGCATTAAGCTTATCGTAAACATGGTTGACGTAAGATGATCTTCTGTCATAACTTAGTTTGAGCATCGGCTTCAGGACAAAAATAGCAATGAAATATATCCCTGCTAATGAGTAACCTGAAGAGTATAGTAACTTTAGAATAAATCTTAGGGTTTGGTGCTGTTTGCTGGAAGATGATAATGAAAGTCGAGACGAGTCTTCAGGGAAAGATATGACTGGTATTCTGGAGGCCATGGCTTTTCGTTGCTTCAGTTTCGAGCTTTGATAGAGTTTCGGTATATGGGTAAGCTGAGAAGCGTAATAAATCCGCAAAATTTGGTAAACGCAACGCTTCGTTAAGTGATAGTTGCTCATCATATCATACACCTTCAAACAGTTTCAGCTGTAGCAATCAACCCCATTCACAGTTCACATGATCTCCATACATTTTCTAATGCGGAAGGAATACACGACGGCTCACTTTAATCAATGTATCCACTCCTTAGACCACTTCTGTCACTTTCCACACCGTGTGGATAACAGGGTACTTCTACAGTTTGACACAACATTCAGATGAAAGTAATAATATATGGCAGGCATACTAATGGAATAACTAGAGACAAACTATATACCAAAGTGACAAAATTCACTATTATTAAGAGATGAGAGGATTCAAAAAAAAAACTAATTAAAGAGGATTTGAAACAATTACGCCTTTGACCCGTACTTGTTAACAGATTTACCATCCGGAACGGTGAAAAAGATGTAATTACCATCGTCGTTAGAATCTAATCTGAAGTATCCCTTTCTTTCAAATTGGATAACATCACCAACCTTCATGTCTAAAACGTTAACATCAGCAATAGCAGAGGTATGGAATTCAGTTTCAGCGGTTAAGAAGTCCTCGAAATTATCACCTTCATCTAATTTATCCTTGGTGATTAAGTGGTCAAAATCAACCAAATCAACCTTGACGTTCTTAGAAACTGGTAGCCAAGTGAGCTTCTTGGAAGTCTTTCTGAAATCACCTTCTAAATGCAATTCGGCATCAATGGAAACAACCTTCCCTTCAGGTGATTTATTAACCTTGTTACAAATAACGTTCCCCCAATCCATGAATGTAACTTCTTCACCTTCTTCGATAGCAGCAGCATCTTCTTGTTCAAGTAATACCTCAGACGAGTAGTAAACCTTCTTTAAACCAACTTCGGGATTCTTCTTGTGCTTTGGCTTGTCTTCACAAGTAACTTCCTTTGGACCATTTGATAAAGTAACTGTAACTAAATCTTCAGATGTTAAAGCAGTGTGTCTTGGAGCAATTGGATCAATGACCTTCTTGTTAGCAGACCAGATAATATTCCAGTCCAAGTTGATAATGTTCTTGGAAGGACCTTGAGAAACAACAAAGTTCTTCAAGCCTTCAACAGACATACCTCTTCTTCTGATACCTCTGACGGTTGGGAATCTTGGATCATCCCAATTTGGAACGTACTTCTTATCCACAAACCATTGTAACTTTCTCTTTGATAAAAGAGTTCTGATGAAATTGATTCTAGCGAAATCCCAAACGTGAACCTTTCTCAGGTTCAAAGTCTTTAAGAACCATTCGTATTGTGCATTTCTGTCTCTATATTCAATGGTTCTTAGGGCATGGGTAACACCTTCTAAAGAATCAACAATAGGAACACAGAAATCATATGTTGGGTACATCTTCCATTCTGAACCGGTTCTGTGATGAGGAATTAGGTTACATCTGTAAATAACAGGATCTCTTAAAGTCTTATTTAAAGCAGTGTAATCAATCTTAGCTCTCAAACAGTTTTTCAACCCCTCTTCAGTGCCGTTCTTCATCTCTTGAGTGAAGATCTTCAAGTTCTCATCCACGGTTCTATCACGTCTTGATGACTTGATACCATCCATTCTTTCAGCTCTCATTTGTTCCAACGGAGTATCATCACAGTAAGCAGTACCTTCTTTGATCATTTTAACAGCCAAGTCATACATTTCATTGAAGTAATCAGAGGAGTATGTAACCCTGTCACCTTTTATTCCTAACAAATGTAAATCTTCTAAAATAGAATCTTGGAATTCAACCTTTTCTTTGGATGGGTTAGTATCGTCAAATCTAATGATCAATTTGCCTTTGTAAGCATCGGCAAAGTATTTGTTTAAAATAGCAGCCTTAGCGTGACCAATATGCAAGTATCCAGAAGGCTCAGGTGGGAATCTAGTAACAACTTCACCTTCAGTGGCACCAGGTAGATCGATTTCAAAGTTAGCCTTGTGAACTTCCTTTTTACCACCGTTAGAAATCTTAGCACTCTTTCTAACTTCAGCTAAAGCCTTGGTCATTAATTCTACCATGCCGCCAAATCTCTTATCATCTTCTAAGAATTGGTACCATCTTGTAACATTAATGTAGACTGATGATTTGATAACTGAGCCCATAACTGCATTAGCTCTCAAGGCACCCCAAACAGAAATATCAGCTAATGAGATCTTGTGGCCAATGATGAAGGATCTGAAGTTTAAGTGTGATTCTAAAGTTTCTAAATCAACAGATAAAGCTTTGAAATTCTTGTTTGTTAATTTTTCATTGGCAAATTGAACCCATTTTGAAGAATCGTTCTTTGCCAATAGAATTTCTGGGTATCTATCAGCCAAAAAGTTTATAATTTCAGTAGAGTTGGAAATTTTGGTTAAACCATGAGTTAATTGAGAGGAAGCTGGAACATCTTTTGAGATGACCTTGTCGTCAATGAAATCGATTTTGATCGAGTCAGAAGACGCTTTGTTGACAAATGCAGCGGCGGTTAGAGCTGCATAGTCAACTAAAGGAGCCTTGCCTGCAATTTCTAAAGTGAAGTTAGCCATGACAAGTGAATTTTATAATCTTTGACAGCAAAGAGGAACTAATACCAAGAAGAACAGTACAGTAGTGTCAAAGTAAAAGGGAAGATTAAAAGATGATATTGAAATGGATCTGTTCTATACTCATCACATTCTTTCATCGCTGGGACGATTTTAAGTTTTTCAGTGAGAGCAGAAAGTAGTGTTAATACCAGCAGACATGGCAAACAAACGAGATGACATCAGCAGAACAGGACAAATTCAAAGTTGCTCTCCAAGGCGGTGTAAAGCCTTGTTTTCGATGAACGATAATCGCGTCGATAGACTTCACTTTGGAAAATTTTAGTTCACCTTAGTGTTGAAGTACCAGCACCAAGATCTACAAAGGTATATAAAGGATGTCGATTCATTCTTTGAAATTACGAATTCAAAGCATTCAGGCAAGTTACTCATAAGGAACATACTAAGAATGCCTTTTTCAAAAGTGTATCCTCTTAAATCAAGATGTCAAGATGCCTCTGTCAAGCAGCCCAAAGAACTAATCTCCTATTCGAGATCGATAGACCACAGTTACACTATTGATGATTCCCAACTATCATACTATTACCTCCCAGATTCTGATTTAAATACACCTGGTGGGATAGATTTGCAATCTGGATTTTCTGCTTTTCACTCAAATCCAGTGGAAGATTTTGGTGATTTTACTGGATTGCTAATGGCTTTGGAAAAATATGAAAGAGAGCATGGGAAATCTCAGGTTGATATCATTACTTGGCGTGGGTTGATGAGACAATTGCTAACATTACCTTACGAATCTAGGAACAAAGTGGTTTTGAACATTATACCATTTGACGGACAATTATTTATTCAATCGGATCCAACTACAGAGAGATTATCAAAGCTGTCTGAGCTTGAAACTCAAACAGAGTTGAACAAGAGACAAATTTATTCAGGTTATAAATTCGAAACAATGGCAACTTTACCCAAACCTTGGGCACAGTGCTCACGTAAGGAAATTGAGAAGAGAAGCAATTTGCCTGTTAATAACATTGAACAGTATTCTACCGTGGTGAGAGCACAATTTGGCAAAGTTAAGTTAATTATGGGTGCCGAAGTTGACTGTGTTTACGATTACAAACCGGATTCAACAACCCAATCTTCAGATCCCAAGGATGATATTTTAAACCACTATGTTGAATTAAAGACAACGCGTATAATAGACTCACAGAAATCTTTATTCTCCTTTGAAAACAAATTATTGAAAACTTGGGCTCAATGCTTTTTGGTAGGCATCGGCAAGATAGTATACGGTTTTAGAGATGACAACTTGATTTTAAGATCAATTGAAGAATTCAGAACCGATGAAATCCCGCTGTTGTTCAAAAATAATCCTTTGAGAGACCAGCAACAACAAAGCCAGCTTCAGCAACCTGAAAAGAAAGCAGGTTTCAAGAACAAATGTATGCAATCCTTGAAATTCTTTAATGGGTTAATTGCTTATTTGAATGAAGTGATTCCTAAAGATGATGAAACTAAAACTTACAGATTGGTCTTTGATCCAGTGAACAATCCAGACTACATCAATTTAACGGAGAACGAACAGTCAGTTACTGAAGAATTGTTAAACGATGACGTTAGAAGTTGCGGTATAACTAAAGGATTTAGAGATTGGAGAAAAGAACTAATTGACAAGCATTAGACTTTTCAAACTGTATATTATTCACTTCTATGTACTTTACTTCGTTTATTAATTAAAATCTACTTTTGTGCATTAAATAAGAGCTTTTGATCTTCGTAACTTAATATATATATATATAAATAGTAATTTAGACATTTTTAGAAACCCCACCTTCTTTCAGCAAGTTCAACTCCCTTCCTATCTCATTTGTCAAATCTTCATTGAGGTCAACTTCCTTATCAACATATTTGTTCAAGAGCTTATTAATCTCAACAATAACATCCTGTTCTTCTTCGTCGATACTTTTATTATTAGCACCACCTGCTAACTTTCCATTCTGAGAAGTGGAATTGTAAACTCTTGGTTTACCTTGTTGTTGCTTTTGATACTTAAATTGTTCATTGATTAAGCTTGTTTGAATTAATGCCACTAATCTGCCTTTGTTTTTTGTCAATATACTTGGATCTTTTTGAACTTTTAAATCTATTAGCTTTTCAAGCAATGAATTCAGTTTACCGTTAGTTGAAGGAGGATCATCCAATTTCGACCTGCTTGATTCATTGCTGTTTAGTGATGTGTGCGTCATAGTATTATCTTCGGTAGCCGACTCCGTGAATTGGGAGAGAAGCTCTTTTCTCTTGCTGTCAAATAGACCCTTCCTCTTATATTTATTTGCCAAGTCTCTTGGAGACTCTTCGACCATTATAATATTCGTTATCCAAGTTTCTATTACTGGCTATATCTAGACAATGGTTGATAGAGCGTGTATATCAAGTGAGCAACTGTTTTCAGCTATATACACTCGTTTCTGTTCTCTGTGATCAGAATTATATATGTCGCAGATGGCGGCGCTGTTTTGGAGCTCTCCTTTTTCTGGAATAAGTCACTCTTTTCTCCAGTGCCAAACTGATTAATATCTTTACGAGATAAGGAATCTATTTACAGCCATTGATCACGCCTTTTATCTCTGCAATATAGAGATACAAACTCTTCTACAAAAACAGGACATTAGATATTCAATAGGGCTATCGACAAACTGCTATGACCAGTGCACTAAAATTATCGATGCTAATCAACCAAGATGATCAAGTTGGATCGGCTACACCAACCGAGGAAGCATCTTCTGTTACAATTCAAGAATTATCAGATGCAAAAACGGGACAAACCGGTACTGAACAGTTTGAATCACGACAACGTAAAAATGAACGTAAAAGCATTAAAAAAAAAAGACACGAAGGCCCTCCATTTTATTGTACGTATCCACATTGTAACAAATCGTTCCATAGATCAGAACATTTGTCAAGACATCAATTGAACCATAATCCAAAGAAGATATACAGATGTGATCTGGAAGGCTGTAACAAAACGTTTGTGCGGAACGATTTATTGGTTAGACATTTGAGGAGACATGAAAAGAGAGCTTTAAAACTTCTTGAAGAACCAACGAGCTTGAGACTTGAAAATAATAGTCTTGATCAACAATTTTCAAGTAGGACAAACTCACTAACTCCAAATGTGGTTAGCATAGACAGAAGAACAGAATCTGGAAGGGAATTGATCGAGTCAATAGCGAAAGACGAGAAATTGTCATACAATAAAGACCAACTAAGTTCGGTGAATCAGATCATTCAACTACATAACACCAACGGCACAACGACTCCCGCACACTCTCTACGAGCAAACACTATGTTAGATGATGTTAGTAATACAAACATTAATTCTGTTACACCAAATATTATTAATTGGTTATTTAATGAAGAGCCAACTCAATTATCAGAATTATCTTCTAGTGGGATTACAGGAGGAGAAAATGAAAACGATTTATTTTTCGACTTAAATGATTTTCAAATGAACAGCAATGGTCAATCGTTCTTCATTCCGGATGGATTTGAAAATTTCTCTCCAAATTCAAGTTTGTTTGATGAGGATGGTCAACCCAGACAACCAGCCGGTTACAACCAAAACGATCCGAATCAAACACAGGAAGACAGATTCACAGGTGACAGATCAGCTTCGATGGCAAGTTATCCTTCTACGCCATCGAATCAGGGTGACAATCTATCAAATGAGGAACCATTAGATTCCCGTATTTATATGTTGGATGAATCTTCCATACTTGAATTGGGTAATTTGATACCTCATCTACAATCTCATCCTGATTTCACAAAACCAAGATTAGAAAGACTTTTAAAAACTTATTGGAAATTCTTTCACCCTCGGTTCCCTATTTTACACAAGCCATCATTCGTCGCAATTAATGCACCTCCCCTACTTCTTTTGAGCATGATAATATTGGGTTGCAAATTATCCCAATGTGTTGATGATATAACCTCATCCTCAACATCGGAGCAAGCAAAAGATCTAGACTCCTTGGCTTATTTAATTGCAAACCCAATAAGGTGGCATTTATTCTCACATCCAGATTTTCAACCTCCAGCTCAAATTTATATCATCCAATCGTTACTAATGTTGGAATTTTACGAGAAAAATTGTTCAACAAGACAGCTTCACGAACGTGCTCATTTACACCATGGTACTACTATTCAATTACTACGTAGATTACCGACACTTGGAGGATCGCCACAGAAGACAAACGGAGGAGGAGAACATGTTGATAATTGGTATAAATGGATTGAAATTGAATCTTTGAAAAGATCAACGTTCATGTGTTTTTATATGGATGCAATTGATGGGATTTCATTTGGTCATCAGATGTTAATTTATGCACACCAATTACAAATGACAATGCCAGTGGAAGATGAACTATGGGAAGCTAATTTGATGACATTCAATCTAATCTTGAAGAAAGGAACAAGTAAACCACAACCGTTTTTAGTGGTCTTGAAAAACATTTTGAATGGCCAACCAACAAAGACAAATTCGCTTGGTAAAAAAGTACTTCTTGCAGGATTATGTGCAATAATGTTCCAAATCCAACAGCGTGACATTCAACTTTCTTTCGGATTAGATAAGTTCGGAACTGCAGACACAGTCACTAACTGGAGAGATTTATTGACTGCTGCGTTCTCAGTCTGGAGAAATGACGTTGGAGGATCGTGCTGCTCATCACGAACAGCTGTCGAGTCAGTTGGTTCTGTCGTCAACTCCTCACAGTTTTCAATGTCGGACACTAGATGCAAATGTATAACCTATCACATGGCTCACGTCTTTATGTCCATCCCACATTACGATTTCACTATTTATGCAGGTGCACCATGGAGAATGAACGTTAAGCCCTCGTCTAAGTCTGAAAGACAACAGATTTGTAAAAGGGTAGAAGAATGGCACGATTCCAAACATGCGAAGTTATGTGCAGTTCAGTGCATATTGCTATTGTTTGAAATGTTTTTGAATCCAATGGATTCAGATTACGAGTATCAGTATGACTATTCCCCTGATAAGGATCTATTCTTCAGAAGTAATGTTTTAGGTTTATGCACACTTGCACTATGGTGTTACGTTTACTCCAAGCATGGTGTCGAGGATAAGTTGATCGACAGGAAACAAAGAATGGATCACGAGAAATTAGAGGATGGGTATGAGTATTTGAAAAGGATTAGGAAAGAATTCAAAGAGAGATCTGGTGGGTTAGTATTACACACTTGGTTTACAAATTATACAGGATCGGAATTTTATGGGAATTTGATGAAATGGGTTGATGTTCTTGATGATATCCCAGACTTGACAAATTTGACAGGCTTATTGAGTTTGGTCGGCCGGAAGTTGATAGACGCCGAGTATACAGTTGTTAAAGAAGTTGGGAAATTGTTGTTGTTTTGCAGGGAGAGAAGTTTGGGTGATCAAAGAACTGTTATTGATGAGATGTACGATTCAACATAAACACACGTACGAAACGTGCGGTTATATAACGTTAAACGAAATAAATTAAAGAATATAAAACAAAAATAATAGTATAGAGCAAGAAAAAAGATAATGATATAAAGCCACGGAATATACGTAGGTCATATAGCCGTGTTTGTAGCCGTTATAAAAATAGAAGACAATCATAGCTGTAATAACAGAATAAAGGCATATATAGGCCACAAACCAAAGACCAAACAAAAAAAGGAAGAGAAGAAGATAGAGATTAAATTAAAAGCAATTAATATTAGTCCAAATAATACCAACCAATGACAACAACAAAAAAAGAAGGAAAATACAATGGAAATAATAAAAAACGATTGAACGCCAAAAAGACAAAGACAAAACAAACAGACAAATTTGAAGTTATAATGAAGATCTGAAAGTGAAACTACATACCCATTTCGGCTTGTAACTCTCTTAAAGCCCTTTCATCTTCATCTTCTTCCTCTTCTTCATTCTCTTGTTCAACAACTTTACCGGTTGGCGCACTTGGTAATTTATTCTTATTGACTTCTTGAGGCTTGGTAGACACTTTCGTTTGTTGTTTAGTGTCCGTCATCTTATTATCCAATTCTTCTTGTTGTAAAATTGCCAATTCTTCATCCAATTCATCCTCATCAATTAAGTCGTTACCCAGCGGTCTTGAAATAGCTTCTGAGATTTCTTCTGATAATTCAACTTGTTCTCTAATATCATCCATTGTTTGATCAACTTTATCGACATTGAAATCACCATGCATTTGCTTCATTGCCTTAGCACCTTGTTTCATGGCCTTCATGGTTTCTAAGTTCAAGTTTGCAGATTCAATAGCAGTTAGTTGAGTTTCTAAAGATTCTATTTGATTTTCAATCTTCAATAAATCAGCTTCAAGCTTCTTCTTTTTTTTCAATGCCAATTTCGCTAAATTCTTATTTGTTGTGATGTTTTTTCTAGCTATAGAGTCTTGTTCTTTAATTTGAGATTCTAAATAGGTTGTCTTTTTATTCAACGTTGATATATGTTCACGTAGTTCGACAATGGCCTTCTTTGGCAGTTCTCTTTTCTGGGTTTGTGAACCTCCAAAGAAATAATTCCACATTTTTGTTTATTTAGTTATAGATGATTGAATTAAGGTTATCTAATTTGGAATTGGCTTAATAATAACAAAAAATATCAAAATAATGAAAGAAAGTTATTTTATTTGCAGGTTATTATCAATTGATAAGATAGAGTAAAGATTTATGTAGTTTGTAGAATGCAAATGTGAGTGGATTTAGGAACACAGCGGCAAAATTAGTATGAGAAGTTGGGGGTGATGACGAGAAGAAACCAATCACTGAATAATTAGGGTAGAATTGTTGTTTGATTGTGTAAGGTGTAAATCAAATGAGTAGTGAAGTACAAGCAAAATAAAGATTATTCTGTTATCTGAGGTCCCCGTCAATCTCTTCTATACAAATACAACAAATACACAGTAAATACTAACAGATATCAATCAATTTGATTGAGCGAGTACCGCTCTTTCTCTTTCCTTTTTCTTTCAACCGAGAGGAGATTATGTAATCCATTAGACAGATAGAAAACGGAGATTCGAATCCTGTATACACCTTTACACAGGAAAGGGACTTACAAATGGGATGTAGAAAGGAGCTGCAATCCCTTATGAAGGGGTAGAAGAGAACATATTGGGAAACTACTGGAATTTTCTAACTGTGATCATCTATGACCCACCAATTCAGCTAATGTTAGAAGTAAGAATGAGTTTCGTAATCTGGACAAATATTGAAGACTTAATTAAAAATAGCCCACAGCTACTGCTTTGGCATTAAGTCGACTAGTAGAGCGTAAACATACACATGTTGAGTTCTATTTTAGTGCTGTTGTGAATCAATAATATCAATTCTTTTCTTTGATTAATTTGCAAAAAGGATATGGCATACATGTGCAGTTAAAGATTCGGTCCCACAATGAACAAGGTTCCAAAGTTGCCGTTCACTGCCTACGGGAATGAAGCAGATATTAGTGAAAAATAAGACATTAAAGGTATAAGACCATAGCTATCCACAATTGGCAGCTACTCATGGCCTCCCGTGAGGTCTATTTTGATGAACAAGACACATAGATTTTGAAGCAGTGATATCTATTTTATATTTTACTTGGGCTGAGAATATCAATGAGTTGGTGTCGGTTATTAGAAAATGCTGGAGTCAAAAACAGAAGATAGCTGGGTATTATCGTGGTTTGAGTGAGGATATTCTTCTGATAAATATGGAATTACTTGGTTGAAGAGTTATCTATCAGATTGCTAAAAGCACGGGAGTTTGAGATTTTGCTTAGTTGATTAGTTGATACTTACATTACCATAATTATTGTACTTGATTTACTTAAAGACTCAGGATTTATTTTTATTATATACCCGATGGTGTTCTTGGTTGTTACTATTGATGAAAAAAATCATTAATATTGCTGTACTATTACGAACAATTGGAAAATTGACTAAATGCAAAACAAAAAATGTAATATCAAATTGTACTCTTTTCTGTTTTTAACAAAGCATATAAGCAAAGTGATAAAAGTAATCAGTAAATATATAAAAAAAATCAAAGATGAAACTAACAAGCACCATTGAAAAAAAATTCAACGGCCTAAATCCTAGTGTAGCATTAAAAAAATAGAGAAAGTAAGACATTTAATTTCAATTACCAATATTATTAAATTGTTCTTTAAAAGCAGAACCTGACGCAGACGTTGATCTAGAGCCAGATCTAATCCCCCATATGGACCCTGAAGCCGAAGACATTGACGACTGTCTCGCCCCTGACGTTAGATTTCGAACCGAGGTAGATGAATTACTCTTGGTTCTCAGTTGGTCTCTATGCTTAGGAATGTTCAGTTCGCTGTTAACGAAGTATGAGCCGGACGATGATGATCTAAAATCATCCTTGCTGACGATATCGTACCCTTCTGTTGGTGATTGGGAGCCTTCACGACTCACATGCTTGAGATTATTGTCGTTTCTGCCTAGTAAGGACGCTAGTGGAGATAACAAGGATTTTAAGAGGATCACTGGGACAAAGTTAGAAGCTTTTGCGGCATCATTTATAGTTTTGCTAGTGTTTGAAGTTGTGAACGGTAACGATTTGTATAGATGGCTGATTCCAGTTCCGTTCCACAAGTCACGAATTGATCCCCTGAGTGATTGCTGCTGTTGTTGTTGTTGTTGCTGTTGCTCTGATTGTGGGATATCAATTTTCAAAATGCTAGCAAAGCCGATTCCGCTGAAATAAGCTTCAATTGTTTGATTGTATAATCTTACTAAGCTTTTAATCAACGGAGCTAAATCCAAGCGGTTGAGGCACTCGTCCAAATTAGCTAAGAAGCTTAAGAAGTCCAGCAAATAATAATGGTATAGGATAAACGAACCTGATACTTTATCACCGTTGTCGATTGAAATGATTGGGAAGACCAACCAAATTTTCAAATATAGCATTACTATTCCGTTGAATGGAATAAGTGATATTATTAAACTTGTCAATTTACTTGATATAAACGTTTGAAATATAGATAGAATGATCCAATATGATAACCAATGACTAAAAGAATTGGCAATTGATTGATTTTGGAGAGGACTCTGATTTTGTGAAATGGACAAAAGCTTGTATGATTCTTTCATTGGATATAAAAAAGTGATTCCAAAACCAAGGAAATGGAATATAGAACCAAACATGCTGATCGAAAGCAACTGTAGGACCAAGCTATTTGAAGTAGAACAGGGGATATAAAATTGTGAACTAATAAATTATTGATACTAGCTAAAAGGCAATTGAGTAGTTAGAAGTTGTAATTCTGCAGCATATTTCAGATAACCACATACATATTATATATCTATCTCCATATAAGTTTCTATCTTTACTATCCAAAAACTCATTTCATTTCTGGGGAACCCAAGAGAAACATTTCGACGCGTCGCTAATAAGCAACCGACTGAGACCGGAAAAACCACCCCAAATTCAGAAACGCATGCAATTTTGGTTCATCGGATCCGGCAGCAAATACCCTCCATCTCAGCCTCCTATCTATTTAGTTTCAACCTCAAAGATATCGAGTCAGACAATCATCCCATTACTTTGTTTCAACCACTTGGAATGTACGAGGTGGAAAGTTATACAAAATCAACAGCTCGATTGGCATGAAAATCAGTCAATGTCTTCCACTATCTAAATGGAGCCAACGTTAGGCGGACCTCTTACTTACACCAAATAAGGGTGTAAGTAGGTACTTACACAAGGCAGTTTTAAAATGAGCTTCCCTTTTATCGCCGACAGCTCTCATAAGACAAGATTGACGAGTCAACTATCAGAAGCTTATGGGAGAAGAAATTTATTTGTTGTGTCTTAAAGTAGTTTAATATAGCCATATATTCAATTTACATTTGTTTAATCCAATGATCTCACGTAGCAAATGGAACCAGCATAATGGCCGCTGAAATCATTGTAGCCTTAACCGAGATACGACAACTAAAATACACAAAAAATGGAAATTTTTAATAGAACGCTCCATTACTAGGGTAATTAACAATAACCACATGGTAGCAGAAATAAAACACAAACAAGAAACTCCTCAGTACGAAAGAAAGGGAGAATATTTCAGTGTGAGGAGCAACAGCATGACTTGGCTAGATTAAAACACCAAACTGCTACTTAGACTTTACCGTGCAGGTGCTTTAATTCATCGGTATCATAGTCATAAACCATCTTACCTTCAAAAAATGTCTTCAAGACAATAGTATTCGCAACAGATTCACATTCAACCATGTTACGATCAAGAACAATGAAGTTGGCCAATTTTCCAGTTTCAATTGAACCCTCAGAGCTTTCTCTAGAGACAGCTTTAGCACCATCCAACGTGATAATTCTCAAGATATCTTTTCTACTCATGTCCCAACCATGCTTTCCTTCCATTAAAGCTTGAATGCCGGGGAAAATATTTGGAGTATCTGGTGCAAAGACCCAATCAGAACCAATCGTTATTAAAGCACCGTTCTTTTGCAAGCAATTGAATGGGTAGACTGATGCTGGATTAACTTCTGGTTGGAAATCTGGATCGTGCCAAATAGCTGGGGACATTTCTGCGGTGATGTTCAAGTCTTTATAACGAGCACAATCTTCTTCGCTAACATCCATATTGTGAGCTAATTCATGTCTTGGACCACAAGGGTTAGCTTTACGAAGCTCCTCGAAACAATCAAGAGCGAATTTGGCCGAACCTTGACCACAAACATGAACCTTACAAGTCCTACCTTCGTTATCGAACCTTTCAATTGCTTTTTTGAAGGTTTCTTGAGGAATCAATAGTCTTGAGTAATCAACCTCGCCTTCTTCAGTTAGTGGACAATGAGTTTCATGTGGGTGCCATGGAACACCATCAATCCAACATTTGGTCATCATTGGATTGAAGTGCTTTGATTTGTACTTGTGTGCATTGAACAAGGTGTGGTGTAATGATCCGACGCTTTCTTGTGGGAAAGCACCAACGCCATAGAAAACGACATGGGCATCCAAGTTGATTGTTAAGAGGCCTTGTTCTTCTAATGCTTTAGCGGCTTCCAAATAGACGGTATTGGCAGAAGCCTCTTGAACAGCAGTGAAACCAAAACGGTTACTCATTGCAACTCCATATGCTAAGGCCTTGATGTTATCTTCTGGTGAGCCTTTTGGCAAAGAGTTGAACATTCTGGTTGCAGCACCTTCAACTAATTCACCAGTGATAGTGCCATCTTCTCTACGAACATAGTAACCATCCCATGGATCAACCGGATCTTCTTCATATCCAGCAGCTCGCAATGCAGCCGTGTTGGCAAAGATGTTATGGGTAGTATACTCCCTAATGACTACTGGCTGATCACCAAATGCATCGTCTAAGAATTTTCTATCTGGTTTTTCATCCTTGAAACTAGCATAGTGATAGAAATTACCAACTAACCAGTTGGAAACGGTACTCAAGTGTTGGCACGCACCAGACTTGTACTCTTTGAATTTGTCAACGATTTGTTCAGGGGTTCCCATGGTACCAAGCTTAGCTTCGAATAATTTTTCTTCTGATGCCATTAACAAATGACAGTGAGCATCGTGCATGCCTGGCATAACGAATTGGCCGTTTAAGTCAACGACGTTGGCATTTAGGTCGGCTGATAAGACTTCTTCTGACGAACCAACTGCACCGAAAGTACCATCTTCTCTGACTAAAAATGCTTCTGCCCATTCATTTTCGGCGACGGTATAGACCTTACCATTAATATAAGCGGTTGACATCATGTTGAGTTTTGTTTATCCTAAAAACTTTATTTGATATTTGATTAATTTTCAATAACAAAGACGATATATTATATTGATTTCGAAAAATAAGAAACGCTGTTTGTTCAGTTGACTTGGGAGGAGTGTTTTTTATATATAAATCGCGATGGTTTATGATCAATAAAAGTTAGTGTTCAATTTAGTATGAAAACTTACCCTATTTGTGCACTTAAATTTATTATGGAGTTCTTTCCATCCCAATATCGATCATGCCAGCATACCGTTCAAATCTTTTAGGAAGTAATAAGTTTTCCTTAGGGGTGCTTCTTATCAGTGTTTTTAAAGCTTGGATCATACCTTCAGATACTGATTCCGAGAGTAGACTTCTTATCCCCAAATGGATGTTTTATCTACTCTGATTTTAGCCCAGGTTGACTGACGATTAATTAAAACTTATTATCTTTTGGGTATGATGTGGGAAAGGTAAATATGGTATGGTTAATGATTGATTGGGGTCTAACCAATACGAAACGGTCGGAGAAACGCATGCATGCTGACGGAAGTCCCGAGCTCTTCGCGTCTCACACTACCTCAGTTCGCGGCCCTTTGGGGATTTATCAAATTTGACGCTAAATGCGTTACGATAAGCAGCTTTGTTGCTATCTGCATTGTGATGAGAATATTAGCACATTGTGCCTGAAGTCTGAGTTTCTGTTCAGCATTTAAAGTCAGATAAGGCAGAAACACATATGGATAGTTAGTAAAATGGAGAAGGCATCTTTCAAAGAGGTTCTCCTACTCTATCCTTATAGAATTTGCAATGGGTTACCTATGTTAAGTTAACTCTATTACTATTGAGAGGTTTATGCGACAGCTAGAAGTGGCTACAAACGTGATGTCACTTCAAGATGATTTGACACAACTACAAGACACAATTACAGACAGTAATTATTCAAGAAAGGAAGCCTTGTTTCTGAAAAGAGCGACGATCTCCCTGTTTTAGGTAGACGGTCTCGCATGTTTCTTATCAGTTCAAGTATGACTGACATGCTTAACTCCTTTTTTCTTCTCCCGAAACGTTTCAAAGTGTGCACCATCTGGTTAAAATGTCTCAATATAATTGAATGGAGTTATCTTGAGGTCCATAAGTCCAGGACAGGACCAATACCACTAGCTTTTTCACAAACGGATGCTATATGCAATACAACAAAAGAAAAGACTACCACGTAGGAACCACAATGTAAACATTATTACTTACTATCCCTTATGAGGGCCCTACCATGAAGTGGATAATAGCAGAGCAACGGGACTGATACTGTCTTTAAAAGATTCTACGCTGTCCTACGAAGTTTTTCCTAGTTTTAAAATTCAATATGCACAGATACCTGAAAGAGAATATATTTGAGCTATATGCTAATGACCGCTTTTAATTTTTGATTAATAAAATACCCAGAAAAATCATTGTCTTCAGTGTCTGATCTCCTTTATCTCTCCTTTTCCTTCACAATAGATTGATTTGTTATAGTCTGTTATCATGCAAAACGTTTCATGAAATGAACAATTAGTTACTAATTGTGATCACACCAATGCCGAGAAATGGTGCAAATCCATTCTTATGCGCTGACAAGAAGCTATACCTGTTCTTGGGTAATCCTCTAATGTTATTTGCCTATCGGGCCATTCACTTGAATGGATAACGACTTCTTACTATCAAACAAATTTTGCTACAGAATGTATCTCTATTGAATACAACTATGCCATTCCTGATAAGAGAAAGAAATTAAGGAGACCTGTATCTAATCGAAGAGAGATAAGCATACCCATACCGAAAGATACTGGCAAATGACTACGCAGCAAATTGGCTCAATTGGTGATTGAACCTCAGCTGTTTATCTATCGTGGTCTTCAATGGACCTGAAACTACAATAGATACAATAGTGCTGGTGATTGAAATATTTTTGGCAGCTCAGCGATCGAAACACTAAATTTCCCCCACGTCACTACTGATAGTCAACCCACCGAGAATCTTCACCAACGGAGATTTAAAGCAGCTGTTCTCCTTTTGGTAATTCTATCCAATCTCATTTTAATTCTCTATGAGATCATTTTATGCGATCATGCGATCATACTTGAATGATCTGCTTGGCTATCTCCTTATTAGATGGCGATGGGTTATTATGTGGGGTCCAAAGTCTGACTTTCCAAAAACCTGAAGAAAAGGTTCAAATTCTCGATAAAATCCTAACTGTGCTTATTTTTACCCTTGCAGTAATTTGTTGCACGCTCAGAAATTTCATCTTATCTAACTTATTTTGCGGTTGGCCCAAGAAAGATTGTCTGTATAAGGCTGCTAATTGTTTAGTTTTGGTGTTGCGTTTATTTGCTTATTTGTTTTAAACGGCTGATTGGCGTTATTTGAGGAACCAAGCCGCTGATAACGGAACGACCTCAGTAATTCCCAGTAAACGTTGCGAATACTTGACGTTTGGATACTTTTACTCTTCTGGTAATTGTTTACAATGGCTTCATTATTTTTACTGTTTTAATACGTCATTTCATCTTATTATGATTAATGATTTCTTGAGATGTCTTATCGTCGGGCCGTTCTAATACAGGTCTAGGTTATTTGAAGAGGTTATAGGTTATTTTGAAGAATACTCGACTCTTAAAGTGTAACATTCACTTAGATATGAGGCAATTACGATGGGTGCAACGAGCTGCTATATGATAGCAAATCTTTATACTAGCTCAAGACACACCCATTTCTTCATTTATTTGTTTATCTTATCAATAGCAAATAATTTTATTTTACAATCTTTTGAGTTGAATTCCTCTTCTGTCTTTGAATATAAGTTAGTGCTATTCCATGATTGTGCTTTGAAAAATTTATTACCTGTTTTATAGTCAATGCAAATTAAAATATTTCTGAGTCAAAGTTTCAATTAGAAATATACCTCTATTTAATAATTAGTCAAAATGGCTGAAAGCGAACGTACAGAAAAGATTCCTGGTACAATCCATTTGATTGATTTAGATGGTGACCTCGATGTCAGACATGAAGGTGACAAAGATATTGTTTTATTCCCACAACCAACTGAAGATCCAGAAGATCCCTTAAACTGGTCTAAAAACAGAAAGAGATTGTTAGCCATGTGTTTGATGATTTGTGTTTTCCTTGGTGATATTTTGAGTACATCATTGTCGGCTGCTTTATTGAACATCGAAGAAGATACGGGTATTTCCCTAGCTGATCTAAATACTGGTGTTGGTATTCAATATCTATTCTTTGGTTGGTCCAATTTGTTATGGCAGCCATTTGGCCTAACTTATGGCCGTCGCCCTTGTTTATTGCTTGGTGCCTTAGGTTGTTTATTGTGTACAGTCTGGTCTGCATATGTTACATCTACCGGTGAATGGTATATTAACAGATTGTTAGTTGGTTCCTTCTATGGTCCAATAGAAACTTTAGTTGAAGTTTGCATCTCTGACGTCTTCTTTGCCCATGAAAGAGGTGGTTGGATTGCGTGGTACTGCTGGACTCTATTCAATATTCCATTCTTATGTGGTATCCCAGGTGGATTCATTGCTGAGAATTTGGGATGGAAATGGATCCCATACATTTGGTCAATTATTGGTAGTGCTTGCTTTATCTTTATGTTCTTTTTCTTAGAAGAAACAATGTACTACCGTGACCCAAGCCTAGAAATGGATGGTGGTGACGCTCTGAGTATCAATGAATTACGCCAAGTTACTAGCAAGCAAAGTGAAAAGGGAAAGAACGTTGATGTTGCCGAGGAAGAAGTTACGGATAGTACTGGCTCTCCTGGTACTGTCTACTACAAGAAAACATTCAAAGATAAGTTAAAGTTTTGGTGTGCTCGTGATCCAAGACAACAGAAGGCATTATTTCAAAGAGTTTGGATGCCATTTTATTTAGTCAAGCTTCCTGCCATTGCATTCGGAGGTATTGTTGTTGGCGCTGTTTTATCATGGTTCAATGTTGTCAATGCTACTCTCGGATTCATTTTGGCTTCCCCGCCTTACAACTTCTCAGGCAACATGATTGGTGTATTTTTTGCTTCTCCTTTCATTGGTATCAGTATTGGTTCTTATCTATCAGGTAAGATTGCTGATACTTGGACTACTTACAGAGCCCGTAAGGCTAAAGGCTTCAGAGAATCCGAAGAAAGACTATGGATTTCTGTTGTTCCATTGATTCTTCATCCATTGGGTTGCTTTTTGTTCGGTATCGGTGCTGCACATAATATTCATTGGGTTGGTTTAGCATTTGGTTTAGCTATGGTCTGCGCTACCTTCCCTATGGGATCAGCAGTTGCTATCAACTACATCATTGATTCTTACAAAGAAGTCTCTGGTGATTCTTTGGTTACCATGATTTTGATTAGAAACTCTATGGGTTTTGGTTTCTCATACGCTGTTACCCCCTGGCTAAACGCTGTTGGTGTTCAAAACTTGTACATTGCTCTTGGATGTTTAGGATTCTTTTTCTGGGGTCTTTCATTCACTATGATTGCTTTAGGCAAAAGATTCAGAAGAGCCTCAGCTCCTGGTTACTGGAAGTTCATCTCTAAATACGGTCTTAAAGCTCACTAGATTACCTTGAACGTTTTCGGGTTCTTTTTACCTCTCTTATTCTTCATTTTTCTATTTCATACTCAGCTTTGCCGTATCTTTGCTCTATCTTTCCAGTCATCTAATAGTCTGGATTCCCAGACTAGTCTTCAGATTTCCGTATTTTTATGCTTCTTTTATACTGCTACTTGACATACTTAAGCTCTTTATATTTGTCTTCATGTATAGCGCCTAACCGGAACCCTGAGGCAAAAGAATAAAGTTGCCGCTTCATTTTATCACGCTGTTACAGTATATAAGGTACAATGGTAAATGAAACTGCTGTAAGGCAATAGTAGAAAAGTGCAAAAATAGGCTACAGCTTACTTTAATGTATATATAGATTATGATACTTTCAATCAAATCAAGGTAGCAGATTTAGCACTCTTTTTATTAACACCTCTCAAAACATCTCTTCTTCTGCCTCTGAAGTCTCTGTTCAATTCACCTCTGTTCTTCCAAAACCAATCATCGTAATTCAACTTCTCATTAACATTAAATTCATTCAATTTATTCAATTGAGATTGTGTAATTAAGAAAGGAGACTGGAGATAACTGAAGAACAAACCTAAGTCTCTCTTCTCTGGTAATAGAATTGTGCCTTGGGCGCTATGTTGGTTGTTGGTGACAGAGTCGGGTAAAGCTGCTTCTTCATTGAAGTTCTTCGATTGATCAATATCATCATCATCATCATTTACTAACTTGAAGGCAGATGATGTATCATAGTCAGCATTTAATAAATC
This sequence comes from Ogataea methanolica, assembly GCA_001600755.1. Taxonomy (NCBI): domain Eukaryota; kingdom Fungi; phylum Ascomycota; class Pichiomycetes; order Pichiales; family Pichiaceae; genus Ogataea; species Ogataea methanolica. Next base: position 2,165,725 of record BCKW01000001.1, read on the forward strand.
TCTCAAGGCCTCGGTATTGTTTATCGATTCCTTATATTCTAATGCGGTTCCACTGAATTTTGGAATGAATTTATCATCATTATCCTCGTTAATTTCTTGTTTTTGCTTACTTGATCCAAACTTAGGCATGAATTCGGTGTCATGGTCTTCATCCTCTTCGAGTGGAGGACCCTCCGTCTCCTGCTTTTGCTCCAGACTTTTCTCTGGGACAGAATCGTGTTTAGGTATAAAATCACTTTCTTCTCCTTCGTCTTCTTCCTCTTGCTCGATTTTTGCAAGTTTAACCCTGTTCTTCTTCATTTCAGACTCAGCAACGGCTAACATATCAATATCACTTTCTCTTTCAATAATCGGTCTATCGTCATTACCAAGTAACTTGTCGTAAAAGCCTTCTTCTTCAAGATCATCATCTTCGCTATAGTAAACCATCTTACTAACATTGACATTTTCTTGCCTTTTATAATCTTCGATAATAGACTCATGAGACGGCTTAATACAATCTTTTTCTGGCACGCTATATTCCATTTCAGTTTCTCTGTCATCATCATCATCTGAGTTACGGTTATAAATACCTTCAAATTCATAATCTGATTCACCATAGTCATCATCTTCTTCACGAAGTGATTTTTGCAATTCAACAGGCTTATCAAAGTTGTACTTACCAAGTAGATTTTCCAACAACTTATTGTTTCTATCCACTTCATCGCCTTCTAATTCAAGATTTTGTGCACCATTTCGCCGTTTCTCTTCTTCAACTAAGTCAACAACTCTAATACCAGTATTTGTGAAAACGACAACTTTTCTAGTAAGTCTATCAATAACATGGTCGTTACCATCCTTCCATTCGCCTTCTACAAATTTGGAAACTAAATCCCTTAGCTTCTTGTTCTTATTGTAACCCCAAACTTTGGTATGTTTGCAACGTATAATCTTAAGCTTGTTGTTGTAATTCACTCTAAGGGTTAGCTTCTTGAGATCCTTTCTCGCTGTTTTTCTATGTCTGCCTTTAATTATATTCTGTAACATAAATGGATTATCATCTTTCTGCTCAATTCTTTCCCTTCTGCATTCAGCAATTCTGGCTCTGAGTTTTCGCGATTCTATCTTGGTATCTTGTCTTTTAGAGTCTTTTGGCCATCTCTCTTCAAATGATTCTTTGGCTTTGTTTATAACTAATTTGGAACCTTTATAATTAACCCCATTAAAAGTCTTTCTCAGCTTTTTAAAGGAGTCTTCAGTCAATGACATGGTCAAATATCCATAATTGTAATCAATAACTTCTTTTGTATGCAACGAAAAGGATTCTTCAATGGATCCAAACTTCGAGAATCTTGATTCTAATTCTGCGATATTCTTTGTTAGTTTAGATGAGATCGAACCAACATAAACACGTATTGAGGACGGCTTTTCCATTTGCTTTGGCATTTTAATACACTTTAATAAAATGAATATTAGAAAGCAGTATTTAAAGGCTTAATGTCTCGTTTCAGACTCTTTATACCTGATCTTATATGTTGGTTATTATCAATTTATCCTACAATCTAAAGATTTGATCTAAAAAAATAGTTTATGCATATTTTTTTTTTGATAGAGCAATTCTCTTCTGACGTCATTGCTGATGTCATCACTATATCCGGGTAAACTTCTGATGCTCTCAACGTAAAAAAATGTATGATGTAATGGCTGACGTAATTTTTGGTTATTTTACTGAAATGGAGAGTCGTCAATTCAGTCTAACAGAGACCCATAAAGCAATTCCATAGATTCATTCAGCTTGTATTGGTGGATCATGGAATTAGGGACATGACTTTGTCTTGATTTGAAGCTAGTTGCAAATATAACTTTTCTTACTAGAAGTATTACCTCCAACCATGGCGACTAATGAGGGTCAAATAATAAATGAAGATCCCAGCAATGGCCTTCCACCATTATCATCGGATTTTTATTTAGCAAGTTTACCAACGAAGCAAAAGGAAAAATACTTGTCGAAAACAATTACTATTCCAATGAAGGAAGATCCAGAAGGTGCTGTTGTTATTGACGTTTTAAATGATTTGCCGGATGATTCAAATGAATTATGTACAGTTCTACAAAATGAAGAATCCGATAAATCAATCTGGTTGAAGGTCGCCAAATCTTATGCCAATTTAGGTAAGATCGATGAGTCATTAAACGTTATTAGACAGTCCTTAAACTCCCAGAATATTATGGATTCAACATCAGATGTTCAAGCAAGCTTACATGGATTTTTAAGTTGGTTGTATTTAACTAATGAATCAAACGATTCAATCATTCCATTGGAATTAGCAATGAGTGAAAATAAAACTGCAACTTCTTTGGATCCAACTAGCGAATGTAATTTGTTAGCTCAAGCTTTGTTGAGCTTTTCCTCTAAAACAAACAAGAATAAAAGAACAAATTTTGAGAAGGAATCAAGAATATTTGATAATTTATTACAGTCCAATTCCAAAAACTGCTATGCCTTAATGGGTAAAGCTAGGATCTTTTTCTACAGAGAAAACTACGCCGCTGCTTTGAAGTTATTCCAAAGGTGCCTGGTTTTAAACCCACTATTAAGACCAGATCCAAGAATTGGTGTCGGTTTATGCTTCTGGTTCCTAGATAGAAAGGACTTAGCCAATCAGGCCTGGACAAACTCTATTCAAGTCAACCCGGACAGAAACTTGGAAGCTAAAATTTTAATTTCACTATCTAAATTTGATGATTGTTTCTCAAACTCCAACTCTGATGAAGAATTTAAGGAAAAATATTTACAGGCAATGGAATTCACAAAGGCCTCGTACATGGATGATCCATCTAATGATGTTATCTTGATTATTTTATCATCATATTACTTCGCAAAGGAAAATTATGAATTAGTGGAGAGGCTATGTTCCAGTGTGACAAGAAAACCCGAAGTCACAGCAGCCTCTAAAAGTGATGCCTTGTTCTGGTTAGCCAGATGTAAATTCGTCGAGAAAGACTTCGTCGCAGCTCAAAGACTCTTCAGTGACTCAATCAAACAAAATGAAAACAATTTATTATCAAGAGTTGGTTACGGCCAATGTCGGATTCTGAGAGATGAATTAAATGATGCCATTAGAACTTTTGAAAAAATCCAAGAATCAAATCCCAAGATTTTGGAAGTTAATTATACATTAGGTATGCTGTATTCTAAGCAAATGAAACACACCAAAAGAACAATTGAATTTCTAGAAAAGTACGTTAATCTCTCCAAAGAATTAAACGAACCTATTAACTTAACAGCTCTCTTCACTCTTTCCACTGTTTATGAAGAGACTGACATTCAACAGTCTTTGAAATACTTAGAAATGGCAAAGGATCAAGAGCTTAAATCAGGCAAATCATTGACAGAAATATCATACTCTTTATTAAATAACATTGGCGTTTTCTCATTATTGAAGCAAGATGCAGAAGCTTTGTCTAATTTTGAGTTAGCGTTAGATGCATTGAAAGAACAACACCCAGCTGATGTCGAATCTTTGTCTATAACTTTGAACTATAACATTGCAAGATGCAAGGAATCTTCTAAAAATGCCGATGACTTGAAATCCGCAATGACGATCTATGAAGAAATCTTAAATAAATGTCCAAACTATACTTCAGCCAAAATCAGATGGTTGCTATTAACTTGTTTATCTGATGATTCTTTAGTTAAAGATGAAATGCCCAAATTAATGGATGAGTTCTCTGATGATTTAGAAGTTAGATCATTCTATGGTTGGTATCTACGCCAATTTGGTAAGAAGCACAATTTGACAAAAAATAAGGATTTGGAATCTGAGCATCACAGAGAAACGTTAGTCAACTTCACATCGCACGATACATATGCATTGTTATCTTTAGCCAACGTTTACTGTTCGTTAGCACGTGAAACTAGAGAGACTGCAAAGAAAGACCAATACTATTTAAGAGCTGCTCAGTTATATCAAAAGGCATTAAGTATTGATCCCAAGAACGTTTATGCCGCTCAAGGTATTGCCATAATATTTGCTGATAAGAAACAAACCGGATTAGCGTTAGAAATATTTAGAAAAGTTAGAGATTCACTACAAGATATTTCTATTTATATCAATCTAGGTCATTGTTTATTGGAAGTTAAACAATTCGCAAAATCTATCGAATCCTATACTTTGGCATTAGCAAGATTCACAAACGGTGAAGATTTCAATTTATTCAACTTCATTTCAAGAGCTTGGTTGAACAGAGCCATTTATGAAAAGAACTTGGATGCTTTTAAAACCGCATTGGAATTCGAAATGAAAGCTTATAAGTTAAACCCAATCAACTCCTTCAAGTTCAACACTGCATTCATACAGTTCCAGATTGCAGAATTCATTAAGAAATTACCATGTGCTAAAAGAACGATGCTGGATTTGGACGACTGTTTAAGTGGTTTGGAATCCGGTATTAAATCGTTGGAAGAAATTGTCACATCATCTTCAGAAGGTGAAAATGATCCATCAAAGGTGTTCAGACCTCCGTTCCCAATTGAAGAGTTGAAGTTGAGAATATCAATGGGTAACCAATTAGCCAAACAATTGAATATTGCTATTCAAGATCAAAAGGATTATGAGATTGAACTTGAAACTAAATTCAAACAAGCGAAGAAGCTACAAGAAGAAGAATCCCAAAAGAAACTGGAACTTCAGCAGAAGTTGGAAGAAGAGAGAAAGTTGGCAGAGTTGAAGTTGGCCGAAGAAAGAAAGTTGCTTGATGAAAAGGCTAGGGAATGGAATCAAATGCGTATTGAAGAAGAAAAAGATGCTATGGATCAGTTGGATATTAATGAAGATGATGATAACAAACCAAAGAAGAAACGTAATGGCTCTGCTAAACCCAAAAAGGCAAAGAAGAATAAGAAGGACTTTATTGTTTCTGAGGATGAATCTTCTGCTGAATCGTCTTCATTTGAATCCGGAGATGAATCTACTCAAAAGAAAACGAAGCAAAAAAAGAGAACAAAATCCGAATCCAAAGAAGCTGCTCCAAAGAAGAGAAGATTACTACAAAAGAAGAGCTCGTTGTCTAAAGAGACTATTGATGATAGTGACTCTGGTTTAGATGCTGATCTATTTGAGGATCAAAAATCAGAGGAAGAAGAAGCTATTACCGATGGTAATGATGATGAAGATGACGAAGAAGCACAAGTTGAAGACAAGGCTTCAGGAGAAGACGAAGCGAAAGAAGAAGGTATCACCAGAAAGAAGGCTAAGATTGTGGATGATGAAGATGATGACGAATAAGTCAACCGCTTGAAAAGAATATATACTTAGTTAGATGCTAATGTCTAATTATTATTACTATGTACAATTTTATATCGTTTTGCGTTTTTCAGTTTAGTGGTGATAAAATTAAGGGTTTTCTTTGTTTTGCATTTTATATAACTCAGTCCTACCACTACAGTTCCTTTTATATTCCAAAAAGATGTATTACTATTTTGACGATACTACTTCGTATAATAATTAGTCATAAAATTTGAATTGAACAAAGGCTAATCGTATAAGATACTATACCCAATATTAGAATCATCGTTCGAATTTCTTTGATCTTTTCTCTTTAACACTATCTTTGACGTTCTTAACTTCATCAAGTCCAGCATTAAAAGCAACGTTAGTGTCCTTATTGAATGGATTTTCATCCGACTTTTGGAATTCTTTATAAATCAATTGTTCCATTTGCTGCTTTCTTAAACCTGGTTGTTCTTTCTTCATTTCAGGTAATCTGCGATCAGTATAAGCTTGCAAAGCAGCTTTGAAACGACGTTCTGGATGTCTGTCGATATCTTTATCAGAAACAGCTTCCGATTTCAATAAGGACAATGCAGATAAAGAGTCCTCTATACCATGAGCATCAATAGTTTTATTACTAGAAGATCCACCAAATGCATTCAATGCATCATCTAAGTCATTATCTGCTCTCTTGTTCTTTCTAGCGGCTGCACCACCCTTAGCTTTGACCTTCTTTTCAGATTTGATGGATTCTTCTTCCATTGCCAGCAAAGCTTCTCTTTCTTTCTTCTTATCTGCCTCAGCTTGTTTCTTGTTTGCCTTTTCAGCTTGCTTCTTGTTTGGTTTCTTGGAACCTTCATCCCAGTCTGAGTCGTTGTCAGATTGAATTTCAACTGGTTCGTCCTTGGATTTCTTACCTCCCTTCTTTGCCATTGTATAAGTATTCAATTTTGGTCTGACCGCTTGATTTACTAATCAGAATCGCAGAGATTTATGACACTGTAGATAAAAGTAAAGTAGCATGTCTTGTTATGAGATGAGATGACATTAACTAAACCTGGAGATATCGAAAGAACCTGTCAATCAACAGGCGTCAATCGACAGGCATTAACCAATGATTAACAAGATGGGCTTTACCGTCCAAAAGGCAAATACCAGGCTGTGCAACATCATATTACTGGTGGGCGTGCACGGGTGTTTTATTTCAAGTTCCCAGAATATGGTCAAAATAAGTCAATTAGTACTCTCTTTTGCACCAAATATAGCCAACCTAACATAGATTCAAATCATTAGTTTCTTATTTTGGTTTCCTGCGAAAGAAGTGGTGATAGTCATTATAAATATTACTGTACATCATAAAGTTAGAAACAATCTATATCTAGAAAATCAGGACTAGGGCCCCTGAAACCATGATCTCCTTCTTTTCCTTTTTGTTTTGCAGTTTTATCTTGATCGTCAGCGTTTGATCTCACATGCAATAGAAATTTCTAAATGTACATCATCCATTATATACAACTATACAGAAAAAAATAACCCTGTACTTCTCAAAATCATTCATCATCGTTTTCGTCATCATCATCGCCCAATAAAATAGCCTGGCTAGCTAACGGAATCAAAACTTGACCAATTCTAGAATCATTGAATAGATCCTCAACGATCTCTCCTTGAGTCTTCTCAATTCCATTATCCTTTTTGGAGAAAATATTATTAAAATTCATTATATCATCATTACAAAACACTTCAACCAAGTCATCATCGGACTGATAATCTCCTGAACCTTCAATGTCTTCTTTGGATTCTTCGTCATCTATATCAATATTGTGTTCAAAATCGTATTCGATGTTTTGTAGTATGGCAAATTTCATGAATGAGCCTTCATCCAATTTCCCATCGAATGTTTTATATATTGGAGATTTAATCTCATATTCAAAGGGACTAGTTAATTCAATCAACTCAATTCTTTTATCGTTGTCTTTGTTGGTATCCAGCATCTTGTTTAAGATTTCAATATCTCTCCTGTGTCTTTCCAGGATCAATAAACCTAGTAGTCTATCCTGTAATCTGCTAGTTGTTGTTGGCTCCATCTTACCTGATTCTGGGTCTATCCCACGGAAGATCAGCGACGAGTATTCCTCAGGGATGGAAGATAACAGATCTGATCTCATTTGTTTGAGCTGCTCATGGTTTGCTGAACGAGTTTTTGAAATGCCTTTGAATAAGAAAATGTTGTAATCCAAAGGATAATCGGATATCAATGATAGCTTGGATAACGATTCCGCCGACAAGTTTGAAAGTTTCAGCGGAGTGTCAAGGAAAGTTTCTGCCATGCTTGTAGTCAAATAATGAGATTAATAATGAGATTCGAATATCAATCGATCAACCGGTGAATTAATCCGGTTGGAAGGCTGTATCAAAGAATCATCAGCATACATCAGCAGTTCAAGTATACCTACAAAGCAGTCGCTGTGAATTGGTAGAAAACTGCAGAGATTTGCACTGCCTTCTTTGAAGTTTCAGAGCCGCGTGTTTTTTTCTTGTGAGTTTTGCTGGAACAGTAACTGATAAAACAGTTTGTTCATATGTACATATTATTCAATCAATGGCTTGCTTGAATAGACTCGTAGTCTACATGTTTACTGCACTCGTGTCACAATTTAATAGCATATATATATACACCACATCATAATGACTTTCCTGACAGAACTCTGGGAATCTGTTTTCCAACCAGGTACTACTCCAGCCTTGATCGTAGCAACACATACCTCTTTTGGCTTGTTGATTGCGTCCTTGTGTGCTATGATCTATTTGAGTAGATCGATCCATTTTGTGAATTTACTTATTATTGCATTGTGCCTATGGGGTGCTGTTACTTGGTTCATCTCCGAATTGAAATCTGAAAAGGCTAAATTGTTAAGTAACGAAGAGTTAGCCAAGGATGGTGGCAATGTCACTGATGCTGATGCCAATTCAGGTGGAAAAGTGGAGGAAAATGACGAAATTAAGAAGGAAAGATAGTCAAACATAAACTCAATGTTCTTAAATTCATTTGATTTATAGATTTAATACTTGCAATTAATAATAATTCACGTTGCTTTATCTATCCTTGCAGTTGTAGAAGAAGTAATTATTCGTCTGGTTAGGCATTACGCTTCAGCCGCCACGCTCCGCCCCTTAGTTGTTCCCCAATCGGTCTACTCGATCTCCAGCCACAATGAATCCTCCATTCGAACACTTGAATGATTTTACAACCAGACTGATCTAACGGTGGTGAAAAGAGGATGATGTCAAACCAAATTTCAAGTTGAGAACCTATTTTTAAACAACGGATACATTAAATCTGCTTTCTTAGTCCATTTAACATCCACTGGGCCTCCGTTAACTATCTCTGAAGTACTCTGATCGCTGAGTTACCTTTGACAACAGTTATCTTCCACTAACAGGAAATTAGCATAATTATATATGTCAACAGATTACGTTTAGACAGATACACACAAGCATCCACATATTTATTAGGATAATCTATTCATTCATATATATTGCATTCAATTAAAGATACCCTGTTCTGTACTTAAAAATTTTAGAGAAAGCCGGAGAAAATTCTATTCTTTTTCCTTTGAATCATCGTCATATTCTAACTAACATAATGAATGACCACAATGATGATCCATTCTATGAGCCTCCCAAACAACCCCCACAACCAACAATATCAAAGCCCGTCAAGACCAGAAAAAGGGGTTTCAGTTTAAGAACCCAGCTACTGAGCAAATCTATTAATCAGTCCACTGCAGATGGATTTCCAACTGATAGCGCTTCTGAAAACATCGAGCTTCAGGCAGTTGACAATTCATACAGTTCCAATGAAATCAGATCATATGACAATGAAAACACTACCTCACTATATCAAAATGGATTTTCAGTTAATGAATCTGTAATTGATTTGGATTCAGAGCCTTTATACAGAGACAACAATAATAGCGGTCATTACAAAACCGGCAGATTACAGAACTTAAAAAAAGCATTCAACGCATTACGTGGTGTAACAAATGAACTACCATCGATAGGTGGTCGTAGAATTCCAATAACTTTGGATATATCTACTTCCCATGAACCTTATGAGCAAAGCAAAAGAACTCAGCATCAGAAATTACTCATTGATAAAAGGCGGAATTCTCCTTATATCAGTAATTTGATCACTTCCTCCAGATATACAATATTCAGTTTTTTACCAAGGCAACTGATTGCACAATTTTCTAAAGTAGCAAACTGCTATTTCTTAGTTGTCTCCATTCTCCAATTAATTCCATCTTGGTCCACAACTGGTACTACAACGACAATTATTCCCTTATCAATCTTCATCACTATTAGTATTTTAAGAGAAGGTTACGATGATATTAGAAGACATAAATTAGATAAATTTGAAAACAACAGAGTGACCGAAGTTTTGAGAAAACAAGAAAGCCCATTGGGTCACTTCAATAAAAGTAAATCATCAATATCAAGACTCAGATCGTCTTTTGAGTTTGATTCTGAGGAAGAGGAAGAGGAAGATGAAGGAGAAACTGCTGAAGAAAACTCCTTCAACAACGTTAAACTGTTGAAATCAAATGGTATAGACACACAAAGATTGAAGTGGAAAAATCTAAAAGTTGGTCAAATCGTTAGATTAGAATCTGATGATTGGGTTCCAGCTGATATCTTACTACTGACTTCAGACCAAGAAATGGGTGAAGCATATGTTGAAACGATGGCATTGGACGGTGAGACAAATTTAAAATCAAAAATACCGAATCAAGAATTACACAAACTATGCAATACTGCTGATGGTTTGAATAAATTGCATGGAATAAGCATGTTAAGTGAAGATCCAAATTTAGATTTATACAATTTTGAAGGCTCTTTGGATATACCTGGTCATCAAAGATATCCATTAAATTCGGAAAATATTCTGTATCGTGGTTCAATTATTAGAAATACTAATACGTGCCTTGGTTTAGTTATCTTCACTGGTGAGGAAACTAAAATACGAATGAATGCAATCAAGAATCCAAGAATCAAGGCTCCTAAATTACAAAAAGCAATTAATATGATTGTGGCATTTATGGTTTTGATGGTTCTATCATTATCCCTTTTCAGTTTTATGGGGGAACGTATCTTATTTGAAAAATACAAAGTCAAGAATTGGTATATTTACGGTGAAGATGTTGGTGTAGCACCTACTGTGACAGGTTTCATCATTATGTATAATACTTTAATTCCGTTATCGTTGTACGTTACAATGGAAATTATCAAGCTCATGCAAATGCTTTTACTGCAATGGGATATCGATATGTATCATCAAGAATCGAATACACCTGCAGAAGCTAGAACTGCCACCATATTAGAAGAGTTAGGTCAAGTCAGTTATATCTTCAGTGATAAAACAGGAACTCTAACTGATAATATTATGATTTTCAGGAAATTTTCAGTTGCTGGTACTGCCTGGATCCATGATTTGGACTTAGTTCAAAACCAAAATAATGAAATTGATGGCACTGAATTGGTACTAGCGAAAAGTATTTCACCCAAACAAGGATCTATTAGGTTCGCTGGAAGACCATCGATGGCTTCATTATCAAACACTAGGCCATCGATGAATCCAAGCCTGATAACTGCTAGGACTGCAAAGGAACAACCCGAAAGACCAAAGGAAATCAAGTCATCCTCAGAATTAATAAGATATATACAATCAAATCCACAATCTTTCTTTGCTAAAAAAGCAACTTTCTTCTTGCTATCCGTCGCTTTATGCCACTCTTGCTTACCTAAAAAGGTGAAGAAGAAGCCTGCAAAAGATGATCACAAAGCTGGTTCGTCTGATGGTTCCGTTGCTCAAAGTTCCAGCTTGTTAGCGGGCAATGTTGAAGAAAATGAAGAAGACGAAGAAGAAGAAGAAGAAGAAGAAGAAGAAGAAATTGATTACCAAGCTTCATCGCCAGATGAACTAGCATTGGTTCAAGCTGCTTCAGATATGGGTTTTATTGTTTTTGATCGAAAGCAAAAGAGACTAACTTTGAAAGGTTATCCGAATGGTTTTGAAGCCGAGCCTGTTTTTCAAGTTTATGAGGTATTAGAGACCGTTGAATTCACATCCTCAAGAAAACGTATGTCTGTAATTGTCAAATTCCCTGATGAATCCATTGTTTTGCTATGTAAAGGTGCCGATAATGTCATTCTAGAACGACTAGTCAATAAAGAAATGGTTAAATCTAAAACTACGGAATTGAATAAAAGGGCAGATGATAGAAAAAGAAACGAAGTTGACTTCATTCTACAAAAAAGGAGGTCATACGAATTTGCAAGAACGTCGCTAGATATTACCAGTGGACCAAGACTATCACTGTCATCCCTAGGAAAATCTCAAGGAGCAGGCCCATCGCCATTGGGACTGGATAGAGTTTTATCAACTGAAATCCCGATAATTGGTTCTCCAGAAAAAGATGAATTGAATGAAATTGTTAACGGATCTAGAAAATCGTTACAGTTGCAACAGAAGGAAAGATACGGTTACAATGGATCTTATATTCCAAGCGATAGGCTGTTAAATAACGATGAATACATCTTAGAGAAGACCATTGAGCATATCGACGAGTTTTCAACAGATGGCTTGAGAACGTTAATGTATTCATATAGAATCATTGATCCGGGAACGTTTAATAAATGGTCAGAATCTTATTCCAAAGCTAAAACTTCGTTAACTAATAGGGCTGAGATGATTGAATCAATTGGTTGCCAATTGGAAAATAACTTGATGTTGTTAGGCGCCACTGCGATTGAAGATAAGCTACAATTGGGTGTTCCTGAAGCAATTGAAAAATTGAGAAGAGCAGGTATTAAAATGTGGATGTTGACCGGTGACAAAAGAGAAACTGCAATTAATATTGGTTATTCTTGTAGTTTGATCAAAGATTATTCAAAAGTTGTTATATTGTCAGACCAAACTGATGAAGATATAAGTTCTGTTATGACTGCAGCAGAATTAGAAATTAACCAAGGTAATGTTGCCCACTGTGTTGTCGTTGTCGATGGCTCAACTTTAGCAAGTATCGAATCCGATTTGACATTAATGTCGTTGTTTATTTCATTGGGTATGCAATCTGATTCGGTTATTGTTTGTCGTGCATCACCATCCCAGAAAGCGTCGATGGTGACCCATGTCAGAAGCTTAAATAAGAATAAAGTTACTCTAGCAATTGGTGATGGTGCTAATGATATTGCTATGATTCAAAGCGCTGATGTTGGTGTTGGTATCACCGGTAAAGAAGGTTTACAGGCTGCAAGAACATCCGATTACTCAATTGCTCAATTTAGATACTTGCTGAAATTATTGTTGGTTCACGGTCGTTACAACTACATTAGAACATCAAAATTTGTTCTTTGTACTTTTTATAAAGAACTAACTTTCTATCTAACTCAATTGTTATACCAAAGATACACGCTATTCACAGGTTCTTCATTATATGAATCATGGTCGCTATCAATGTTTAATACCTTGTTTACGTCGCTACCTGTCTTATGTATCGGTATGTTTGATAAAGATTTAAGACCATCAACGTTAATAGCTGTTCCTGAATTGTATGCAAAGGGAAGGCTCTCTGAATCTTTTAATCTGAAGTTGTTTATCATGTGGGTTATATTAGCCGCTTCACAATCTGTGGCCTTATGTTTCACCCTTTGGAATATTTATGGTTTCCACGCAATCAGAGACAATACAACGTATCCATTAGGTTGCGTTATGTTTACTGTGTTGATCGTTATTATTAACACTAAATGCAACATTATTGAAATGCATTCAATCTCAAAAATCTCCTGGATTTCTTGGTGTGTTTCTTGCTTCGGATGGTGGGCTTGGTGTTTGATCTTAGTTGCCCTGTATAAAACCAAAGATTCTACTATCTTTTACGTCCGGCATGGGTTGTTTGAACAATTTGGAAAAGATGTTACATTCTGGGCTTCTATTTTGATTTTAATCATTATTGGCCTAGCAATTGATTTTGTTTTCCAAATCGTCAGATCTATGTTCGTTCAAACGGATACCGAAATTTTCCAAATCTTAGAAAAGAAGGATGATTTAAGAGCCAAATTTGAATTGAACTCATTTGATGAATTGAAACAATCTTGGACTTGGTTACATGAATCTCAGCTGATTGAAGCAGATATTGAGAACCATTCGGATTTGAAAAGAGGAGTTTATAATGCCAAATCATTCTTGAAGAAAGGTTCTTTGCATCCTTCTGCTAAGACCCAAAATAGGAAAAGAAAAGGTACGATGGTTAACCCAAGCGAACCGTTACCTGGTTCTCCGTCGATTGTTAAATTTACTGGTGATAATGAAAGGTACACAGAAGGCTTCATGCTACCATCTGGCAAGATTATAAGAAAAAGGGGTAATAATGAAGAAGGTAACAGCGGGCGCGTTAAAAGTTTATTCAAGATTGGTAGTAGCAACAAAAGTATGGAGGATATAGATGAAATTTTGGATAGACGGATGAAACAACTCGAAGAACAATAAGCATGCTTCTCCTCCTCTTTCTTGTGGTGTCAAAGTGTTTTTGCAACTCTTTAACAGTGTCGGAGTGCTTTTCAAAAGTTATTATTTTTCTTTTAAATACTATGTTATTATTATTATGTATTTTGTGTTTATTATTGAATGTTAAATTCTTCTAGATTGAAACATCTTTATTTTAAGATCTTGTAAAACTCCAAAAGATTGAGAGATGAAGAACGGGTTTAAAGAATTTTTAGAAACACCAGCAATTTAGAAACTTTAAGAGATTAATGATATTCTGCTAATTATTTTAAGAATGGCACTGTGGATTATGAGATTGATTCAAGCAAATCAAGTTAAATAACTGGATGTGAAACCAACAAACATAACTGCAGTGCAGGGTAATAGAAACAATTACTTTGTGTAAATTTACAGTGCTCAATCAGAGAAGACTAACAAATAAAAAGCTGCTTTGAGTCTAAAATTTAATATTTTAAACCCAATCAGGAAAGTTTAAATTTGATTGAACTAAATGATAAATAATTAATTATATAACCTCAATAAAACCGAATGCAAACCACCCTTCTACCTTTTTACAATAAAAAAAGGGGGAAAAAATAAACCACCTTTCAACCTCAGTTCACCACTCTCCTTAAGTAAAGAAAAAAGACAACAACGGAATAAAAACATGAAAATTAACAATAATAATAAATTAATGAACTTTTTGTGAAACTCACCAATAAACTTATCAACATGTTGTTTATTTTCTGTATCTCCATAAAGATAAGGTGTTGTGTTGCTTCCAGGTGTGTCTTCTACCCTTCTTGGTCTTGTTGTATAAGTGACCCTTGTTGATACCTCTGGACTTCTTACCGATGGAAGTCAAGCCTCTAGCTTCTCTGTGTTTGTGAACTGGGTTACAGATCCAGTTGTATCTAGCATCTCTTCTGATAGCTTTGTGTTGAGGATCAACACAAATGACTTCAAAGTACTTGTAAGTAGAATCTTCGTTAACCCAGTAAGAGTTTAAGACTCTCAAGTTGGAAGCTCTTCTGCCAACTCTTTCTTCAGCAGTTGATCTCAAAGATTTTTGGTATTTCAATTGGTTAACACCTTGGTTGGTTGGCTTACCGTAGGTAGCACCCTTTGGAACTGGTCTCTTTCTACCACCTCTTCTGACTCTAATTCTGAAGACAGCGAAACCTTGCTTGGCCTTGTAACCTAATCTTCTGGCCTTATCTGGTCTAGATGGTCTTGAAGCTCTGTGAATAACAGTCTTTTGTCTGTATTCCCAACATCTGACTCTTAATAAGAATCTCATGACATCGGATTGCTTCTTTCTTTGCAATTCTTCTAAATATTTGTAAGCACCCATTTTTGTGGTAGTAGTGTAATCGGTTTATTATATTCGTATTAGGTTATATTAATTGATCTGATAGCAAAACCAATAAAGTTGTAATAAGTCGGTTTTAATAAACTTAGGAAGGAAACGATATGGTTGATTGGGTTTAAGATTCTTGCTACTGAACAAAAAGAGAATGAAAAATTTTTGGATCTTTGAGACTGAGAAAAACTGATTTGCACACGACACATCCAGTAAGGGATGAAACAGAAAAGAGGGCTGAAACCCCATATAAAGTCACGTGATAAACATTAAGTCATTCATGTGGCTTGAGAATGCGGAGTCGAGGCTTGATGCTGTGGCTGGTGGTGCGATGGAGATAAGGAAAGGGACGAAAAGATTACAAGATAAAGTGAATGGTAACAAAACTTTTGATGGCGATCAATCACCTGGTGCAGTTAGGCGGGTTTGTATGCGTCTACGATACATATACAATACACGGATATAGACTTATATTGATTGATGAATTAGAATGAAACGTTCAACAATTATAGATGGTGAATTCGGGATCGCCAGCCCCAGTAGCAACTTTGCTGCTTGCCGTTCTTCTCGACGGGGAGTAAAATAATAGAGGTTTCTTAAACTTCTAGTATGCATGCAAGAACAGCAATCGAGTTTAAGTAGACCTACTACCACCATGATAGTGATGATAATGACGTTTGTGTATACATGTTCGTACTCTATGTACGTAATAAAATAGCACAGATACCACTTCCTTTAATCCTTATAAGCTATTTAGCCACACAGTATGTATGCTCGTACTGTTTGTTGTCTCCTGTGCCCTATTCCGAGTGCTTTTCACCCTTTTACATTATTGTGTGCGGCCCCAGATTATTTAACTGACCTTTTTCTCTTTCTCTTTCTTCTCTTGATCTCTTCTTTTTGTTTTGCTTCTCTTGTGCTTTTTATCTAAAGTTTAACCTAGACAAAGTCCAATTATATATTACAATAATACTCTCAGCAGCTATATCGATAAACCATGTAAGTATTACCCTATACCTGCCACCAAATCTCTCAGTTGAAAAGTATGGGGTAAACGGATAAAGAACAGACCCGAACCAGTATTAATACCAATTCCCTTTTCTATACATCTACGTTCATTTCTCTTCTATGAAACAATAATACGGTAGAATTTCTCTTGCGACTACTAATTCCAAACAATATATCATGTTCACCCAAATCGCCTATCAGTTTGATTCCGCTCTCCCTTTCCCTTTCCTTAATCCCACCTCTCAAACAGATGCCTCATCATACCACAAACCAAAATTGCGCGTGATAATATTGCAGGGTTTCCTGGAATTTGTTGTGTGTGTTCCGCCCTTTTAGATTAAAGAAGGGTGACGATATCGATTATTATCCGACATACGCTGTTTGTTTTCAATAATACTAACATATGCAATACTCTTTTGAACCCCATAAAAATAAAACAGGTCATCTGAACTACCAGAAATTTCTACACCAGATGTTGTCGATCCAGTTTTAGGCAACATGAAGGAAACTGTCAATGAGACTGCATCAAAAGTTAAAAAATCAACAGAACCAACAACACAAGAGAAAGTTGACAAAGCTGCAAAAGACACCAAAGGTAAGCTGGATTCAATTTCTGATTCAATAAACAAAAAAATCGATGATTTCAAAGAAGATCTGCCAAAAGGGGAGAAGAAAATAACTGATTTCTTTTCAAATATGTATTCTAAGTTTGTTGGCTTCCACTCTAACTTGTATAAAAAAGCAGAGGTTACGGTTAAAGAAAACCCTATTGCTTCATCTCAAATCTTTTTAGCTGCTATTGGTACAGTTGGAGTCTTGACTACTTTATCAATTTCTCCAAGGGCATTCAGTAGTCTAAATCCATGCACCAACAAGAGAGGATATCGCTTGTTGTTCGGTGGTATTGTGGCACTTTTCGGTGTTTTGGACTCTCTGCTAATTAATTACCTAAAGAAAGATGAATCTCTTACTGGCCAGGATAAAAGTTAGGCAAGAGTAGAACTAATAATAAGTAACCGGTTTTACTATTTCTCTTTCCTTTATTGTTTCTACTTTATTCTGTCACCCAATCAGTACTTCCTTTTTTTGCAGGTTCTCTCTTTTGTTTTATCTCTACTTTTATCCATTTTTGTCTTTCTTATTTCTCTTTATGAAGCCCCTTACTACACCCAACTTATATGATCCATACTTTTTGTTCAAATATATATTCTGTTACCCTTTAAATTATTCACTTGAATGCCTTTTTGAGTGTTTTTTATGCTTTTTTTTTGCTAATACAACAAGCATGAAAGAATTCGAACAAACGTAATGATTACACTAAGAAAACAACGAATATCAATAAACTTACAAATCATATGTAAATAACTATTATAATGGTAAGAGAAAAAGAAGAATGATGAACCAGGAACGAAAACACAATAGAAAACAAAAACGCAAACTAAAACTATGCCTGTAGTTCTCCTTTTATCTTATTTCAGAACCTAATGGTGGAATAATCTAATTGGATTCTCAACGTAAACCATATCATTAGAATCTGCAGCATCGAAAACAGCTCTATCCATAACAGAACCAGCTGGAGCAGCAATATACTTCACACCTGATCTAGCAGCTCTGTAAACATTATCAGGGAATGGGAAGAAAGCATCTGAAGATAATGAAACATCAGTCAATTTATTCATCCATTCTTTTCTTTCATCAGCAGTTAATGGTGCTGGAACAACAGCGAACTTGGATAAGTATTCGGATTTTTCAGGCTCTTGAGTCGGAATTTGATTAGTAACGTATAAATCAATAGCGTTTGACTTTTCAGGTCTCTTAACACCTTTAGCCCATTGGAAACCTAAAACTTTAGGGTGTTGTCTGAACCACCAGTTATCGGCCTTATCGCCTGCTAATCTAGTACAGTGAATTCTTGATTGTTGACCAGCACCTAAACCAATAACCATACCGTTCTTGACGTAGCAGACAGAGTTTGATTGTGTGTATTTTAATGCAATTGTGGCAACGGTTAAATCAATGATAGCTTGTTCGGTTAAGTCAGTGTTCTTGGAAACAAACTCTTTAAATGAGGATGAGTTGATGATAGCATCGTTTCTCTTTTGTTGCAAAGTTATACCGTAAACTTGTCTAGATTCAGTGGTATCAGGTGTATAGTTTGGGTCGATTTGTAAAACACAGTATTTACCACCCTTCTTCTTCTTCAAGATGGCTAAAGCTTCAGGTTCGTAACCTGGAGCGATAACACCATCACTAACTTCTTTAGAAATGATAGAAGCTGTTGGAACATCAACAATATTGGACAACGCAATGAAATCACCAAATGATGACATACGGTCAGCACCTCTAGCTCTAGCGTAGGCATTGGCTAATGGAGACATGTTTTCAATATCGTTCACAAAGTATATCTTCTTTTCAACGTCGGATAATGGCAAGCCAACGGCACAACCAGCTGGTGAAACGTGCTTGAATGATGCAGCTGCAGGGAGGTTTAATGAAGCTGATAATTCCTTAACTAATGGCCATGAGTTTAAAGCATCTAACAAGTTGATGTAACCTGGAGAACCGGATAAAACTTTGAATGGCAATTCCCCCTTAGCAACAAATGCTTGAGCTGGTCTTTGATGTGGGTTGGCACCATATCTCAATTGTAGTTGAGCAAAACCTTCACTGTACTTCTTTCTGAAGAAATCAGAGATTGCAGTATCATAATCGGCAGTGTTTTCAAAAGCTTTTAAAGCAAATTGGTTTCTAGCTTTAGCTGAGATTTCACCGCTTGTAGCTAATTCTTCCAAGAATTGAGAGTAGTCCTTTGGATCAGATAAAATTGTCACTCTACTGTGGTTCTTGGCAGCTGCTCTTAATAAAGTGACACCACCAATATCAATTTCTTCAACAGCTTCTTCAATAGTGACGTTAATTTTAGCAACAGTTTCCTTGAATGGATATAAGTTGCAAACAACGAAATCAACCTTGTCAATACCTTGCTTCAATAAGTCAGCTTCATCAGAAGCAATGTTTCTGGCTAAAATACCACCATGGACGGCAGGATGTAAAGTTTTAACTCTACCACCTAAAATCTCCGGAGCGTGGGTAATAGACTCAACGTCTTCAACTGGGAAACCGGATTCCCTTAATAATTTGGCAGTACCACCAGATGCTAACAATCTAACGTTGGCTTGAACTAAGCCTTTGGCTAAATCTAATAACCCAGTTTTATCATAAACTGATAGGATTGCTGACTTCTTGTAAGTTGGAGCACTAGACATTTTGTTTGAAAGTAATATCAATGAATGAATAACCGATAAAAGGAATATCTAATTGATCAGATTAATATTTATATATATATCTCAGTGAACAGTTGAGTATGACAATTCAGGTTAACACTTGAAAACGAGTTCAGAAATAGATTAATGATGGTGGTTGTATGATAATGATACTCAATTTCTCCATATATTAATTCATTCAACTTTCGTGTGCGTACCGACAAATTTAACTGGAAAATTTTTAATCTGCGACTTCTTTCTTTGACTTCTTTTATCTTAAAAAGGGATCCGATAAAAGAGAATATAATAATTATTCAAATAATAATAGTAAATAGTAAATAGTATAAAGTATAAAGTATAAGAGTAATATAAAAAGATAGATAGGACTGGTAAAACCAAAACAAAACAATAACAAACGCAATATTTGTTACAAGAAAAAGTAGGTGACAGAGTAAAAAGAGTAGAAAATTACAACAAAGCAATCATCAAAACAGTTATATAATAAACACAAAGGGACAGCAAGTACAGGGGTGAGAGACATGTTTTTCTAACAAAAACATGGAAGGAAAAATAAAAATAAGGAAGTGGATGGGTGAGAGAGAGAAAGTGATGGCAGATAGATAAAACCTTATGCAATAAATTAAAAAAAGTAATAGTAAAATAAAAACACAAATTCAAGGAATGAAAAAAAAAGAACAGAAAAGAGCTTCTTAAACTAATCCTTGGTTGACCACGTAGCTAGCGATGTCTTAGTAGTCCATAGATGACTGATACCAGAAGTACCGAAACCAGTATCGTTATTGTTTTGGTTTCTTGGTTGGAACAAACCTTCAGCAAATTGAGGTAAGTTACCAATGCTAGATTCAATATCAACGTTCTTCAAGGAACCAACAGCAGCTGGAGCAGCAATGATAACAACGAAGGCAATGAAAACAAAAATGTACAAGGTAGCATACTTTCTCACCATACGTTTTCTTAATCTAGCTTGCTTCAATGAGTAAATTGGTGGTCTAATTTGTCTATTTGGCTTCAACCAGAACAACATTAATGAATGCCATCTATCAATTAATGGAATCAACAGAAGGGGGAATTGACAGAATAACAACAGATGACCTAACATGAAATCACCTGCAAATTGGGACATTTCAATAACCTTAGCACACAGTTCTCTAGCAGGCTGAGTCCAAGCAGCAAGACCTAAACCAGAGCCATACCATTTACCAGTCCAGAAGGAAACATTGGCCTGATCATTCTTGAACTCTCTGGTCAGCAAAAAGACAGTCATACACTTGAAGATCAATCTTTGAACGTAAATCATAGTAGCTAAGCCAATCAACATTCTACCAAAGTGGAAACCTTCCAAGACCCACATAACGATGTAGAACACAATGTGAATGACAACGGCAATACCATGGGCAACACCAGCCATAACGGCACCGGTTTTCTTACAACACATACCGAACATTGGACCAGCACAACATGACATTGCAACAAAGACGAATAACACAGCCAAATCAATGACAATTGGAGCTAATGCACAAATAATAAGTCTTAAACAGGAGTTAACAATCTTGGAATCGATAACACCAGTTTGCGCATTGATGAACGTGTAAGCAACGAAACAGCCAGCAGCATAAATTGCACATGGAATAACATCACTGAACAAAACGTTTGTCGTATGAGCTCTTGAAGCATCACCAGCAGCCTTTTCAGAGTCATCACCAATGGTCTTTCTCTTGAAACCAGTAACTCTAGATCTTGATAGCCTAACGTAGCCAATCCAGGAGTTTCTGTGCCACTTAGTGTTACCTCTTGATAGCCATCTGATGAAATCTCTGTAATCGATAAAGTAATCTTCCCAAGCAAACTGATGTGGATTGAAAACAAATGGGGAGAACATTAAAGCAACGACAGAAACCCAGAACCATAGTAAGGCTGGTTGCCAATGAGCAATGGTACCAAACAACAACATTAGCGCACATCTAACACCAGCGTAAATAGTAGAATCAGCGAACCTGGAGTACAAGACAGAGAATGGAATTCTAGCAGTAGCAAATCCTCTACCAGTGGCAATATATCTAGCACCACCAACACAAACATCGTTTAATAATGATGAGGAATAGATTTGGGCAACGAAAACTTCGAACAATGGAGACAGGGATAAGAAGTGTCTTGCAAATCTGTAAGCACACTTCCAAACACCTCTTTCAATCAACTCTTGAACTAACAATGGAACGAACGAAATGAAGAAAACAATGAAAATAGACAAAGTATAACGTCTAATCCAATCAATAGAAGACATCAAGTTGTAACAACCCAATGGGTACTGAATATCGGTAATTGGCTTGTTTCTATCGTAGAGACAAATAATTGATTCGTGGGCCAATGAATTCAAGTTGACTAAAGTTAGCATAAATATTTGAAGAGATAATTGAATGAACAAATTATTAATATGGAAACCTAAATGGGCATAGTAGAACGATAAGAATCTATCCAATTGCAATTGAGTACCTAAATAGTAATATTCTCTTGATAACATTTGTTCACCCATACCAGCACCAATCTTGGTGGTGAAATTCAAAATGGAACCGAAACCTAAATCTCTACCTTTACCACATTGATAATATTCACAGTGTTTAATTCTACCACCTCTACACAAGGCGGTCATACCGGCATAAATATCTTCGTTCAAATGTAACCCTTTTTGAGCTTTAGAAACACCACCTCTCGTAGTCATGTAAATCGCATTTAAGAAATCAGGGTGACCATAATGCAATTTACCACCAATTTGTGCTAAAGTACGGGCGAATAAGGTACCGAAAGTTTGTTCCTTACCGGCAGCAACATCACCTAAAATACCAGAGTTCTCGGAGAAAATATATTCTCTAGCACCAACAATGGCAACTGGATGAGTGATCTTCGATAAATCAGTCTTTAGACCTGGGGCATAAGGGTTAACGTGTTCAATGTTCATTTCTTCGAATTCAGCTAAGACAGATCTAATCTTCAAACATTCTTCCAAATAATTATCTTGATTAGCATCAATCAATTGTAGATATTCACCTCTAGTAAAGATCAAAGCATGATTTTGATTATCAGATTTACCGTCACCCAAAATTGGATTACCGGAAATTTGAACTCTAAACTTAGGTCTTCTTCTACCATTTTCCATAATCTCAGAATGACCATCAATTAGAGAAGAGAAAATTCTTGGTTCTTCACCTTCATTTAATGGAGGTTCTTCATCTAAGTAAGCAATTTGTAAGTCAGGATAAGCACGTAATAAGAATTCAGCATTTTCTAACTCCTCTGGCTTGAACTTAGTTAATCTTTGCATGGAAACTAAGAACTTGAACTTTCTTCTAGCCATTCTTTCTAACTCTCTTTCTAAGCCTTCAGCATTACCACCGAACATTTGAACAATTTCTGGGTTTTCAACACGGTATAATAACTTAATAGCTCTTGCATAATTCATGAAACCAGAGACAGTTCTGTACAAAGTTTGAGATCTCAATGAAGCCCAAATTCTGGTTCTTAGTGTATATTCAGGAGCAGCAGACTTGAAACCGATACAGTAGAATGGTAAATCATCAATTTCATTCTTCATGTTATCATCTTCCTTTTCCTCACCGTTCTCAAATGCAGCTGTTTCTTCAGCTAAGATCTTGGTGTCTTTAACAAAACAGTCCCATTCAACTGGGTGCAATTGTTTCAAATATTCTAATAAGGTAACTCTGGAGAATTGATCATCTTCTCTAATAATTTCTCTTAAGGATAATAAAATCTTTTCAGAATAATGAGGAGTGAAGACAGTAAAGGTAGGCATGTTATCAACTGGTAATGGTTCAGGAATTGGAGTAGCCAGTGATTGAGCAAAGAAAGAAATACGTCTCTCAGCTTCAGAATCTCTTGGGAAGAATTCAGTCTCAAAGTTGTTATCATCTTGAGAGACGAAGAAGTTTGGAGCTCTTAAAGTACGTTTACCTTCAACTTCAGATGGAACCTGGTGATATAGCAACTTTTGAACGTGATCAATGGCCAACAAATGTTCTCTATACATGGAAATGACAATGGCGTTCCAAACTTGTGAAATTAAAACCTTTGGCTTATATTTGATTTCCATATCAGTGGTAGCTAAAACCTTGGAATAGATTCTTTTTGGTAATCTGGTGAAAATGTTTCTCCATGGAGTTAAAATGGAAATACCTAAGTAGAAAGATCTGGCAACAGAGAAAGCACAATTGACTAGAATATACCACATATAAGTATCCAAGAAGAACAAGATTAAATCTGTAAAGAACATCAGACCTAAAGTGATTCTGGCTTGTTGTTTACACAGAGTGTTAGTAAACCATTTCTCACCAGTACATCTCATAGTCATAGTGGACAAACTTCTAATTGGATCTCTTAATGAGAGGATCAAGAAGAAATAAGATTCACTGAATTTAGCAACGAAAACCAAGAACCACAGCAGCCAAGAGACGTACATGTCTAAACCAGACAATTTGTTAAATGAGGCCGTGAATGTTTGAGAAGCAACGTATCTTCTAGTTGATTTCTTCATATAGGAAGTGAACAGACCACCTAACGGCATGAGAGAGAAGAAGATAATAGTAGCAACGGCAATGAAGAATGCAACAATGGAGACAACATAAGCAGCATTAGAGTAAGTTTCCAAGCCGGCCCAAGCAAAGACAAAGACAACAGGAGCTAAATTAATCCCTAAAATCAATAGTAAGAACATCATTCTTCTAGTCAAATGTTGAGCACCAGCCCAGTTTCTAGGAACGAAGAACCACTCGAAGATAGTAGCCAGAATATTGATAAGAGTAGCAACAGTACCACCTAAAGCAGCAGAAGCCCATCTTGAAGAACGTAAGGGAGAGTTATTGACAACTTGAACATAATTGTGAGTATAAAGGGTTGGAGCATTGTAAGCAACGTACATCCAATAGATAGAAATATGAATAACCCAAATACGGTTGAAGTTTGTAACTAAATGTAACCAGGTTCTGATTTCTTTATAAGTCTTGAAGAAAACAGAGTCCCATTCAACTTCACCCAATTTAAAGTATCTTTCTTCAGCAGGGAAATCAACCAGTCTAGAACCATCTTCGAAGACAATTCTTGAAATACCCTCTGGATACCAGAACAACTGATTGACATCATCGTAACCGATAATCTTGTTGTGATCCTTTTCACGCTTCACGTAACGACCATCAACAACTTCGTAAACCTGAGCTCTGATGAAACGGTAGATTGGAGTAATGATTCTATTGAGGTAATCACCTTCTGGAACAGGATCCGTTCTTTGTCTACATGTTTCCGATAATAAGTAATCTTCAGCACACTTGTAAATGAAACACAAACATTCTGAAGTGAATCTAACTTGATTGGCTTCACCCCATAATAGTAACCATAAAGCAATAGCTCTGACTCTTTCCAGTGGAGTCAATGCATTCATTCTGGCTTTCCATCTGTAGTCGGCAGCCTCTAAAGAGTTATCACCATCTAAGGCATCCAATGTTCTTTCGACGTCTTCACCGTTTTGTTCGACAGCTTTCTTAGCCTTCTTGGACTTCTTTTTAGCTTTTCTGGCCTTTCTGGATAACTTACCCATGGTCATATTTCTGAAACCAACTTCATCGTCAAGATCTAATTGAGCAGCAAAATACCATTTCTTGTAATTTGCGGAATCACCACCAATGTAGTCAGCGTGTAAAGATAATAAAGCTTGAGCAGGAGACATTCTTGAGGATCTTGAGTCCAACATGGTCATGAAGTAATCAAACATATTTCTCATTGAGTCTCTTTGGAAACCAAATTTGTTAGTCAAATCAATGAATACATCTTCAATTTGTTCGATGGTAACAGGAGATTGGTTATCGGCAGTCCAAGCCGGATATGGATCGGTTGGTAAAGCAACCATGCCTGATTGATCATAAGGGCCAGCACCGTAAATTGGAGTTGAAGCACCAGAAGCTCTTGCACCACCATAGCTCATTTGGGAAGGAGTGTATTGAGTATCATAACCGTCATAAGGCGTACCTGGGGCTCCGCCGGGACCATAACTGAAATCAGAGTAAGCTTCCGGATCTCTTGATCCCGGTTGATTGTAATAGCCTTGTTGATTCAAGTTAGGGTCTGAAGAGTATTGTTGGTCATAACCTTGTTGATAATAAGCATCTTGATCATAACCTTGTTGATCATAACCTTGGTGTTGATAATATTCATCCTGAGGTTGTTCGTAGTAGTCCTGCTGACCTTGGTGGCCGAAGCCTTCTTCCGACTGGTTATAACCTTCATCATAGTAACCTTGATTAGGAGGCTGTTGACCTTGTTGAGTGGAATCATTCACCCTGTTAGGGTCTTGATAGTTATCGTTGTACGACATCTAATTTAAGGGGATAGAGCAAATCAATAAAAGTCGAAATCAGCAAGCGATTTTGAATTTTTATTTTTTGTTCAACAATGTTAGTATGAATAAGGACTTGACGAAATATTTATGAATTTAACAGAGGTTCAGATATTCTTGAAATTAGATCAGAACAGAAGCGACCAAAAACAGAACAGAACAGAGATCAGATGAGATCAAATGCGAGACACATTAACCCGCTCTCGTTGCAAAAGCAAAAGAAAAAAAAATTAAAATGGCAGCAACTCCGTGTCTGCGCACAGAGCGTGTTTTATTTTTTATTCGGGAGGGTGATCTGAAACTTGATGTATGGATGTGATTTGATAAGATTCATTGATTTGTTTTGATCTATGAATGGAAAAAGATGCAGAAGGAAACTAAGAATGTAATACTAACCTTTTGAATGATTTATAAAATCAATTATAATTATAACAAAAAAAAAGAAGTGGGAAAACGAGTGAAAATTAACTTCAAGTAGATATTATCTCTGATACAAAAGCTGACGTATTGTATTGTAATTTCTTAAAAGAATATAAGTGAAAGAATGGCAGCAGTTGTATTTCAAGTTTATAAGAAGCAAATAGAAACAACTAGCAACGAATTTAATAGTTTAAAAACAAATAAATCTATGAAAAATTAATGAGCAAAGATGAAACTGAATCTCTTCGCTTTATGTCTATTTTTAGCCAGTTAATTAAGTTGATTTGACTTGAAAAGCTCTCTTGACTTAATATCAAACTCTTTGAAGTTGAAAACAGAAGTGAAAATTGTCAGTTAATATAATAATATAATTAATCTTAACTAAAGAATTAACTTAACTGGACTCTTCAAGAAGAAGAAAGGTAAATTGGAAAGTAGAGCCAGATAAAGAAGGTATGTTTTGATAGAGGGAATGAGCCAACATCAGAAGACGTTAGTGTAACAAGGAACTGGGACAAAGAAAAATAGCACCAACAAGTAAAGTGGCGCATATCGCCCACAAGCCACAAATGATATTTATCCACCTTCCCACTCCTGCTATGTGTAGTGCGAGTGCAGTATGGCTGATTAAGAAAGCGCGTGGTGGACGGGGCCCGCGCTGTGCTGTCCTATATGTGTGTGCGAGCTTATGTGTACAACGATCGGGAGGTCTGCAGACGCGCTTTTGTCACAGAGAGAAGTCTCCTGAGTGGCAATGTACAAGGAGTGCCTGTGGGTTCTCCCTTATGGGAAGGCTAACTAGTTAGCTAGTTACTTGGTTATCTGGCATGTTTTCCGACCAGAAATTGGGCCTAACTAAGATCATCATGGTAACGAGAACACCAGTGATATCGAGCCTTATTGTTCACCGTAGAGGACTACCCTGTTCCTTCCTTTTCCATAATACATAATTTTATACATATAATCTGTAAAGCCCTTAATATCACCACTACCAAACCGCAGCCTGAAACTGGGCCTTGGCGTGGCGCTGCCCTTGTGCAGATCAGCTTCTAAAAATACACCACACCACCAAGGCACCTCTCTATACTCACAGTTTTATGTCTCCCTGCTGGACCAATGCCGGGACTGGAGTCAAATCAGCGGATGTCCACCGAGCTTGAGGCTTCTTTGGGTTTCTCTGCAGCTAATTTCAGAGCAATATTTTTACTCGGCCCGTGCATCCACCATCTCAAATCCATCTTAAACTGAAAGCTAGTTTTTTTTTCCAAAGCCAGCAACTGATCTATATAATACATACCAAAGGATTGCCCATATTACCAATCCGTTTGACCTCTCAGAAGTACGCGCTTTATTTGATTTGGTGTTCCAACGTATTGATAGGCGGAATTCGCTGGATAAATTTCAATCTCAAACTCCTCTTTTTTACTAGGGTGTCTGAAGTCTCATTTTAGTACCACAAACATACTTTCATTGCTTTTCAAATGCTACTACTGCTATATAAGAATAAACTGAGTTGACCTTGAGTCCCACGCACTATTTCTTATCTGCCTTGGAATAGGAATTCGTAATGGGCTAAATTTTTTCTAATGAAAAGTAGGTTTCGTGTGAGATACAATTTCTGCTACCCTAGGGTTTATCCTTTACAAATTACAAGTCTCCTCGAGTCCCTTGATCTGTGCTGATCCGACCCTTCCATCAACGTAGTTATACTGCAAGCCTACGGTTGCATGTAAAATAGATAAATATTCATTCATCCGACTCAATATTTAATAGTACATCATGCTCGTTTCTGGCCTGGAATTCAATCTAACCGTTTTATTTGCTATTTCACGAACAATACCTACATTCCAACCAGCTTAATATTGAAACCAAAGAGAGAAAAAAAAGTTTGCAAGCTTCATTGCCAACCCTTTTTTCTTCCAAGAAATAATAGGACAAACCCAATTTCGTTAAGTCTTTGCACTTGTACAATAGATCAATCGAATTCCAGAACAATTGTCTGCATCTTGGGTCAATGGGCCAGATCAATCAGAACTGCGAACATTTCCTTATAAAACATTGGGAAAAACAAAAACAAAGCGCCCGCCGAGAAGTATATTCCCACTGGAGCAGGGAAGTAGGAATTCTTAAAGCACATCCCATTAACAAAGGCACATACCAAGCAATTAGGAACTGCCTCAACAACCACTTCCTCAGTACTTATTTATAACTTGTTTGAACAGTTTCTAACAGGTGAAACCCTTGAGTAAGCACTTAGCCACCAGGCCACACTAATAAAAATATAAAATCTTAAAATTAAAACGAAGCCAATACATACTATATTTATTATCTCTATACAACCCGTTTATGGATTATTTTTTATCTGTGCTTTTTTTTGTTTTATTTCTCTCATCAAGTACATAATAACTCGTTCAACTCTTCTTGAACAACCTTTTTGTTTTCGAATTCTAGCTCAATCACTTTTTTAACTTCATCCAAGTTGACAAACTTAGTAAACTGCCTTAATTGCGATTTTAATAAACTGATTGAATTCTTGACATCCCACTTCAACTCCACATCGTCAATATTCTCAACATCTTTCAAATTGTTAAACCCATCAATCATTTCCCCGATGGAGTTAACTGACTTGTTGATATAATATGTGATCAATTCTTTAGAAACTTCACCTTCAATCAACAATCTATTAATCAGTTCAACAGCATAAACTTGATTTAGATGAGTCTTCTTTTTGAAAACAGAATCAATTATTTGTTCACCACTAATAAATCCTTTACTTTTGATTTTCTCCAAGATCAAATAACCAATTCTAGGTTCGTTATTCCAAAGTCTTAAAACTCCTTCTATTAACCAAGTTTGTCTCTTTTTCAATTCATCCGAATCTTCAGTGATTTCAAATTGATCGTTTTCGATAACTTGATTAAATTCTTCATCGTCTTCTAATAACGATAATCCTAAAACTTTACGTAATTTGGATCCACTCAATTCTAATGCCCCACCCTCTATAACGGATAATGATCTTGATCCAATAATACAAACTGATTGAATCACAAGGTTAATGACGTATCTATTGAAGTCTAATTCTGGTAAGTCTTCAATCTTATTGGATTCCATTGCATCCTTCAATTTAATAATCAGATTGTTGAAATCTTGCAGTGATTCACCTTCTTGAATATTAGTATAAATATCATGACAAATTTCATGGTACGGATGATCTTGGTTATTAAATAAGTATTGATCAACAATGTAGTAGATCTCAGCATTACCTGCATCTATTGAAATGTTTTCAATGTCCATTTCTAAATTGGAATTTGCCCCGTTGATTTCTGTCGATAGCGCTAACCCAACAAAATTTGAATCGTATTCAATTAATTCATCTTCATTCAACAAAGAAAGCTTTAAAAACTTATGGTATTCGTCGGGTAACGAAACTTTGATAGTTTTTGGTGAACTAACTCGGATTTCTTTTGCAATGATATTTCTGATTAAATACAATCTCGGATGATTGGCACTAAATTTCTCTAAATCTTCAATCCATTCAATCCACTGCCAGTCAAATCCAAAATTACTCAATTGGATCAGCATCCAGTCAATAAATCTTAATCTTAGTTCGAAGTCCAACTTTTCAAAATTCCTGTAGAAGTATCTAATAGAAGAACCTAAAACTTTAGCAAAATTGACCTTTTCGTTTGAATTCTCGCTTTTTTTCATTAATGTCCAATCACGAGAGCAGATATCAACAAGCAGCGTTTGATAATAAATGGCTTTAACGTTGGTCAAGTCAGGTAATGTAAACATCAAATTAAGAATGGACTCAGTTACAATTTCCTCCATTTTTAAAGTCGATTGGAATCCTTCCTTAAATTCACTTTCGATACTTTTGGCAAAGAAAATCATTTTGTTTTTAATATCAGAATCAACATCACTACTACTTGCTAAATTCTCAACGAGATTAATACCGCCTTTCAAATCATTAATAATCGTTAATTTGTCAATAGATGAATTTGGTTTAGCAAACAGTTTTTCGTTGTAGAATTGATTTAAAATTAATAACTGCTTAGAAACAGTCACTCTATTAAACTCCGTATTCTGAATATGATCCTGGATGTTATCATTCAATATAATTCCCAAATAGCTTTCAATTTTGGGGACAGTTTCAAAATCGTTGTCCGAATCTAAAAAGACATTTAGATAATAGCGAGGGAACGACCATAATGAATCAACGTTACCTTTTAAATGATCTTCAACTTCTTGGAATCTTTCCAAACTTGGTAAGTTAAACCCACCCAATTCATGCAGTTTAGTTTCATCACTCAATTTCGGTTGAATTAGTTGATAAGATTGATTGAAATAATCTAGTTGTTCCTCGTCATTTTTAACAATTTCTAAAACTGCAGGCAAGACTAAATCAACGAGTCTCTTTGGTTCAAATGGTTGACCAGCCTCATCAGAATTGTTGAAATGTTTATAGACGGAATCTGTATATCTTTCATCAGCAATTTTGAAATCGGAAGCTAATTCAGTCAACAATTCCTCTAACTTAGCTCTATATTTCCCAACATTCTCTTTATCATTTAAATTCGATGTCAATAAATAAGGAACTGAAGAAATAACAATAAAGTAAAGTAATTCGCCTAATGGAGATCTTTTATCATTGTTAACCTGTAGTCCAATTGCAACTTTCGATAAACCTTGGAAAGTGGCATAGATTGATTCAAACCCGTTTTTCAAAATTGGTGATAAACAAGATAAGAGTCTTAGAATTGATTTGATCTTCGTGAATTTACCACATTCATTAGACTCAGCCTCTTCTTCTTCTTCTCCATTATTGGTGTTGTTTAGCGAATTAAACAATTCATCTAATCTAAACTTCAAGTATTCAATTAAATAGCTTCCGAAACCACCATCTTTATCGTTACACAACTGAATCAAATTACAAACAACGAACATCTTCTGCGGTTGTTCTAAGACAACACCACAGACGAACTCAGCGATAGCCATCTTAAAATCATCTCCAAATCTCAAATTGTTTACAATATCATCGGAAATGATATCAAAGTCCCTTGACAACTCAATTGGGTTGTCACCTAACCTTGAAATATCACCCGTGATGGATTTCGCAACCTCTAATTCACGAGGTAAGAACGATCTTTTGATACGTTTGTTTTTCGTGTCAGACCATGATTCCTCTTGATGGTGACGTTGCTGTGAACGGTATGGTTGTTCCTCCTGCTGTTCTTGTTGTTCTTGATGTTCTTGTTGCAAATGTGGAGGTATGTTTTCAGGTTCATCGAAAACAGCCGCAGATTCAGCATTAGCCATTGAAGGCTCGTAAGTGTCGTCGTCATCCGAGATGCTTCTCTTTCTCTTATAAGTCAATTCTTCCGACATTGCTGGTTAACGGACACGGTATTTGGGTATAATACAGATTGGCAGGGCAAGGCGTGGCTCATAAACTGGTATATGAATGAGCCCTTCGACTAAAATATCTATTCGAAATTTTCAAGGCATCTAAGAAATTTCAAGCCTTGGTCGATTTGCAAAGTGCGCAAGGTCTTTTTTCTTTTGTGTCCAGAATTATTGTGCGTACACTTTCGATGAATCCTTGTTTATTTTTCGTTCGTATACAGTGATACCGGAATGGAGTCTAAGTGAAAGAGGATAATAAATAGTGATAATAATAACAAACAACAACAAGTGCTAAAAAAGTACTTAAATGAGTACTTAAATAAGTATATATATAGGAAAAAATACAAAACGTTCATGTTTAATTAATTAACTTTTCTTGCTTTCAGCAAATCAAAAGAAGTATTAGATCGTAAATTGGTAGCAGTGCTACTAGTAGGTGATAATCCATCATTTGCACCAGAGCTTTTTAATAATCTCTTTTCTAAAGCTGCATTTTTCTCGGTCATCAGCTTAATCTCCAAATTTTTCTCAATCTTCAAGTTTTTCAAAGCGTCTCTTAGTGATTCAATTTGATTTTTATAATCGTTCAATTCGTCTTTATTCAGATCCAGCTCGGATTTCAAATTTTGATTTTCGTAACGTAATGAGTCTGTTTTTGTATTTTTATCGTTATTAGAATCGAATCCAATAGTATTTTCAGAAGTTGGTGATGATGAAGATGAACTTGATGAGCGTGATGAATTCTTGGAATTCTCTAATATTTCTATTTTATTTTTCAACATTGGTATGATCTTATTAGTCAAGTCTTTGTTTTCATTCATCACATCGTTTAGTTTCAGCTTGATTTCGTCATTTTCATCTTGAATTGAAACTAAATTAGATTTGAGTAATTGATTAGACTCATTCAGTTCAAACAACTCGTTACTTAAATTTGAATTTTTGAATGCAATTTCTTTCAAATGCTCAGCGCTGATCAAATTATTAGACTGCTTAATTAATAGCTCTTCAACAACATGGCGCTTCCGTTTTTCCTCAATTAATTGTTTAGATAGCTCAGACAAATCTAAAATGTTTTCAGTTTCTTTGATGATATTGTATTCAATCATCTTATTTGATTTTAATTTGTTCTCAAGTTTGATTTCTCTTGAAACTGAATTAGCCAATTCATTAGACACGATCTGTAGTTCATTTAATAGCTCTTGGTTACAGTTCAGCATATATAGTTGATCAGGGGTAAAGAGATCTTCAAACTGTTTCATTTTCTCTGGTGAATCAACTTCCTTTTCAGTCACTGGTTGTCGAACTGGTGCCTGTACAACAGGAAGTTCGGCCAATTTCCTGGCAGAATTATCATTAACAATACCCTTGTAATCGAAGTCTTTACGATTACCATTAAGCGGTATATCACGAATAGACAGCTTCTTCAAAAGGATTTCTTCGTACCCATCGCTTTCGGACAGCAAGGAAATCTTTTGTTTATCAGCATATGGCTCTGTTTCTGAAGAGACTACCAACTTTTCAGCTAAATCATCATCTTTCTTTGATGGATGTTCTTTACTCACTTCATCTTTAAACATATCATTGCTTGATAGTTCATCAATTTTCAAACTATTTAACAATTCTAAAGAGGAGTCATTAGGACCAACCTCAGTTTTTCTCACAGTTCCATTCAAATCGGGATTCAATTTACTAGGTTCTTCGATTGGAGAGTAATTCATATCAACAAACATCTTATTAGAAATCTCTGGTGAGTCATCATTAGGCATATTTAACGTTAATCTGTAATTCATTAGTGTATCCGATGGTGTTAATGGCGTCTTTGGTAATTCCTTATTCAATGAGAAATTGGTATCAGGTTCATTCAGACCAGGGATATTAATAGTCATTGGTTGTTGATGGAATCTGGCACCAGTTCCGGCCGATTGCTGTTCCTGTTGCTGTGGAGGAAATGGATGGTTGCTAATTTCAACTTGTTGGTGTCCGTCTTCTTTTGAACCTTTTGTTTTGAAAGATATCTTTTTCAAGAAATTTCTAGAGTTCATCTTCAAGCTAGGTGATGGTAAGCTTGATTTCACTGAGGCAGTTGAAGTATTTGGAGAGCTTCCATTGAATGTACTTGGAGTGGAAGAAGAAGCTGAAGATGTAGCAGTTGATGATTTGACTGGTCTATTGAAAGCTTCTCTGAAACCAGCAAATGGAGATTTCTTAGCAGAATGGGTCACTGGACCAGGGGCCAGAGTTGAATCTTTAGGTGGTGGTGGTGGCTTTCTTACTAGCCTGTTGGAGACAGAATCATACGATTGTTCGGAAATAATTGAATTGTGATGATCATGATCATTATCGATATTTTCTTCAAGCTTTTTGCTTTTCACTGGTGATAGCATAGATTTGTAGAGCGGTTGTTGATTAACCTTAGGCGGTTCTTCTTCGTTCGGTTGTCCCTCGCTAGGCTGTGAAGGGTACTCATTAAAATCTAAGCCATCCTCCGATTTTTGGAAAGTTGAATTAGTAAGATTGCTGTGAGAGACAGCAGTATCGTCTAGTTGAATGACGGTGTGATCTGGAGTTTTAGCAATTGAGTTATAAGAATTGGTGTCATCGTAAGATTCATCCCTGAATGATGACTTGGGTTCAAACAGAAGATTATTGTCTATGTTACTCTCGCCTTGATATTCGACAGCCGAATTGAATGATAAATCTTCAGTAAAACTGTTGTTGAAAGATGAATCTGTAGGAGACTTCATTTTAGCTTTAGAGCCGTCGTATGATGTCAACGGATTATCGATTACTTCTTCAACAGTATTATCATGTAGTGTTTCTCTTGATGCGTTATTTCCAATGACATTGGAGGTTGGTTTAGAGAAAGAATATTCATCTTGTTCATCGAGAGGTAATTCTGTAGCTGTAACAAAAACATCGTTGTTTCTACCAGAAGATGACGGGTAAATGTGCTTGATTTGTTCTTTTTTGGGGTTGCTACCATCTGTAGAGGACGTGATTGAATACATTGAGGAAATTGAGTCTTTACCAGTTTGCCTAGAGTGGTTGCTGCTAGGTACAACAGAATAGCTTGATGAGGATACTCTATGTTGTCTTATAACTTCACTGTCCAATGAAGATCTCTTCAGAGGAGATGTATTGGACTTCATCAGTGGTTCAACTTGTCTAGGCGATTCTGGTATAATAGGCTGAACCTCTTTTGCTCTCGGTATTGGTGATTCAACTTGGGCAGGATTGGACTGAGCTGATTCTTCTTGTGGAGGCAAAACAGGTAACGGGTGTTCAGGCTGCGATGTTGGCTCATCGTTTGGAACTTCCTCAACAAATTCGGCTTCATTATCATCCTGGTCATCATCACTCGAATTGAAAGTTAACTTATTCAAGTTACCCTTCACAGATTTCTGCACTAGCTTGGAGGCTCCTTGAATTTCTTCTTCAGTTTCCTCCGTGTGAATTATAGAAGTGGAATCGACAGAGTTGGCATTGTTAGCTATTGACTGGACACTAATTGGTGTTTGCGCCTGTTGCTGTTGCTGTTGCTGCTGCTGGTCTGGAACATATTGTTTCGGAGTGCCGGTAACTTGGCTAAGACTGGAAGAAGATCCAGAAGTATTTTGAGGTTGGTTCATATTCGGAGGACGCAACTGCTGTTGGTAAGGGTGGCCTTGAGGAGTATTGTTGCTAGCACGTTGTTGATAAACGTGACCTTGAGAGCCATTACCGTTGTATGGGGGTGAATATCGAGTACCGTTTGGAGAAGCAGCAGGGCTATCTGGAACAATTTGGGGGTATGGAATACCTTGCCTTCTCATTTGCTGTTGCTGTAGTAGACGTTGTCGTTGGAATCCAGCTCTTTGACTTTGCAATGACATTGTTCTTGGCTCACCCCTCTGCATATAAGGAGGTTGAGATGGGATTACTGGATGTTGTTGTGGTCTATTGTAATTATAGCCACCATTCATCGATTGCATGGACATTGTTCTTGGATCTTGATATTGTGGACTAGCATCAATTGATTGTAACGACATTGTTCTCGGATCCTGATATTGAGGACCAGTTGGGGCGATACCACCCATATTCGGTGACTGCATTGACATTGCTCTTGGATCTCTGATGGGGTTTGGATTGCGTATCGGAGCACCAGCGAATTGGAGAGGCGACGGCCCTTGCATTGACATAGTTCTTGGATAACCAGAACCTGTTTGTAAACTCATTGCTCTTGGAGGCATTGGATCTTGGTGGCCAGACTGCAGACTCATGGTTCTTGGAGGACCTGGTAATCCAGGTGGACCAAAAGAGTTATTAGCCATATTCTTGGCATAATGAGTTGCCATGAGCTTCTTTTGAGCGGTCATTTGTTTTCTGTATTGAGTGTTATTCACTGAGTTACTAGAACTTGTTGGTTTAGTCAATAGAGTTGGAATATAAGTGAAAGTGTCAATTCTATTGGGAGCGTTACCCTTTTGAATGCCATTACCGTATCTATCTTCTCCTCTAATATGCTGTAGATCATCAAATGAAACATTAATATCTTGATCATGAGGCAGTTCTGAACTTCCACCAGCACCAAAAATATCGCCGTCTCCGTCATCAAACCCATCACCCCCATAATCAGATTTTCCTTGCTTAAATCTAGCTTTGCCACGTCTGAAAAAGTTATGTGAAGAACTTGTTGAGGCAAGTGAGTTACGACGAGAGGAAGACTGCTGTGGTTTCTGAGGAGGGGTGTAATAATTTTGATTGTCATAGTACTGTGGTTGTTGGTTGTAGTACTGCTGTTGCGGGTATTGATTTTGAGGGTAGTGAGGATAAGTTTGATGCTGTGGGTGCGGCATGTTCTTATTTATTGGGGTTTCTTGAGTAATGTCGATGAAGACCGAATCACCCAGTGCTCTGTGCATATTTGTCTGACCGACCCCACTGGAAGTAAGGTTAGGGTTTGAAGGTCTGTTTCGGGAATTAGAGGTTAAAGACATGGCAGCCTCCATTGTGAATTTATTATAGAGAGAGACTAATTCTGTACAAGAACCTGAGGGGGGTAGAAGGAAGATGCATACATAAAACAAAACAAAATAAAATATAACTGTATATATAAAATACCCAAACACCAGATATACAAGCCAAAGAAAGACACATTTTGTAGTTTCGCTTGTTGTATAAATTTCATTGATCTTTCTTTTGTTTTGTTTTTGTTAGCGAATTTGCAGAAGTGGGAAAAGGAAGTGGGAAAGACAATTGAGTCGATTGTTTCCTTCTATGTCTGCATTTTGGCGTTCCTGGCACCAGTCAATGTTTACCTCTTCCAACCACTCCTTGAGATCAGGGACAATGAATGGTACAATGTGTTGGATCGTCGTCTACATATTTGTATGTATATGTTATTTGATCTCAAACGAATACTGGATCACTCACCGTACTATCCCATCCCAATCCTGGCTCTATCTGAAAACTTCCACCAGTAATCAAACTGGTGAATGGATGAACTGTACTTCTTTATCCAAGTGAATTAATTCTATTAATAGCAGATTCTCGGCTTCTCCGCTCTCCCCAGACGTCCCTTCTTTAAAGTCCTCTTATTCTGGCGTCTGATATTGCTGTTATTTATATATTGACGCACTCGCTCTCGAGCCGGTCCGGCATCGTTTAAATTACTAAGGAACATTCTTCCCTAGGAGGTCGAAGTTCAACCTACATTCCATCCTCGGATAGAATCTATAACTATCAAGAATACACACAAACGTATATATATATATATATCATTATCAAACCTAATCACACTGCATTCAATAATCAGCTTACCACTCTTGCATCCTTTGCTGCTGTTCATTTGTTGTTTATGTACTATTGAATTTTTACACTCAATCCAGTTCTTAAGCTTCCAGATTCTCAGGTCGAGATTATTTTGCGTCGATCGGCTGCCTTTGGAACCTATTTACATCACGTGTATACTGCACCTGATATGACCATCTCTTATCAACTTTGCAAGCACTGGTGCCAGTTAATCTTAAACTTTGTACATTTCTAAGTATTCAACACTATGTATACATACACAGGCACACACAGATATATATATATACACACACAACACTATACCTTATGAAACAAACCAATCACAGAATCCATGCAACCTCAGTCATTTCTGTTGTGGCAGTTCTTTCAACGCCGTTATCTCTGGTAACTGGGGCAGATCACAAACATACCCAACAACATTATATCTATTTGAAAAGAACGTATACCAATCATCCAGCACCTTCAACTGCTTTAGACTTAAAACCGAGTAATCCCAGCTTACGTCATGATCTAAATCTTCTGGCTTCAATGATGATTTACCTAATGCCCGTGACGCATCACGTCCAGTTAATACATGATAGCCTTTGCCAATCCCGTACGATTTGGTATTGTTCGTTACGTCAAATATCGTACCTTTGATACCAACGTAAATCTTTTCGGTTTGCACGCCTGTGTTATTCCATTCAGGTACTATGTTAGTGTTCTATGTTCCATTATAAGTCAGTAGAAAATCTTTCAAAACGAAAACTGAAGGATATACTTACCGTCACAATAACTCAACTCTTGTGCTGTCATTGGAATGTTCTTTGGAGGGTCCAACTTGACTGGAATTTTAGGCATGAATTTCTTTCCTTCGCTCATTCTCTGTTCAGTATGTATGGAGTTTGCTTTATACGGCGAACCGACAAAGTGTGTAAATTGCGGTATGTTTATAGCAAACTTTCAAGAACTTGTCGATATGTCGAGATCAATCTATCAGTCCACAGTAGAGATAAAAAACCAAGCGCTGAATTCTGTATGTTTTTGATGTCGTGCACTGTGCGATTTCAAGGCGATGTTATACCCGTTTCTCCCCATTTCTAAGGACTAACCACATTGTTATTCAACATACGTAATTCAAAAAAGAACTAAAACACCACTAGTAGTCTACTACTATATAAATCATCTTCAGAAAACAGCTAAAGATGTTGAGATATTTCCCAAATGAAATACGGAAGGTGAATAGATAAGTTGAACTAATTTCCAAAACTATAACTTTCCTCCCCAAGATCACCTCTCTCGTTTATCAACTTTGACTCATTGTAATACACCGTCCAGGTCACCAACCTTCCAAAAAATGTCACAACTTCTCTCTTATGCAAGCTTCGAAGAACTAGTATCCAGTATTAAGTTTTGATTTCTATGAGGTCTGGAATATCTGGTGCATTGCATATACATTCAACTGGGGATACCGTTGATGGTGATGGGGATGATGTTCATGGGGATGGATGCATAAGCAGTGTCACATTTTCAACAATCAAACTCATGTTAGCTTTAAAAATATCTTCCTTATATACAGATTGATTGTACTTGGTCGCTAAGCTTTGGCTCAATTGCTTTGACTGCCGGAAATGAAGTTTCTGAATTCGTTCATACAAACTATAGGATAACTTGATTGAAAGACTGGACTGGAAACACAAATACAGTAAAAATCACATGACGCAGACTTAGACAATATTCTTTGACTCAAGCCTGATCAATCTGATCTGAAAAGAATATTGGAAATACTCAAATTATTAGCTGCACTATAGTATTAAAATCTTTTCAAATGAAAACTGAAGAATCTTATAAAAATGATAAATGTTTCTTAAAACTTGCAGTAAAATATGTGTGTACAGCGCTAGCACTGAAGAGCCATAAAAATTCGAAAGCAAGATAGAATAGCATAAATGAACTAGTAAGAAAATGAAAAGATATAGGTGGAGAAAAAGGAGAAAATGTAAATTGTAAGATTAGCAAACAGGGTGAACTCCACTAAAGAGAACCAAAAGAGATAAGAGAACAAGATAAAATTACACAGAATAACAAAAGCATTAAATGACAAGAAGAAAAGTAGGAATGTGAGTAGAAGAGAAGAAAAGTAGGAATGAGAGTAGAAGAGAAGAAAAGTAGGAATGAGAGTAGAAGAGAAGAAAAGTAGGAATGAGAGCAGAAGAGAAGAAAAGAATGTAGTCGCTGATAAATTTCAGCCAAACGAACTGAACTAAAATAGAAGTTACTTAAAAACTTCTTAAAAAGACTAGGATAATGAAATCAAAACCCCGCTGTTTTTCTTTAAATAATTAAACACATTAAGAAAATAGCAAATCCACCTCTAATAATAGTAGCTGGTTTTGATAAAATATTACCAGCAGCAGAATAAGCACTCAATGTATAAGTTGTAGCTTGTCCAAGAGAATTAGTACTAGTAACGACAACACCAGCAATTGAATAAGAAGTGGTGTATGTTGTCAAATGCCCATTGGAATTAGTAGTAGTGATGACCTCAGAACCGAATTTTTGACTTGAAGTTGTTGAGATGGGGTAGGGTGAACCTTGAGAGTCGTTTGTGTATAGTTCGGACTTTGTAGATGAACTACTGATGTAAAGGGCAGGAACTGTAACTGTGAAAGACCAAGAATCAGTAGCTCTTTTGAGTAGTTTCTTGGATGAGCTGTCAACCAATACGATATTAACGGTAAATTTGGATTCCTGATAGTAGTTAGATGGCGTGCCAATGATGTAATAAAGGGCGGCATTATCCGATTGTGCGATGTGACCCAGAGCGCTCTCAACAGAGACAGAAGAATCTGAAACGCCATCGATTGACGTAAACTCAAAGTTATCTGGTGAGCCAGCTAAGTTTTCAATAGTACCTAGCTTAGTGATTTCATCCGGAACAACAACTTCAACAGTAACTGAGGTACCATCGTAAGAATAATGCCAGCTTGGTTGCGCAGTGATGGATGGAGAGTCGGAGTTGTTAGATGTAGGGTCTATGTCAGAATGGGAGGATGTGGAGTGGGAATCAGTGGAGTCAGTTAATGGATTAGATGAAGATTTTGATGAACCATTAGAAGATGACTGAGATGAACTATCACTAACAGTGGTGGCAGCGTTTTGACCGGCGGTTGTATCAGCAGTAGATGCGGCAGCAGTAGTGGTTGAAGCATGTTGACCTGTGGTTGCAGCTTGCTGACCTGTGGTTGCAGCTTGTTGACCTGTGGTTGCAGCTTGTTGACCTGTGGTTGCAGCTTGTTGACCTGTGGTTGCAGCTTGTTGACCTGTGGT